>OZ021695.1:5291980-5821980 GCA_963978525.1 Ornithomya fringillina
GTTTTAATTTAGCTACCTCTTGTTGTAATAGTTTATTATTTGCAGTATCTGATACGTATATTATATTGTGGAGCTGCTTTATCCTTTGTAAGTGTTTAATTTTTGGTCCTCCCCTAGGACGTTTCTTGAGTGGTTGTTGTTGTTGGTGTTTTTGATGTTTTTTATATACGTTTTGCCGGGCTCTATACTCTTCTATGGTTATCGGCCTTGGTCCTGGGATGGAAGTGCGCTTGTAACTTGGTGGCGTATATTTTATGCCCGTAGTATACCGTGGTACGTATTTTTCCATGGTTGAGCAAGACTATTGTTGGTTGGACATGAACAGGTGGCAATCCTTTTCATGTTGTTGCCATAAAGCAGGATCGCCATGTTATAAAATTTGTATGTTATAATATATTTTATATAAATGTGTAACTTAAATTTTTAATATTTACCAATCTCCAGCTGCTAAGTGAGCAGCGTCCTTTTGGCTATATGCCTGGTATTATTATTATATTTGTATGGGCTATATGCTCTGCGACCATTGGGTCTATTGTGCAAGCCCATGCTCTCAGTCCAGGAGCTGTAGGCTTTTAAAATAACTCAAGACTTTCCTGGGCTCAGAGCTCCAGATTCCTTCTGGTGTTATCACATATTTGCCAAATATGTGATGTCTGCTTCTATTTGAAGCAGGACACTTGCAGAGTTTGTAAGATTGAGTTTGTTTGTTTGTGTTCCGGCGCCTCATATGCCGACTATGTGAGGTGGATAGTCGGCATATAAGGCTATCAGATACCCCTATTTTGTGTAGATTGTATCTGAGGGTACAATGTCCCGTATATAGGCCAGTAAATACCCTGATCTCGCCTCTTTGAAGTTCCAGAAGCTTTGCAGCATTTCTGGAATATTTAATATATATTTTAGCTTGCCTTTTGACTTTGCAAAGCTATTGAAAGCTTTGAGTGCCGCTTGACTATCAGAGTATGTGCGTCTTCCTTAGGCATCTTCTCAGACATTCTAACGCACATGTTATAATCGCATATGTTTCCGCTTGGAAAATGGTAGGAAGGAGTCCCATTGGGACTGCCTTTTAGAATCCGGGGCCGTAGATACCAGCATCGGTTTGTCCATTTTCCAATTTGGTACCATCCGTGTACCATTGCAATTCTCCTGGTTTGGGTTCCACAGATTTCATTTCCCAAGCTTCTCTATTGGGAATTTCAATAGAGTAGAGATGTGTTAGCTTTATTTCTGCCGGGGGAATGTCCGAAATTTTTACCATTGGGTCATCTATGAAGTTTTCTAGTATCTTCATGTGATCTTTGAGGTTACCCGGTTTTAGTTTGTTTATTCCAGGTCCTAACCTTTGGTTAGGCAAGCTGCATAGGTTAGCATCGGGAGAATAATTGTATGTATGGTATAAGACCAGTAAGTCATCTTAGGGCTCATACCCCATGTTTTCCGAAAAGACTTTTCAGTTATATATTTCAGGTGAGGATTCCATGTTAGAGTTTTGTCTAATTTTAAACCGTACTCATCTGAGTACGTTAATTTAGTACCGTTTAAGTAGATGTTACTTAATTTAAGTTTTTTCTTCTTGGAGAAGGGGACCAGGACTGTCCTTTGCGGGTTGATGTTCAGGCGCTTATCCTGGCACCATTTTTGTGTTAAAGTTAGGGCTGTTTGCATTCGTTCTGTAAGAACTTGTTCATGCCAGCCCACAACACAAATGGCTATGTCATCCGCATAGCCTAGCATTTAAAACCCTATACTGTTAAGCTTTGTTGGCAGGTCATCTATGACAATGCTCCAGATTAGAGAGTACACCCCCCTGTAGGCAACCTCTAGTGGCCCTAATTGTAATAGTCGTCCCTGCAAGCTCAGTAGTGATGGTTCTGGAGTTTAACATTGAAGTAATCCATTTAGTTATCATTGTTGGTAATCTCTTGTCTACCATTGCTGATTCTATTGCAGAATACGAAAAAAGCCCCTTGAATGTCAATGAAAGCTGTGAGAGCTATATGTTTAGCTTCTAACGCCCCCCCTATTACATTCGTGAGCTTATGGATTGCCGTCGAAGTGGATTTGTCATTTTGGTAGACAAATTGGCTTTTATGATAGGGTTTCTCCCTAATATAGGTGTCCCTTATAAGATTGTCTAAGGTTTTCTCCACAATTTTATGTAGAAAAGAGCTCAATCTTATTGGTCTATACGACTTGGGGAGGCGTTTGTCCTTATTTCCTCCCTTTGGTATAAATACCACCTTGACCTCATTCCGGTTTTGCGGAACAAGTCTCATAAGAAGGCTTGCTCTAAATATTTTGCAAAGAACAGGAACAATGATGGACGATACCTGTTGTAGCATGCAGGGTCTGAATATCTGGTCCTGGAGATCTGTATGGGCCAAAGGATGAAAGGGAACATAGTACCCTGTTGTGTTGGAAGATTTTCTTCACGAGACTGCGCTCCCTAGGAGCTCCCACTAAGGTTATCAATAAGTTCTCCTGGGAGTGCCGTCTCGTGTTGAAGAAACAGCCACGAAAGTGGGTTTCCATGAGGAGGCGACTCGTTTCCTCCTTCCATCATTTTTCTTTAGAGTGCTGTGTCCCTTTGCAAAGGCTTTTTAAAGTCGGACAGCCTCAAAAAGATTTTCAATCTCTCCACAGTAGTCCCTCCATGCAGTCCTTTTGGAACGCCGCAACTCGCGATTGTAGTCAGTTAGAGCAGATCTATATTCAGTCCAGTCGTCTGTCTTTTTTGCTCTATTAAATAATTTCCTAGCCTTACTCCTAAGCTTTTGTAGTCCTAGGTTCCACCAAGGTACGTCCCTCTTTATCTTTCTAATTTTTTGAGGGCAGTTTTCTTGGTAGGCTAATTGAATATTAGAACAGAGGTCATTGGATTCCTGTTATAGTTCTGCTGAATTTAATATTGTTTGCAGAGAGTGGTTTACGTTGTAATTAAGGTGATAACGGAAGAGATCCCAATTGGTGTTTTTGGGATTGCGGTAGGTGTGGCGTGTTTCGATATTGGCTGTTATGTCAAACCTTATGTGACGATGGTCAGAAATTGAGACCTCGTCGGAAACATGCCAGCCTGAGATAGCAGAGTACAGAAAGGGGCTCGATAGCGTTAAATCTATTACTTCCCCCCTCATTATGCTGCGAAAAGTTGGGTCGCTACCCCGGTTAAAAATGATGATATTGTTGTTAATTATATATTCAAGAAGGTACTCACCCCTTGAATTGATGTTAGAGCTTCTCTAGGCTGTGTGGTGGGCGTTCGCGTCGCAGCATACAAGCCATTCTAGTTTTTTTATGCCACGGTAGTCTACCAGGTGGGCGAAAGTATCTTCTCGGTAGCCGTCCGTTTTGGTGGGGGATCCTGGGTGCCGGTGGTATCATTTGGCCGACCGCGCTTTTGCGTAGGGTTGGACCTAGAGACGTCATTCAGGGGTCGCTTGCTCAATTCGAAGGGCTCCTAATACGACATCCCACTCGCCATTAGTTTCTTCAGACGTTTACGAGCGGCACCACTTTTGCGCCACTGTCTGACACCGGAGCCCTCTTCCTCAGTTTGAGCCTCACAAGTTTGAGGCTGTGAGCTGAGTAGGGCATCTTCTTTGTCCGTTGGAATTTTGTCGTCATGGTTCGGTTCCAAAATCTCTATTGGTTGTCCGCGGCAAGTGGCAGTTTCTGCTTCAGACGCCAGTGGAAGGTCAACTTGGTTGCTGTTGCTGTTTTCTATATTTGTTGGTTCAATCATCTGCAAGATAGAATTGAAAGAGGGATTAAAGGACCTCCGAGACAGAGCCCTTATATCACGGATAGGCATTTATACTCCAGAGGGCGCCTGGTATCTGGAAGCCACGTTTAACAACACACTCACGTAGTATCATTCATCCCTTTAACACGGTGAACATTGTGGGTTTAGGGGTTTTATCAAGTTGTCTTCTCTAGATCCACCACTTTTTGTGAGAACAGGGACACCTCGAGAAGGAGGTAGCTTTGCTACCAGTGGTGGTCTTAGTGATAGTTAGGCTAGGCATTCCGAAGAAGTGCTGTATTCGCATTCTACCACTCGGATCATAGGTTTTACTTGGTTTCATCGGTCCGCCCCAAGACCTCAAGCTTCCCCTTCCCTTGGCCCCTATATGCCTGGTAAGGGGAGATGTAGTAAACAAAGAAAAGACTAGGTTTGTTTTTAGTTATTACAAAAATCTTTCTGTCTTTATTCTGGTCAATCTAACATTATTTATACTATTATATTTCAATGTTAATGTTAATTCTGATTGTTAACCTTGTATTATTTAATGTTACCTTTACATAAAATGCAAGTATGCAAAGTTAAGTAGGTTACTTAACTTACCTAAAGTTACCTTAACATAAATTTACATATTTATCAGCTTAAGGTTTAAGAATTTTTTGCTTTTTGCCGTTTAGGAGTTACAAACATCCGTATAAACTTAATATACCCTTTTCCACAGCGTGGTGCAGAGTATAAAAAATTTCCTATGCAATACATATTTATGAATTTTCTTAATATTATGCATACATCTTTGAAGAATAAACATAACGGCATAAGGAGTAAACACAATCAAAGCGAGAAAATCTCATACAAGTCCGTTGACACTGTTGTAGAAGTAGATGAATAGGTTAATTATTAAAAGAATTTTTCAATACAATAGATCTTATAGGCAAGCACGTAATACAATTGAAAATTGGTCAACTAAAGCTTAAAAACAAACAAAAAATAGGAACAACGTCATAGAAGCAATAATCTTGAAAGGCTGTTTCAAAAAATTGCAGTTCTCAATTCGATTGGCATTTGCAATGACCATGACAGGTCTAATCTCTAACATTGTCTAGTTTATATGGACATATGAATAATTACAATATATCGCTTTCTATAGTCGGCAAACTCGATATCTACACAAGCAATGAAATAACAAAAAATATTCCGTACCCAGAAGGTTTAAGTTAAGTAAAACATATTATAAAATATGTTGGTGTATACGAAGTAGCATAAATATACTGTATAATACTTTGTTTTAGATCTAAGTAGTTTTAAATTCGTAGTGTATTATATATATATTTTCTTAACAATTAAAAGTTAACAATTAAAAAAAAATATAAATAAAAAGTATTGAAAATTCTTACAAGGTTATTCGTTTTGAACCGCTAAATGCGGAAAACTACGCAATGTGGATATTGCAAATGCGTAAAATTTTAATAAAAAATGACTTATGGTGCTATGCAGATGGTACAGGTGTACGTCCTACAGGCACAGGCGAAGCAATATGTAAAGAAATGGATCAAAAAGCGTGTGCGGACATTATGTTATTAATCGTTCCTTCAGAACTGGGTTTAATTGTTAATTGTACAACATCTAGAGAAGTGTGGCTTAAATTAGAAGACACTCTCCAGTCTAAAGGTCCAGCCAGAAAGGATTCTCTTCTTAAACGCATAGCCTTAGAACGTTTGAAAGAGAATGAAAACATTCGCCATTTTTTAATTGATTTTTTTGATGCTGTCAGCAAATTGAAAGAGATTAATTTTGTTGTAGGGGACGATCTTCTTGCTATATTGTTATTATATAGTCTACCGGAATCTTATGAAATGTTCAGATGTGCGGTGGAAGCACGAGATGAGCTGCCAAGTCCCGAAAGTCTTAGAGTAAAAATATTAGAAGAACATAATTTACGAAAATCCAAAAAAGAAAAGTTGGAGCACAATGTTTTATTCTCGAAAAGTAATAAAAACATATTCAAAAATTTTACAAAAACTGAACGTCAAAATCATGAAAATAAACAAAAGAAAAATTGTAATAAGAAAGGTGCGTGTTTTATATGCAATAAACAAGATCACTAAATTTAAATTGAGAAAAAATCAACATGTAGCAGGAAAAGTAAATGATGACCTTACATATAATGAAGAATGTATGGTGCTTGGATAGTGGATGGTCTGGTTATATGAGCTCATATAAAAATGCTTTTAAGAATCTTAAAGAATGAAATAAAATACTTAGTTTGTGAAGTCACAAATTAACTATATATATGTATAACTGAAATTAGTGGCTCTGGAAAAATTACAATTTATGCTAATAAAACTAATAAATTTTTGGATATTAAGGAAGTGTTTTATGTGCCAGATTTGAAAACAAATCTTCTATCAGTTTCGAAATTAGCGGATAAAGGTTGTGAGATGAGGTTTCGAAAAGATTCTGCAACTGTTTTTAAAAATGGCAAACCAATATTAAAAGTTAAGCGAGATGGAAATTTGTACTACATAAATACACAAATGAAGGCAATGCAAATAAAGCTATAGATGTTTGGCACAGAAGTATTGGTCAATTAAATGAACACGATTTAAAGTTGATGTTAAAATTTGTTCATGGCTTAAAATTTTCTTCAAATGAAAAACTATCTCCTAGCGAAATTCGTATCAGCGAAAAACAAACAGTAAAGCCGTTTCCGAAAGGCAGCATAAATCGTACAAGTAACGTTTCGGAAATCGTTCATAGTGATATCTGCGGATCAATGCGTGTACCATCACTTTCAGGATGTAGATATTTTGTTGCTTTTACGGACGATTTTTCTCGCTATACTGAGGTATTTATATTGAAGCAAAAACCTAATGTCTTGAGTGCATTTGAAACTTATAGGAATATAGCGGAGAATTATACAGGACGCAAAATTAAGTGCTTACAGACGGACAATGGAGGAGAATTTTTTTTTTTTTTTTATGCATCACAGTTTCTTTTATATAATAGGCAAAAAAAAAATCAAATAAAAAATAAATATCAATTAAATGCTCTCCGCTCACTCCAATACCTGCGCATTCATACATAAGGCAGTCTTCTAGCATGCGAGTTGCCGTTTTTGTTTTTTCTTTTTCTAACATATTCCTGATTCTATTCTCTCTAATCACACTTCTCCTATAAATGATAATTAATAACTAATTAAAAAAATATATATTAGCGTAAATTTGTTTAACTGAAACAAAAACAAAAAACAAAAACATTTCGACAGCTTGTTTGTCATTTGTTTGTTGATCATTATGGTGTGGATGATACCAACAGAACGCTCCTGTTGTTTGCACTTGCTTAAATAAATCAATATTATTATTATTATCCTGCCCGACGGTTGTCAACAGTTCGTTAAGCTTCCATTTGTATAGGAGAGCTGCATTATACGCTCCGGTAACGTGCTGTACAAGTTGCTCAACAATTCCAAGGGAAGACGTGACCACGCGTCTCGTATGCGAAACACTAAGTCGTCCTTGCGAGATAATTTTCAACCTCCCTCGAACACCTCACGTATTAGCCAGCCCCACACACCCTCCATAATGTTTAGGTCGTGCGCTATGTAGGGCCATTTTTGTGTTTTAATACCTTCAGCATTTAACCATTCCCGCACAGCTTGCGGTGCATGAATGCTCCAGTTGTAATCCTGAAACATAAAATCGGTACTGCCTCCCAATTTGGCCACAATATTGGGCCGATCTCTTATTATGATTTCAATGCACGACTGAACCTTCATCTTATTCATGGACACTTCCAAGTGCAAGGGTCCACTAGGCGTTACAATTAAATAAATAAACACGGAGTTGCCACGAGGCCTTTGCGACAGCCAGCGTTCATTGTTGCGCATATCATGAAAGTAGCAGGAGAAGCCGTCCGGTCCATCTAAATTGAATTTGCGTTCATCCTGAAACACTACACGCTTCCAATGATCCTCCGACCAGTTGAAGTGGGCATTGGCAAAATTCGATGCATATCTGTTAATGTGGGTTCAATGCGTATTTTTTTGCATGCATTTACTAGCTTCTCGCGTAAAAGTCCTGAGCTGGGTGTGGTGGTTGATACATTCGGACTAGCTGGTTTGGTGCGCGTGCTGGCTGAAGCGCCCGGTGGTGATAAACTGGACCCAGTGGTATTAGACTGTTGTGTGGGTGCATGACTAGATGCGGTGCCACCGCCAGTACTACTGATTTCAGCTACTGCTAGCTGCTGAAATAATTTGAATTCTGATTGAGAGCATGCACCGGCACGGAGTGACTGTAGGTGTTGTTATGCGCCCCAGTGGCTGTCACGTTGCTATGCGGATGATTATGAGCATGAATGCTCAGAGCGTGTGCGACGTGACCGTGTAGATGTGTTTGAGACGCGTTGGTGGGATGAGTTAGGGTGGCAGCATGCGTACTCGGCGACGTCTGATAATACGGATGATAATTGGCTCCCTGATGGTGATGATGTGTGGTGGGTTGCTTCAATTGTAACTGTTTCAATTGTGACTGCGACTGATTTAAGAGATGATGGTGTGGATGGTGTAGAGGAAGCTGTAATTGGTGTTGATGTTGCGGAGGCAGCTGTATGTGAAACTGTAGCTGAGTGTGACCATGGCCACTACTGTTGCTCTGTTGTTTATATTGTTGTTGTGGTTGCTGATTGCTGCCACTCGTACCTGAATTAGCTCCAGCAGTTACAGTAACCCGGTGCCCCCGTTATTGCTCGATTCCCCTGTAGACTAGTTTGTTGGGTGGCATTTTTGACATTATGACATTTATGTGAGTTGACTGGTGTAGTAACTGATGTGCTGTGAATTTGATTATTTTGGTGGAGGGTATTTGCATTATATGGAGAACTTTGCACATAAACCTGAGATTGGGATGTAGTTGCTGATGATAATGGTGGTGGTAGTGCTGCTGCTGATGCTGCTGTTGTCGCCGTTACAGGTGCTGTAACAGCAGCACCGCTGGTGTGTATCGATATATAATTTATTATTGTCTTGTTATTCATATAATTGCCGGGATGCTTCAGATAATATTGCAGTGCCACCAAGTTGGCATCGTCTTTAGTGGTAACGTTAGCTGGAATAATCGCCGTGCCACCAAATTGTGTCACTTTAGGATCATAAATAAGTTTACCAAAGTTTTGTATATCATCTGAGTTTAATAGTAACGTTTTCATTGGTATGAAGGAGTTGAGTTAATGGTTTTATTGAAAAAAAAAAAAATTATTCTCACACACGATGCAAACACAACGCACACAAATATTCACTAATGCGTAATGTCGAGCCGTACGAAGAGAAATCACTGTGATTGGTGTCTATTGAAGGGAGTTTAATTAATTTTGCATTCGCTTTGTGTTAAGTGTTCGTTTTTGTTATTGATTTTCCATTTGCACAGTCAAATATTTTAGATTTTGTAACATTTTTACTTAATTTGGCACAATATGTGTACGCACAGTTGAGTTGTCCTCTTGGTTATTGTTACATTTTTATTATTACTTTTATTCTACGTTATTTGGTACCTGATTGAGTATCCTTGATTGATCGACCGACCATTCGAGCACTATGTGTGTGTGTGTATTCTTCAAGTGATGCTGCTGGTGGCTAACCCGTTATTGATGTTTTGCCAAATGCCTCTCACGAAGAGAACAGTAGTAGAATTAACGTTAGAACTGAAATCCTTCAGAAACTATATTATATTCCTTAAAAAATCACCAAGGAATTTCGTCTTCTTTTCATGAATTTTCCATCCTCTGCTTTCAATTTTTTAATATTTTTTAATGGCCGTAATGATAGAGAGCATACAGGGCTGCGTAGCGTTTTTCACTTTAATATCGTTTTCTTCTTTTGTAACAAAGCTTTTGATGATTTTTTAAATAAATGTGGTATACAAAGGCGACTAAGTGTACCTTAGACTTCTCAACAAAATGGCTTGTCTGAGCGAAAAGATCGTACATTGATTGAAATGGCTCGCTGTATGTTAAAATATGCAGGTGCTCCACCAACTTTTGCGGCAGAAGCTATTAATACAGCATACAGCAATACAGCAATACATAAGGAACAGATGCCCTACAAAATCATTAAATATTCCTTATAAGGTATGGTCGGGAAAGACTCAAACCGTAGCTTACATGAAACCCTTTGGTTTAAAAGCTTTTGCGTTATGCAAAGATAAAATACTTAACAAGTTCGAATTCAGATCAAAGTTTTATGTTCTTATGGGCTATTCAAATGTTGCTAAAGCATATCGACTTTGGTGCTCTGAGACCAAAAAAATTATACACAGCCGGGACGTAAAGTTCATTAACGAAATGTATTTTAAAAATAAATTTCAAGAAATATCCGAAAACGATTATTATGATTATGATTTTGATTTATCTTACCGTTCTGTTAATTTGATGGAAACGGACAACATTGTAAGCGGAACTGATATGAATGAATCTTTAAACGACCAACAAGAAAATGATTCGGACACAAATATTCAACCATCTACAAGTATACAACAAAAACATGGCAAAGGCCGTATATATAGGACTGGTAGACCAGGTCGCCCAAAGAAGATATATCAAAATATAAATACTGAAGACAGTGATAATGAGGTCGATTTTGTGGATCCCGAAATTGCAAATACGGTTGTTTATGATGATCCGAAGACTTACGATTGAAAGTGAAGCAATAAGCTGGGAAACAAAGAAACAGAGGACTGTAGCGTCATCAAGTACTGAGTCGGAATATCAAGCTCAAGCAGAAGCAACTAAGGAGGCTCTTTACCAAACATATAGACACAAGGCACCATTTTATAAGAGAAAAAATGCAAAATGGCGAAATAAATTTAGAATATATGGAAACTGAAAAAATGCCTGCAGATACACTTACCTAACGAAAAACACCTTTCATGTATCAGGAGTTTGGGTATGATGAAATTTTGAATATATTCATACAACTTTGAGGGGACGTGTTGGTGTATACGAAGTAGCATATATATACTGTATAATATTTTAGATCTTTCACTATCAGGTTATGGAGAATGTACACTAATGTTAGTTATGCTATGTTTATTATCACTTTTACTTACAATAGCTACAAAAAGTTATTGAACTTATTTTAAACAAAGACGATTAATCTTTTAAAAAATCAAATACATAACACATATGTCGAAAAGCCGACATCTTATATTTGTTTCCCTAAATGTGTCGTTAAGTGTATATTAAATAAAAAGTTGGTTATGTATTCATGTATTCTTAGAGTAATGTTCATACGTCACTTATTTATCTTAACCCCAATGTAGTCTTTTACCTATTATTTATCATTTTTTAATATGAAGTCATTTAAATTTGCAGAATTTGAAAGAACTCATTATCCGGATGTTTTTGCTCGAGAAAGACTTGCCGAAAATATTGGACTACCAGAGGCACGTATTCAGGTTTGTTTTTATAATTTTTTTGGTTTAAGTTCTTTTTTCTTAAGGATGTTAATTTTAATAGATTTTTGTTTTAGCTATTTTTGGTTATCACAATTATATTATAATTAAATAAACCATATATCCAAAATTTTAGCTTAATCGCGTAACAGCTAACTCAAACGTCTCAAAATATGGAAATACGTTTATTATTCTTAAAAGTATTATGCTGACAATCTCGACATATAATGGGAACATACTAAGTTTGTTCTTACATTGTATATTTTATTTTCTTGATCAGCACTACACCATTTTAAGGTTAAATTGAGAACTTCCAAATTATAATTGAGAACTTGCAAGTTGAAATTGGGAAACTGAAGTTTTAAATTGAGAAAACCAAACTCAAATTGAGAAAACTAAATTGAAATTGAGAAAACCAAGTTCAAATTGAGAAAACCAAGTTCAAATTGATAAAACCAAATTGAAATTGAGAAAACCAAATTGAAATTGAGAAAACAAAATTCAAATTGAGAACTTCCAAATTCAAATTGAGAAAACCAAATTGAAATTGAGAACTACCAAATTGAAATTGAAAAAAACAAATTCAAATTGAGAAAACCAAATTGAAATTGGGAACTTACAAATTGAAATTGAGAACTTCCAAGTTCAAATTGAGAAAACCAAATTGAAATTGGGAACTCCCAAATTCAAATTGAGAAAACCAAATTGAAATTGAGAAAACCAAATTGAAATTGGGAACTTCCAAATTGAAATTAGGAACTTCCAAGTTCAAATTGAGAAAACCAAATTGAAATTGAGAAAATCAAAATTGAAATTGAGAAAACGAAACCAAATTGTAATTGAAAAAAATAAAATTGAAATTGGGAATTCAAAAATTAAAATTTTAAAATTTATCTCAATTGAAATTGGGAAAATAAAAATTGATATTGAGAAAATCAAAATTGAAATTGGGAACTCCCAAATTGAAATTAAGAAAATAAAAATTGATATTGAGAAAATCAAAATTGAAATTGGGAACTTCCAAATTGAAATTGAGAAAATAAAAATTGAAATTGGTAATTTAACATTTGAAATTGGGAAAATACAAATTGAAATTGAGAGAATGCACTTTAAAATTTAAATTGTAAGTTAAGAAAATTAATATTGAAAATTGGGTTTATTTAAGTTTGAAGCATAAAAATTGGTTTATCTTATTTACTAAAAACCCAATTTTCAATATTAATTTTCTTAACTTACAATTTAAATTTTAAAGTGCATTCTCTCAATTTCAATTTGTATTTTCCCAATTTCAAATGTTAAATTACCAATTTCAATTTTTATTTTCTCAATTTCAATTTGGAAGTTCCCAATTTCAATTTTGATTTTCTCAATATCAATTTTTATTTTCTTAATTTCAATTTGGGAGTTCCCAATTTCAATTTTGATTTTCTCAATATCAATTTTTATTTTCCCAATTTCAATTGAGATAAATTTTAAAATTTTAATTTTTGAATTCCCAATTTCAATTTTATTTTTTTCAATTACAATTTGGTTTCGTTTTCTCAATATCAATTTTGATTTTCTCAATTTCAATTTGGTTTTCTCAATTTCAAACTTCACTTTCCCAATTTCAATTTGGGTAAAACCTAAATTTCTCAATTTCAATTTGGTTTTCTCAATTTGAACTTGGAAGTTCCCAATTTGAACTTGGTTTTCTCAATTTCAATTTGGTTTTCTCAATTTGAACTTGGAAGTTCCCAATTTGAACTTGGTTTTCTCAATTTCAATTTGGTTTTCTCAATTTGAACTTGGGAGTTCCCAATTTCAATTTGGTTTTCTCAATTTGAACTTGGAAGTTCCTAATTTCAATTTGGAAGTTCCCAATTTCAATTTGGTTTTCTCAATTTCAATTTGGTTTTCTCAATTTGAATTTGGGAGTTCCCAATTTCAATTTGGTTTTCTCAATTTGAACTTGGAAGTTCTCAATTTCAATTTGTAAGTTCCCAATTTCAATTTGGTTTTCTCAATTTGAATTTGTTTTTTTCAATTTCAATTTGGTAGTTCTCAATTTCAATTTGGTTTTCTCAATTTGAATTTGGAAGTTCTCAATTTGAATTTTGTTTTCTCAATTTCAATTTGGTTTTCTCAATTTCAATTTGGTTTTATCAATTTGAACTTGGTTTTCTCAATTTGAACTTGGTTTTCTCAATTTCAATTTAGTTTTCTCAATTTGAGTTTGGTTTTCTCAATTTAAAACTTCAGTTTCCCAATTTCAACTTGCAAGTTCTCAATTATAATTTGGAAGTTCTCAATTTAACCTTAAAATGGTGTAGTATTGCACTTATTCAGGTACTTTGCTATTGATTTATAAATCGTCGGACTATGTTGCAGGTTTTTAATATGACAGCTTTCTGCATGGGATGGTATAATTTTTCTTCTATGTTAATCATTTTGAGACCTGCTGCAAAGTCCTTATGGACAATGCCTGTAGCAGATATTATTAATGGTATAATTACGACTCTTTCTTGTTTCCATATTATTATTATTATCATTATCATTATTATTATTATTATTTCTTTATTTACAGCAAATTTTTTGCCTAATTATGTACAAAAATATCGTAGCTTAGCCTAATGGTTTCTTTACCTATACAATTATATTTACATTTATATATATATTCAATTTATACTTAATGTTTTGCAAAATTCATACAATTTTCTTTTGAATGCATTAAAGATTTCGTAATTCTTAATTTCGTTCGGAAGTTCATTATACTTTTTTATTCCTTTATAGAACACATTTTGTTTGTCCCTATAAGTTCTTATTAATGGTAATGCAAAGTTATTTTTATACCCTCCACCTCAGTGATGAGAGTACACTAATTTTGTTCTTCCGTTTGCAACACCTAGAAGGAGGCGTCAGAGACCCTACAAAGTATATATATTCTTGATCAGCGTCAAAAACTGAGTCGATTTAGACATGTATGTCCTTGTGTCCGTGTGTCCGTCTGTTTTTGACACTCTCACGGGCGTAAATTTTGAGATATTGAGCTGAAATTTTGTACAGACACTATTAGTTTTTGCACGCATATCGCTATTTAAAATGGGAAAAATCGGTCAAGAGCCACGCCCACAATCGACAAAAATCTATATATCTGCCACAACAACTGAGGATAAATTTAAAATTTGGTATATATCTATAAATATAAATTTCATTGATGTGCCAAAACTGAGCATGGTCAGATAACAGACACGCCCACAATCAATAAAAATCTTTATGTCTGCCACAAAAAACGACCTAGGAACTTGAAATTTTATACGCGATTACATAGTTATCCCATCCACTGATTTATAAGATTTGTTGATATTGTTTGTCTGGTTGTAAGTGCTGACACTGTATTTCCTAATATATGTTCATATTTAACAAATTTTCTTTTGAAAAATATATCCATGATATAATTTCAGTCGTGTGTTTTTTTCAATTGCTGAGTTTTTTTATTTGTAAATCGAACTCTGTTGTCTCTTGATCTGTTATCTTCTCCCATTCTAGTTTTCTGCATTTTATATTGTCTTTATTCGTAAACAATAGATAAATTATTGTTTCACTATTTTCGGTGCTTCTCGTAGGAAAATCAATCACTGGTTTCATAAAATAATGTTTACATAAGTTTTCGAGTTAAGTACAGGGTGTCCACCGGGAAGGTATACTACTTTGTTTTGGCGCCATTTTGGTAAACATTAGTCTTGACAGTTCATATTTGACAGTCGTGAAGTAGACACGTGGCAAATTTATTATGGAAAAATATTTGATAAACCAACGTGTTTTAATTGTTAAAACATTTTATCAAAATCAATCATCGATTACAACACAATGAGAAAGTTACGTGAAATTTTTGGGAGAAACAACGTGCCAACAAAACGCACTATTTATCGTGTAATGATTTCGAAGAAAGAGGGTCTGTAGGTGATAGGCCCAAGCATGGACCATAACGTACTGCAAGATCGGCTGAAAACATTACTGCTGCTCAAGAAAGTGTTCAAAACAATCCATCAACCTCAATTCGATGCCGTGCTCAGGAGCTTGGTCTTCAGAGAACAACTTTGGCCAAAATTTTGCACAAGGATTTTCATTTGTTTCCATATAAGATTCAGTTGACACAGAAGCTTCTTCCACAAGGTCATTTACGCCGCCGTACATATGCCAATAGGATGTTACAGCTCGCCCATGATAACTCCGATTTTCATGAGAAAATCATAATGAGTGACGAGGCACATTTTCATTTGAATGGATATGTGAATAAACAGAATAGTCGGTTCTGGGGAATGGGAAACCCTTAAATTATTCATCAGTCACCTTTGCATGTATTAAGAGTGACAGTCTGGTGTGCAATTTGGTCTGGAGGAATCATTTCACCTTACTTCTTTGAAAATGAAAACGGCATAACGGTAACTGTGAATGGGGAGCGATATCGTGATATGATTAAAAACTTTTTAATGCCACAACTGCATGCTTTGGGCTTGATTAACATGTGGTATGAACAAGACGGTGCCACATCACATACACCCAGGATTACAATGGAATTACTTTATGATTGAAGCCTCGGCATTTGAAACACATTATAATATCCGCACCATCGAACACTTTACATTTCTCTCAACCGATACAAAGTTTTCCCGCTGCAATAATACTTGAAAGTGATTCCGAATAAGTTTGTAGTATTGCATTAAAGTGTTTTGTTCCATTTTTATTTTTTGCTTCATATTGTTTTATTACTTTTAAGGTACAATTTGTCATAAACGTATTTGGCTTTTTAAGTATTACTATTAATTCCTCGATTTTATGTTTAAATGTCATATTAACCACCAAAATTTTTGGATTCCTGCTATTTGGTACTTTTCATAGTTTTGGTCTAATTTTTCTTTAAAGGGCCGCTTAATTTTATTTCTTTCAACTATAACAGTACCATTACTTTTCATTCTGTTTTTATGTTTTATGATAAGTAATACATCTTTTTTTAATTCGGGAACTTTATTATTAACAATTTCTACATAAGTAATTGGTTTTGTTTTTATATCTACATTTAGCTTTGTTACAGATTCTTTTAATTGTTTAATTTTTAAAATTCCTAATAAACCTTATAGTAATGTTATTGGCTGTGTAATTTAACTAATAAACCTTTATTTAGCTTATCGACCATAAAAAGGCGTGTTTAGTTATTGATAGTCCCCAAAGTTTCGTCCGTATGATTCGGACTTCTTCAGGGGGTTGGTTTTTATTGTTCGATCTTTTAATCACAATATTACAACAATATAATAAGTATGATTGATAATTAAGGTATATGTATGTATTCTTATTAACCTTAAGTTGGTGTGCAATACAATTTTATAAGGAAGTAAATTTATCATAGATTGCTTAAAATTATCACAGACTGAAATTAAATAGATAAATAAATAAATCTAAATTATAAATTTTAAAATTTAAATATAAAAACATTATGCAAACAACCTTTAATAAAATTCAAACAAAGACTAACTGTAATTTAATTTGTAATTTTGATTGGTACAGCAAAAAGACATCTTCAGGAAGATTAAATAATTTTTACACCTCACAACCAAGAAATCAAATAATAAATACGGTCAAGAATTTCATCCAAAAAATTTTAAATATATGTGACGAACAATTTTACAACAAAAATATAAAAATAATTAAGAACAACCTTAACAAGAAGTTTCCCAACATATTTAATTAATAGTTTAATTAAACAAATTAAAGAAAGAAAGAACGCATAAGAAAGAAAAGTGTTAAGAACGCAATGAGAATACAAGAAAATTTCACAGTGTTAAATACATTAAAGGGCTAACAGATAACAAAAATCTTCATAATTTGATAGATGATGATAAAATTAGTTTCGCCTTTTCTGCTAATCAAACGCTTAATAAAATATTTAATAATATGAAATTAAAAAAGAGCATAAAAACAACGTTGTTTATCAAATTTAATGTTCAGGAAACAACAACAACGAATGTGAGAAAATATATATTGGTACAACAAAAAGATCGCTACAAACGAGATTAAAAGAGCATAAAAACGACGTTGATAAAAAAGAAAAACAACAGCTTTAGCTCAGCATATTATTGATAGTAATCACTCTCTTGATTTTAGCAATATTAAAATATTACATACAGAAAAAAAAGAGAAAGAAAGATTAATGTTAGAAAACTTACAAAGATAAAAGAATAAAAAGCATGCTCTTAATTTTTAAGAAGATGTAAATAAAACACATAAAATTTATACATTAGCTGTTAACTAAAAGAGTTTAAGTGTTTGAACACAATAGAGCTGCAGCCGCAAAAAATTACTCTCTTTTTTTGACTTTGCTGCTAGACCGTTTATAATAGAGCAGCAGCTGCAGCCGCAAATTTTGGAATTTGTGATGCAAATTTTACGTTCACGTATGTTGATGTTGGAGATTTGGGCAGTCAAAGTGATGGTAGAGTTCTAAGAAGAAACACTTTTGGAAAAAAACTTTTCAATAACATTCTTAACTTGCTATTTCAACCCATATAGATTCTTTCATTATTACATTTTTATAATTTTTGTTTTTTAAATTAAATAAAATGTCTTCTCTTTGAATTAAATTTATTAACATTTCGTCAAAAACGTTTTTACTTCGATCAGCCATTTTTATACCCTCCACCTATATTCATTTTGATCATCCGTTTACAACACATCGAAGGAAGCGTCGGAGACCCCACAAACCATATATATTCTTAATCAGCATGAAAAGAGAAATCGTTTGAGACATGTCCGTCCGTGTGTCCGTCTGTTTTTGGCACTCTCACGGTCGTAATTTTTGAGATATCAAATTGAAACTTTGCATACGTATTCTTAGTTTAATTTTGCTGTTCCGTATCGAAATTGGGCAAAATAGGTTAAGAGACACGCCCACAATAAACGAAAATCTCATCATACCTCGAAAAAATTGTATCTTTAAAAAATTATATATCGCACAATACTATGCCTATCAAGTTAAAATTTGGTGTATATATAAGTGGTACCGTTATCCAACACTGTGCCAAAAATAGGCGTGATTTAATAACGCAAACGCCTATAATTATAAAAAAAACACTATTTGCGTAAGTACATGAAATAGTCATATACATAAATATGGCTTATTTTTTAGAGGACTATTAAAGGTGGAGGGTATTTAAGCTTCGGTCTTAACCGAACTTCTTTAACTTGTTTTTTTAAATTTTCATAACATATTTCAGTTACGAAATATCACATAAAACAAAATTACAAAATTAACAAAACGGAATTGAAAATGAATTATACTACCCTACCCGTTCTCAATAGGAGAGAAAATTGAAAAAATGAGAATGCGGCTGGAGAATTAAAATAGATTTGAAGCTAGCAGCAGCTGCATTTGAAAAACCCAGCCGCAAATACATTTTCCATAAGGTTTACACATAAAAGAGAGTAAAAGAGAGTAATTTCTTTGCGGCTGTAGCTCTATTGTGTTCAAACGCTAATGATTGATTTTAACAGAGTTCAACGATTGATTTTCTTTTTCCTGACATTTAACACAATATTTTTATTTACCTCAATGCTTATTATATTGAATTACAGTTAGTCTTTGTTCTAAAATTCCTTTTTCATATTTTTCTTGGTATTTTAACATTTCATAAAAGTACCTAGATTCGATACTTTTCAGCAACACTTTAATTTTATTTTCATGTTTTTTCAATGAAAATTCCAACTCATTTTTATACTCTCGCAAGTGCGCACTATTTGTTGTTACCGTTTCTTGTAGTTCCTTGATAACAAAATCAATGTTGTGGGTATACATTAAGCAATCCTCACATATGCACCTTAACATTTTCTTAGTCGTCAAAGAGTTGAGAGAAAACTGGTCTAGTCCACAACACTTCGCTGCGGAGTGATAATTTTTCCCGCAGACACCAGCACATCTTAAGCCATTTTCCCCTCTTATGGGGTTACGGCACTTTTGACACTTATTCATATTGCCCAGTGTTTGGGACAGGTTGTAGAGATACCCACTACCCGCTACTTGAGTTAAAATCTTGTGTTAAGAAAAAATGAATTTAATGTTTCCCCTTTTTTTTCAGGTTTATAAAAATTTATTAAGGTTTCTGCTCAACACAACATCAATATGGTTTTGTTAGTCGTAAATCCACTGTAACTAATCTTTTTGAATTTTCATGCCATATTTTTAAATCTTTTAAGGCTGGTAAGCAAACAGATGTTATAGATACTGATGTCGCATATGTTATTGGGGTTATTCTTTAGAGTCTGTCTGTTTTTTTAATTATCTCCGTATCATATTTGACATTTAATGCCCATTTTCAGTCAGTTGTGAGTAGAGCTAGATCTTCCCTTGGTTTCATAAAAAGGTGTTAAAAGAGTTTGATGACCCTTATGTAACCAAGAGTTTATATACAGCTCTAGTTAGGCCATCTTTGGAGTATGCCGCTGTAATATGGTCTCCTAGTTATGGATGCTATATTAGTTTAATAGAATCAGTACATCAGGGTGGTAACGAGGTATTCCCTATGTGCATCGTCTTCTGCTTATTGATTTACCAAGTCTTGAAAGGAGAAGATTAGTAATTTGCGTCTGCTTTCTGCACAAACTCGTTAATGGTTATATTGCATCGCCATTTTTATTGAATCAAATTAATTTCTATGTCCCTTCTAGGATGTCCAGATACTTTTTTCCGTTGCACCTAACCCAATGCAGGAACAACTACGAACTTTTTTTCCCACTTAGAGTTTTATGTAAAATTTTAATGATCATTATCATTTATTTTCCCTAAGGGATGCACCTGAGTATATTAAACATCATTTGCTTCTACAAACGTTAGACCTTGCTAATTGTATGTTTGCAAGTCGATCCATCGATTTGGAATGAAAGATTTGACTACGTTCAAGGTTCTCAAATTTGTCAAAACTTATCTGTAGTGAACGATGCTGCTGAAAGAGGTGCCAAATTCATTACAAATTATAATAATAAATTAACACACAATGAAGAAGAGAAACAATTCCTTTTTCAAGAGATCAAAGAATATAATATGAATTATCCCACTTTTAAAAAGACCTCACTATTAAATTAAATAATTGTTAATATGTAGTTAATTAAAATCGTTTAGTTTAAGGTTCATTTTTCAAATAATTTTGAATAAAAAATAAAAAAACTATTTTTAGCCTTATTTCTAATAATAAAAACAAGGAGTGGCTTGAGACACGGCTAAAAATTGTCCAATCGTGCACAATTTTTTTTTATGTTTTTTTGACACCAAATGAAATGTTTTTAGCGCTTTCTGTGTCCGGTCTAGTAACCATATCCGCTTTCGTGGACAGAAATCTTTCCAGCAATCCAATTCCCCCTAAAATTCCACGACTAATAGGGCCACTTTTAAGAAGGACACCTCTCGAAGTGAACCATTCACCAGAGAAGCCAGCACCCATACCTATATTGTGGATGTGGTCGACGAAATCCAAACACCACAGAGGGTACAAAAGCAAGCAAAGCCCAAACACCACAACAAGGTAGTGGCTATAGTTCATTGGTTTTCGAAGCCAACAGTAGGCCAATAGGGGTATTACCAAATCCGTGGAGTGCCAGTAGCACCGACTCTTCGAGGACATGCGTACCAATTGGAGTCAGATCGAATACCAGCCGTATATTCTCTGGCCATAATGTACAGGTCGATACCCGTAACCGTAGGGGTACAACATGTCAAAAACGATTTTATTGTATCAGATGTTCACCCAACCCATAGGGTGCACACAAACTATAGCAGATCAGTACCGTTCACCCCCACAGTTCACGCACCCATGTCGATCTATGTTTATGATTCGAGAGTGTCCGGGAAGCACCGGGTATATGCACACGCCAACGCCGCCGCCGTCAATACTTTGCAAGGGGCATGGCGAAATCTTAATCAGCGGAGGGGGCAATTAGAAAATTAGTGCGTGGCGTAGAAAGTCGCCCCGCTCTTTTAGACACAATTAGAAATTCCCGCTACTTGTATAGCTCTGTTCATTTCTTTTTTTGTTGTTAAGTGTAACGTATTGTTATTTTTAGAAATTCCCGCTACTTTGAATAGTTTTATGAAATTGATTATTATTAAGGCGCAATAAAAATGTTGTAAGACGCAAATAGAATTTTGCATATGTGTTAGTGATTTAAGTATAAGACTTAAGTATAATTGTCCGTAATATTCTTATTGTATGGCCTAGGTTGCATTCTGTCGTTGCTTCTGTACCGCGCCTAGATATCCGTATTGCAAGGCCGTATTGCGTACCGCACGCCGCTCTGCAACGCTCACCGCTCTTTAGCACACGTCGATCTTGTAACGCTCGCCGTTTTGTAACGCTTGCCGCTTCGCACCGCTTGTATCTACTGTATCACATATCGTTTCGCAGTATTGCCGTGCCCCGCACTACACGCCGTTACCGCAACATACTAAACATCAAATTATTGAGGCGAATCCGATAAAATTGAGACCTAATAATATAAATTTTTTTGGAAAGGTCTTTGGACTCGTTCAGCTACCAGACTATACAACCAGTATGAGGAAAAACAGGATAACTCAACCGAAAACCAGCTACAGTCCTCATATCATCACAGGTCGTCGCACTATCAACGCCGTGATCAGGGTCATCATTCCAAACTTCACCAGAAACTACATCGGGTGCTCAAATTCCCCGGTGATCAGCGTCAGCAGTCGAAGGAATCTTCCTCACAGTGCCTATTCAACCAACGAGACTATAGACATCCGGAACGCCCCATGGTAACAACCCATGGCTGGCATGTACCTGGAATACCGCTGGTAGTATAACGACTGCTAGATCTAAGGGTCACCACCGTATGCCAACGTTGTTATTTGGACGCTACACATCATTTTTTTATACCCTCCACCTCAGTGATGAGAGTATACTAAGTTTGTTCTTCCGTTTTCAACACCCAGAAGGAGACGTCAGGGACTCTACAAAGTATATATATTCTTGTGTCCGCCTGTCCGTCTATTGTTGGCAGTCTTACGGGCGTAAATTTTGAGATATTGAGCTGAAATTTTGTACAGGCACTTTTAGTTTTTGCACGCAGATAGCTACTTAAAATCGGCAAAATCAGTCAAGAGCCACGTTCACAATCGACAAAAATCTGTTTATGTGTCACAAAAATTAAGCTATAAACTTAAAATTTTGTATGTACATTTATAAATATTAGCTTCATCGATATGCAAAAAATGGGCGTGGTCGGATAACAGACACATCCAAAATTTACAAAAAAACAATTCCAACGTAAAAGTAGACTTACATGCTGATACGTAAGACATACACTATTAGAGGGCGCAATATACATACTTTTGCCACGCCCACGAGGTGGAGGGTATTTAAGATTTGGCCTAAGCTAAATTTAGTTTTCTTACTTGTTTCTTTTTTCGTGTTTACCATTTGCTTACATTTAAATTACATGTAGTATTAAAATTTTGAATTAGGAAAAAATAGTTGAATAACTAAAGTAATCCTTTTTTTTCCTCACGCATTAGTTAAGATCTTAGCGTACGTTTGTTATTCGAAGAGGGGAGGACGTGTGACAAGAAATGTCGTCCTTCTTTTTCCCCGGCAACTATGGCAGTATAAGTCCTATTGTATCATATTAGTTTAGTGTAGTTAAGTTTGTACTGAAAGAATATAGAAGGTCTGGCTACTACTCGCTGGCACTTATCGTCCGAAGATTATTTGAACACGATTCCAATATTTCCAATGGGAAATACCCTGTTGAGAAATGACCGCCGATTTCTCAACCTCTTTTGTTACTAACCGTCGTGGTGATCGGACGTAATTTTTTAATTGTTAACTGACGCGGATAATATACATAGTTAGAAGTTAGAAGGATGTATGCTATATAATATACGCAGTGTGATATTAGTTAAAAGGATATGTAGTGTAAGCTTACGGAGACTAAGATTAGTTTTTTAGATTATGCGGCGAGTAATAGCCAAGATGAAGTTTCTTAGTGTGTAATGTGCGTGCTAATGCAAAAATAAAAGAAAGCGCAATTAATATTAATTGAATATTTAAGAATCAATACTAAATGAATACACTGTAAGGCGCAAAGTCACTACCTTTCGTTTTGCGCCACACATTCTGTTCCAACATACATATGTCACAAGGAACCAAACACGCTAATTATTTCCTCCATTAATGCAATTAAAAGAAAAAAACTATTGTCGAATTCATACTCTGTGCTATTTATTTAAAATTGGAAGCGTAATTGAAATCCCGTTGTTTATTTTATAAACATATATAAACTCTTGTTTTATTATTGCTATTTCTATTTTTAGAAGCATAATACCGTTGATCATTGATATATAGTAAGCATATATGAACTCTTGCATTATTGTTATTTCTATTTTTAAAAGCATAATACCGTTGATCATTGTTATTTAGTAAGCATATATAAATTCCTGCGTTATTGTTGCTAGTTCTATACCGTTGATCTTTTATAAATATTAGTTAAATTTAATATAATTGTGAGCCCTGTCACACTATAAAAGGCGAAGCAAAGGCCGCTGCTCGTGTATCCTGCAACATTCACCACTCCGCAACGCTCATCGCTCTGTATCGTACGCTCATCGCTCAGCAACATCGCCGCTCTGTAACCTGTACCGCTTGCTGTTCTCGCAACCACTCTTGCACCGCTCATCGCTCAGCATCACACATCACACTTGTACCGCATACCGCTCTTGTATCTTGCACCGCACGTCACTTTTACACCGTTCACTTCTCAGCACCGTACGTTGTACTTGGACTGCTCACCGCTCTGTAACATTCGCCGCACTTGCACTACTCACACATCGATTTGCAGTAACGCCGTGCCCCGCACCACAAGCCGTTACCTCGCTAAAACGTCAAATAAATGAAGGCAAGTCTAAGGATTAGAGACAAATAACATTCCGTCTTACAAATGTCTTTGTGAGGAACTTTGGACTCGCTGAGTTATACCCCAGCTACTTTCAAAACTTCTTTACAACACTTATACGTAAATGTTATAAAATCAAATCAAATGGAATCATGAAGTGTAATATTAAATAAAACAATAAATAAATTAATTATAATACAACAAAACTTTAAGAAAGAGAAATAATATATATATTAATAAAATGATGGTTTGTGTTCCCCTTTGAAATAATACGCTACGGACGCTCAATAACCCTAAACAAACGTCCAATTGAGTCTTCACGATGGGTGTGAAAGATTAACAAATAACTTACTGTCCATATAAATATGTGCGCAAGCTACAGGTCGCATTTTTTGAGATATTGCGATGCAATTTGGTACAAGGACATGTATTGGCCCAATTGGGAGCCCTATTTAAAATGGACCCTATTGGACCATTTTTAGAATCCACATATGAGGTCCTAATATTTTTTGAAATATTTCAATAAAATTTGGTACAGGGAAATGTATTGGCCTAAAAAGGAACCCTTTTGAAAGAAGATAGGATCGGACCATATTCAGAATAAAAAAAATTTTTTTTGATTTCATTAACAAACAAAAAATTAAAAGTTTTTTCTGACATATGTATCATTTTGAAATTTTTATATATACAAGTAGGTATAGAAAAAATTAAATTTATCATTTTTTGAAGAAAACAAGTGAAAATATTATAGTCGGTCAAACCCGACTAATAAATACCCTACACCAGTTATATATATATTATTCAATTTAATATTTTTCTTTGAAAAAGCAGACTGTAATGAAAAATTTAATTTTTCTATACCTACTTGTATTTTCAAAAATTTCAAAATGATACATGTCAGAAAATTCTTTTTTATACCCTCCACCTTAGGGAAGAGGGTATATTCATTTTGATCATCCGTTTACAACACATCGAAGGAAGCTTCGAAGACCCTACAAACCATATATATTCTTAATCAGCATGAAAAGAGAAATCGTTTGAGACATGTCCGTCCGTGCGTCCGTGTGTCCGTCTGTTGTTGGCACTCTCACGGTCGTAATTTTTGAGAAATCAAAGTGAAACTTTGCATACTTATTCTTAGTTTAATTTCGCTGTTCCGTATTGAAATTGGGCAAAATCGCTTAAGAGACACGCCCACAATAAACGAAAATCTCATCATACCTCGAAAAAATTGTATCTTTAAAAAATTATATATCGCACAATACTATGCCTATCAAGTTGAAAAATGGTATAAATATAAGTGGTACCGTTATTCAACACTGTGCCAAAAATGGGCGCAAACGACTATAATTAAAAACAAAACACTATTTGCATGAGTACATGATATAGTCATATACATAAATATGGCAATAGGAACTCATTTTTTAGAGAATTATAAAAGGTGGAGGGTATTTAAGCTTCGGTCTTATCCGAACTTCTCTATCTTGTTTTTCTTTTGTTTTTTTAATTAAATAAAAAAAAAATTATATGGGGAGGGGTTCTAAAAATTGTTCGATCCTATCCATTTTCAAAAGCGTTTATTTTTGGGCCAATACATATCTATGTACCATCAAAATATCTCAAAAAATAATAGGACCGCATATAGGAAGGGGTTTTAAAAATATCTCAAAAAATGCGACAAAGTTAGACAGGAGGACAGACGAACAGATGGACATAGTTAAATCGATTCAGATTTTGATTCTGAATCGATCGGTATAACTGAAGGGGGGTGTGGCATTTGCTGTTTAGGAGGTTCAAACATCCACATAAACTTAATATACCTTTTTTTACAGGGTGGTGCAGGGTATAAAACTACAAAAAATTAATCTTTTCATTGTACAAAAAAAAAATTAAATTGAATTATATGATATATCAAGTGGTGTAGGGTATTTGATGGTCGGGCTTGACCAACTATAATATTTTGACTTGTTATTTTTAACAAAGTGAATCTTTATATGACTCATGCGATAATGACAATATAAATTTTGGGAGTAAGATTTTCACTTTTTTAATTTTTTATTATACCCTCCACCTTAGGGAAGAGGGTATATTCACTTTGATCATCCGTTTACAACACATCGAAGGAAGCGTCGGAGACCCCACAAACCATATATATTCTTAATCAGCATGAAAAGAGAAATCGTTTTAGACATGTCCGTCCGTGTGTCCGTGTGTCCGTCTGTTGTTGGCACTCTCACGGTCGTAATTTTTGAGATATCAAATTGAAACTTTGCCTACGTATTCTTAGTTCAATTTCGCTGTTCCGTATTGAAATTGGGCAAAATCGGTTAAGAGACACGCCCACAATAAACGAAAATCTCATAATACCTCGAAAAAATTGTATCTTAAAAAAATTATATATCGCACAATACTATGCCTATCAAGTTGAAATTTGGTATATATAAAGGGTACCGTTATCCAACACTGTGCCAAAAATGGGAGTGATTGAATAACGCAAACGCCTATAATTTAAAAAAAACACTATTTGCGTAAGTACATGAAATACATAAATATGGCAATAGGAGCTTATTTTTTAGAGAATTACAAAAGGTGGAGGGTATTTAAGCTTCGGTCTTAACCGAACTTTTCTATCTTGTTTTTATATACTATTGTACTAAATAATTAATGAAATTGCGAACCATACACTTTATACTCTATATACTTTATAGTTTTTTAAATCACGTATTCATGTATTATTTTATGTTACATATTTTGCTTTATGTGACATTTTGTTTTTTTTATACCCTCCACCTTAGGGAAGAGGGTATATTCACTTTGATCATCCGTTTACAACACATCGAAGGAAGCGTCGGAGACCCCACAAACCATATATATTCTTAATTAGCATGAAAAGAGAAATCGTTTGAGACATGTCCGTCCGTGTGTCTGTGTGTCCGTGTGTCCGTCTGTTGTTGGCACTCTCACGGTCGTAATTTTTGAGATATCAAATTGAAACTTTGCATACGTATTCTTAGTTCAATTTCGCTGTTCCGTATTGAAATTGGGCAAAATCGGTTAAGAGACACGCCCACAATAAACGAAAATCTCATAATACCTCGAAAAAATTGTATCTTAAAAAAATTATATATCGTACAATACTATGCCTATCAAGTTGAAATTTGGTATGTATATAAAGGGTACCGTTATCCAACACTGTGCCAAAAATGGGCGTGATTGAATAACGAAAACGCCTATAATTTAAAAAAAACACTATTTGCGTAAGTACATGAAATACATAAATATGGCAATAGGAGCTTATTTTTTAGAGAATTACAAAAGGTGGAGCGTATTTAAGCTTCGGTCTTAACCGAACTTTTCTATCTTGTTAATAATAAGTTTTTGGTGTATATACATATGTTAAGAATTTTTACTTTGACTTATGTTTGAAAGCTGTAATGAAATGAAATGTTAGAAATTGTGAAAAATTAATAATTGGCGACTGTAAGGGTAGAATCTGGACCGGTTTCGAACTCGCCCTCATCGAGTTCTCATCAGCAGATCTTTACCAGCTGAACCAAATCCACCGTTGCGATTTTATGCGCAATTGGTTTATATCAATAATTCACACTAACAACATTACAGCCCTACACCATTGTGTTGCATTTATATAAATGCAAATTAAGCTACGTTTTACACTATGAAGTGAAAGGATGCTTGACCGTAACATAAGTCAAAGTAAAAATTCTTGTTTTTTATAAATTTATCACATTCCACAATAAAAGCTCGTTCCATTAATTCCTAAAAAACAACTACAACACCATAGACACTATCAGACACTATATCATAAAGTTTGATTTTTATGAAGTTTATTGATTTAAAATGAGTGAATGAGAAACTTTCCAATGGGGTAAAACTAATTTTATATTTTTCGGTTTTTGATGGTGGAATATGGAAATAACCCACTTGGGTTTGCTCGATATCAATTTAAAGTTGTAGTTGAGTGCTTTTTTCTTTTGAAAGAAAGTCTTTAAAAAAATTTTTTTTTTACTTTTTAAGGCATATTACTTATAAAAAATTTTAATGTTAAAAGTTTTTTATAATCGTATTCAAAGTAAATGATACTAAAATTAAATAAAACATTGTACGCAACTATACAAAAATGTAGGTGTGGTTTTCGAATCGTCGAGCCAAATGGCGTAGAGAGGAAAAACTACGTAGCCAGAAAAGGCCCAATCACCAACAGAGCGGCAGAATCAACGTAGATACTCCCACTAATGATAATGGACCTGTGGCTAACAGTATTGGTAGCACAGTAGTGGAGAATTCAACAACAACTCGAGCACCTAATCCAACTAGTTGTATTCCTATTAATGAATCTATTGCGTCAGTAAGTACTACATCAAACAATGTCATAGATGTAGGCAGCGGTACAGGTAGTCATGCAATTGTGAATTCATCTTTACAAGTCATGCCACCACGCCTTCCACTCAATGCTAGTTTCAATGCAGTGTACTCTTCCATACCTCAACCCATCGCTACTATGGCGGAAAATTATAAGTAAGTACACTTAACAAATAGTGCTTGTTAACATAAAATAAATTTTATGTACTAAGAAACGTTTCAGGAAGTTTAAAAATAACTTAGGTACATGTTTGAAAATCTATGCTATACATAAAAAATAAAAATATGTTTTAAATTATTCTTAATAAGGATACAAAGGAAGTAGTCTTATACGTTTATGAAAAGGTACTTTTATTAGATCTTTAAAAATATGAAAATTTTTATATCATATAATGTATAGCGGTACTATAAAGGATTCTTTTTTAATTTAAAACTTGCCTGTCCTTCGAAAAACGAAAATATCGTAAAGTTTATGTATTTTCTGTTCGTTAAATAGGTCCAGAATAAAAATCTGAATAAATTCAACCATGCTAGTCTATCCGCCTGGTGCCTGTCTTTATAAATAACATCCTTATTTTAAAAAGTCTTAATATTTTAGAAAATTCGCAATTTTATATACATATTGAAAGAATTTGGCAAAACAATGTCAATTGGTATAATAATGGACTGTGCCAAATGTACACCTGATCTAACATTTATTTGGTCCTTGGCCTATATAACGCTCTGTCCAGAGTGTAGGGCACCGTGTCCCACAATTAATAAGCTAGTAAGGATATTTGCAATTCCTAAACGACAAATGCCATACCCATCTAACATATAACATTATAACAAGAAAGGAAGTCTTTATATGGTGACAATTTGCAATTTAAATATTTTTTTTTAAAACTTAGTTTATAATTTACTTTAGTAATACATCATCATCATGGCTGGCCGATTACAACGTATGTAGGTCTTTGGCCTGTTACAGAAGAGAACGCTATGCGCTTCGATCGTTGGCGCGCCTTCTCCAATTTTGTACACCAAGTGTTTGCAGGGCATCAAACGCTTGGTCCCTCCACCGGAGTTTCGGCCTGTCTCTTGCGCGACGTCCATCCGGTTCCCTTTCGAACACCATCCTAGCTGGAGCTCTTTCGTTCATACGGCCGAGATGACCTAGCCATCACAAATGTTGAATCTTTATGCGACGAACTATGTCAATGTCGACGTAAAGCTTATACAGCTCAAGATTCGTTCTGGTTCGGAACTCATCGCCAACGCGGACAGGACCAATGACCTTTCGGAGAATTTTTCTCTCGAACACGCCTAGAAGATCCTCATCATTGTGCGTTAGCGTCCATGCTACTACGCCATAAAGAAGCACAGGGGCGATGAGGGTCTTATAGAGTGTAAGTTTTGTCGTACGAGAGAGGGCTTTACTATTGAACTGCTTACTTAGGTCAAAGTAGCACCTGTTAGCAGGCATAATTCTCCTTTTTATCTTCATGCTGACGTTATTGGAGATATTTACGGCTGTACCTAGATAGACAAATTCCTTAACTACCTCGAAGTTATATCGATCACAACATGCAAGGGGTACGGAGCATCGCGAATCCCTGGACGCTGAAACCAAATACTTCGTTTTGTCCTCGTTCACCGCTAGACCCATGTTCGCCGATTCTTTCTCAATTCTTGCAAAAGCTGAGGTAACACCCTGCGCTTTCCGAGCAATGATATTAATATCATCGGCATACGCGAGAGTCATGACACTTTTGTAAAAGATTGTGCAACTTGTGTCATCCTCAGCATTCCGCAGCACTTTTTCCATGATGATATTGGAAAAGGTACACGGAAGGTTGTCGCCCTGTCTGAGATCTCGTTTGGTATCGAATGGTTCGGAGAAGTCCATTCCTATTTTGTCTGAGGACCTGGTGTCACTCAAAGTCATTTTGCTAAGCCTTATCAGCTTTGTGGGGATACCAATTACCTTAGAGCTTCTTGTACATCTGTGACCAGATTCTTGTTTTTGTCTTTGACAGAAGAACAAGGTGTTGTTGTGAAACCCTCGGTTAGACGCTTAACCTTTTCATAGAATTTCCGGGTTTCGTTCATGCACAGAGGAATCTATCTCTATCACTTCCAACTCGCACCTTTCATGTTCTCTTTTTTTGGCGTATAAAAAGGCGTTTTTCGTCTCTTCTTTTCTTCTTATACCTTTCCCACAAAGCAAGCGTGGCAACTGACTGCAGAGTAATTTGATATGCGGCGTTTTTCTCTGCAGCAGCACGACGGCACCCATCGTCATACCAAGGGTTCCGCCAAGGCGGCCTCTGATATACGAGCACTTTCAAAGCGGCAGTGCGCATTGAGTGCGACAGGAGTGTCCACTGCGCGGAAACGTCAGGTTCTGAAGGACGACTCTCAGCAAGTAGCTGAGAGAGTCGAGTGGAGTAGGCAACAACTGTCTGTTGTAATTGCAGATTTTCGACTGCAAGCTTCCCTACCGCACTTTTACGCGTGGTATTGGCGGTACTTAAGCGGGTGCGGACCTTAGCTGCAACATGGTAGTAATCCGAATCAATGTTGACGCCCTGGATCGTCCGCACATCCATAACTCTAGAAGCATGCCGTCCTTCTATCACAACATGATCGATTTCATTTTTGATCGTGCGATCAGGCGACAGCCATGTCGCTTTGTGAATGTGGAGATGCTGGGGTCTTGTGCTACTTACCACCATGTTCCTTGCCCCGGCAAAGTCAATCAGCCTCACTCCATTATCGGAGGTGGTATCGTGGAGACTGAATTTACCGATGGTGGGATCAAAAATGCTCTCCTTCCCAATCTTTGCATTAAAATCACCTAGAACAATTTTAATGTCATGGGAAGGGCAGCTATCATATGTTTGTTCTAGGTGCTGATAGAAGCTTTCCTTGGTCCCATCATGGGGCATGTGCACAAATTAGACTAATATAGAAATATTTCGCCTTGAGGCGGATCGTGGCAAGACGGTCATTCACTGGGGTGAATCGCGAGACAAGTTGGCGAAGTCTCTTGCTTACCACAAATCCGTACCCAAATTCACACACCGTCGGATAGCAGCTGTAATAGATGTCACAGTTGACTCTTTTAGCGCACCCCTGTCCAAGCTATCGCATTTCCTGGATAGCGGTGATGTCAGCTTTTTATTTACCGAGGACATCGGCTAGCTGGATAGAGGCACCAGGTCTGTAAAGTGTTCTTACATTTCAGGTGCATATCCTCAAGTCATGGTTCTTAAAACGTTTGTGGGGGTCGTCAACGTGAGGGGGGGCCGTTTTTACTCAATTCTACAATTTTTCATGGTAATAGTAATACCCTGCGTGACGGTCTGTTCGCTGCGCACATTAGCTCGCTGCCAAGACGGATGTAAAGGCAGCTAACCAGTGGTGCCACGCGGAGGTTGGGCGTCAACTTGAGGTGGGCAGAGGCCAGGATAGCTCTGGGCTTCGCCTAGTTAAAGCCAATCAGAAACGTTACCTGGCATGCTCACTTCCATACCACCAGTTTAGTAATTAACTGTACCAAATTTGAACCCGATCGGGACATTTTTTGATTCTAAGCCTATATAACGTTTTAATATAAGCGAAATGATTTTATTATGAAAATCGGGTCATTTTTTGATTCCAGCCCTATAAAACGTTTTATTATAAAGGAAATGATTTTATTGTGAAAATTATTCTTCGTTTTTTAATTTTTTTTATTTACTGAATTGGGTTAATTAGGTTCATTTAACCGTTTACGCTTTCCTATGTAATCTACCTTCCGGCTTCAATTCTAGCACATATAATGAAGAGAAGCTTGAAGATTGCCGCTTTTCTGTTCGCATAAGTGATGACCCAAGATATATGTAACTCTCTCAAAGCAATCAATTAAAGAATGACTTCCTTTATAAAAAAAAACGTTGTATTATGTTTCCTTTATAATAAAACGTTAAAAAAAGAGGATATAAATATATTCCCGTGGGGCCCAAAATTTCGCAGAATCAATTGTTATTGTTTCACAAAGTTTTTTCAAGTTATATTAGGAATTGTGAATTTTCGTTCTTATGCTCCCTCTATAATAAAACGTTATATGAGGCCGGGGTCAAAAAATGATCCGACCGGATCCAAAGTTTTTACAATATGTTATTAGTCTAATTAACTATGTTTTACTAATTAAAAACAAGTCAAAATATTATTGTTGGTCAAGCCCGACCATTAAATACCCAACACCACTTGATATATCTAATAATTCAATTTAATTTTTTCTTTGATAAATGAAAAGTTTAATTTTTTTTGTACCACCTTTAATTTTTTTCTTTAAAAAATGATATATTTTATTATTCTATACCTACTTTTATTTTTAAAAATAATTAATTTTTTTATTTTTTATGGGAGGAATTTCTAAAAATGGTTCAACCCTATTTATTTTCAAAAGGGTTACTTTTTGGGCCAATACATTTCCTTGTAACAAATTTTATCGAAATATCTCCAAAAATGCGACCTGTAGCTTGCGCACAAATTAGATGGACAGACGGACAGACAGACAAACGGACTTAAGTAATTCGATTCAAATTTTGATTCTGAAGCGATCTGTATAATTGAAGGTCGGTGCGGCATTTACCGTTTAGAAGTTTCAAACATCCACACAAACCTAATATAACCTTTTCCATAGGGTAGTACAGGGTATAAATATAAAGAAACCCGAATTTTCATCAATAAAGATAAGAACGTCCTGTAATATCTTTGTAAGGTAAATAAATTTATTATATAATAAATAGATGTAACGTATTATCGATTTATTTTCATTAAAAAAAAATATATATATCTATATTTTAATTGTTTTTTTCAGTTCAGTAACATCTTCGTTAGGATCCATGTCTACATCTTGTTTGCACCAACGTGACAGTTACCCATATATGTTTCACGATCCACTGTGTTTAAGCTCACCGTACTCAGCCCATACTCGTAGCACCTGCAATCCTGCTGCGGCTCATCAACAATCCACACAACATATACCATATAGTAGTTCTAATCCATCTACCACTAATATGGGTACAATGTTGCATATATAAAATAAAGAATATACGTGTATATGAAACTTATAACACCACTTTATTATATAATACATAACGAATGATTTTACTACGTTTATTTTTTATTAAATTTTTACAAACTTAACCTATTGATTTAATAAAGCGCGCCAATTCGAATATTCGTAGATTTCTTAGTTATAAATGCGACCTCAAGCCACTTTCACTTAATAGAACTAATCAAGGTTGTTTTAATATGAACAAGTCAAAATATTATAGTCGGTCAAGCCCGACCATCAAACCACACCACTTGATTTAATTTTTATACCCTGCACCACCCCGTGGAAAGGGGTATATTAAGTTTGTGTGGATGTTTGTAAATCCTAAACGCCAAATGCCACACCCACCTTCAATTATACCGATCGATTAAAAATCAAAATCTGAATTGATTTAACCATGTGCGTCTGTCCGTCTGCGCATCTAAATTTGTGCGCAAGCTACAGGTCGTATTTTTTTAAAAATATTTTGATGAAATTTGGTACGAGGACATGTATTGGCCCAAAAACAAACCCTTTTGAAAGGGGAATCCTATTGAAAATGGATTGATTGGACCATTTTTAGAACCCCTTATTTACTATATGGGGTCCTATTATTTTTTTATAATATTTCGATTAAATTTGGTACTAGAATATGTATTGGCCCAAAAATAAACCCTTTTGAAAATGGACACAATCGGCCCATTTTAGAACCACTCCCTATATATATATTTTATATCATAAATAAACAAAAACTTGAAAAAATTTCTGATATATGGATAGATATTTTAAAATTTTTGAAAATACAAGTAGGTATAGAAAAAAAAATTTTTCATTTTTCAAAAAAAATTATATTAAATAATGTACGAGTTTTTTAAACTTATTAGTGCATTCTTTAAAAATAAATAAAAAATAAAATATAAAATAATATATCAAGTGGTGTAGGGTATTTAATGGTCGGGCTTGACCGACAATAATATTTTCACTTGTTGTTATTATACCTTGCGCCCACCCACCCAACCTCTGGTAAGGATGTATTAAGTTTTTGCGGATGATTGTAACTTCTAAGCGGCAAATGCGACACCCACCTTCGATTCAGAATAAAAATCTAAATCGATTAAGCCATGTTCGTCTGTCCCTCTGTCCATTTAAATTTGTGCGCAAGCTACAAGTCGCATTTTTTGTGATATTCAGATAAAATTTGGCACAAGAATATGTATTGACCTAAAAATAAATTCTTTAAAAAATGGATAGGATCGGACCATTTTTAGAACCCTTCCCATATAAATTATTTTTTATATCATAAACAAAAAAAAAAAAAAATTAAACAAATTTTCTGACATATGCATCATTTTGAAGTTTTTGAAAATACAAGTAGGTAAAGAAAAATAAAATTTTTCATTTTTTTTCAGAAAACAGATGAAAATATTATAGTCGGTCAAGCCCGACCATCAAATACCCTACACCATTTGATATATACTTCAATTTATATATTTTTCTTTGAAAGAGCAACGTATAGTGAAAAATTTTATTTTTCTATATCTACTTGTACTTTCAAATAATTTCAAAATATAAAATATGTTAGGCCTCGTTTTCATTATGGCATATTCTTTGACATTATGAATTGCCTTAAATGTCATTATTGTCAATCGTTTGATCGGGCGTTCTCATTTAACATTAAAAAATGACACAAAATGCTTTGTTCAAATTTGACCATAAATTTTAGTGTCAATCGATTGCCGTGCCGTTCTGACTTCATATGTCAAAGAAGAAGAAGAACAAAATAATTAAATAAAATTAGAAAAAAATTAGAAAACAATCAGGATTTTTAAAATGAAAAAAAAATAAAAGAATTTTAATTTCTGCGGCGTCGATTGTCCTAATTAATTTGGCTTTTATTTTTTTTAAATTGAATTTATACAATATTTACAAATTTTTTCCTTTTAGCTTTTTCTTTGATTGAATTTGAATTTGAAGAAATTGTTTTCATTTGCCAACATGCTGGCAAATCGATTTTTAGTGTCAAACGTTGCCATGTCGAGGCAAACGGGTGTTCTCATTTAGGTGTCAAACTAAATAAAAAAAACAAGTCAAATCTGATGACAAACGTAACGTGACAAGGAGTTCTCATTTGATTGACCCAAATTGACATTGAGTTTGACATAATGAAAACGAGGCATTTTTTTTTATTTTTTTCTTTTTGAAATAAAGAACAAAAAATTTTTATTGGGAGGGGTTCTGAAAATTGTCCAATCCTATCTATTTTCAACGAACTCTGTGTTATGTTTCGAAAATGTCTCAAAAAATGCGACCTGTAGCTTGCGCACAAATTTAGATGCGCAGACGGACAGACGCACATGGTTAAATCAATTCAGATTTTGATTTTGAATCGATCGGTATAATTGAAGGTGGGTGTAGCATTTGCCGTTTAGGAGTTACAAACATCCGCACAAACTTAATATACCCTTTTCCTCAGGGTGGTGCAGGGTATAATAATATAGGTTAGGTACTTAAAACAACTTAACAAAACAAAAGAAAGTATAAAATCCAACTGTCAACAAAAATTGCAATCACATATGTTATGATCATGGGTGTTTTTGTAGCGGCGATCGATCACTCAAAAAAAAAAAAGGTCATGTTGCTGTAGTTACCCTTTAGCTTAGACAAACATACGGGAGTAGAAGAAAAAAAAAGTTATTTGTTCTAGCAGATACACTGTATTTATATTTATAAGGTTTAATTTATATTTTTAATATAATTTTAATTTTAAAGCGAAGAAGTGGTAATTGAATTTTTTTTAGTGTAGGGTATGTAGGTATATATATAAAAAAAAAGTGAAAAAGAGATAACTGGACGGACAGTTGGCAGACAAAAGAGTAAAATAATAGGGAATGGATAAGAAACTGAAAAGAGTAACTCACTTACCCAACTTTATTCCCACCAAGCGGGCGCCAGCTTGCAGGTAGATGTTGTGGTGGTAGCTAATAAGAAAAATAATTAATTATGGAGAACAAAATATTAAAGTGAGTGGAAAAGAAGAGTGTTCAGTGTGAGAAAAAATATGTAAGTAACAACAACAAAAAAAGAAAAAAAAGAAAAGTATTGTGGCACAGTTGTTCTCTATATTCTATTGCTGTTGCTGATGACGCGTTTCTTAACGAACTCGTTAGAGTATTATTGTTGTTGCTGATGACATGATTCTTAACGAAGTCGTTCTGGTATTATTGTTGTTGCTGGTGATGTAATATAGCGGCGAATGTTAGGGGTTCTATTGTTGTTGCTTAACGGATTCGTCCTAATACTATTGTTGTTGCTGGTGATGTAATATACCCGCGAATGTTCTGGGTTCTATTGTTGTTGCTTATGATATGACTTAACGGCAAATGTTCTTAATTTTCTTTGGAAAAATTTTACATTTTATCGCGTTTTTACATAGAAATAGTTTTTTTTTTTAAATGGATTTATTACTTTACACCATATTCCAGATTTTATTTCTCTGTCTTACGAGTGTGTACACTATTTATTTTGCATATATGTTTTGCATATATATATTTTATTAAATGCATTTTTTATTTCCTTGTGTTCTACGCTTCTTGTTTCATTATAATAAATACCAAATATATCACATAGTATATAATTATTGCTATTAAGCGACCATACAATTCGAGTTTTCAGGGTGATTTTCTAACTAACTGTACTCCATTTTTATACCCTCCACCTTAGGGAAGAGGGTATATTCATTTTGATCATCCGTTTACAACACATCGAAGGAAGCGTCGGAGACCCCACAAACCATATATATTCTTAATCAGCATGAAAAGAGAAATCGTTTGAGACATGTCCGTCCGTGCGTCCGTGTGTCCGTCTGTTGTTGGCACTCTCACGGTCGTAATTTTTGAGAAATCAAAGTGAAACTTGGCACACTTATTCTTAGTTTAATTTCGCTGTTTCCTATTGAAATTGAAAAAGATCGGTTAATAGATACGCCCACAATAAACGAAAATCTTAACATACCTCGAAAAAAATTTATCTTTAAAAAATTATATATCGCACAATGCTATGCCTATCAAGTTGAAATTTAGTATAAATATAAATGGTACCGTTGTTCAACTCTGTGCCAAAAATGGGCGTGATTGAATAACGCAAACGCCTATAATTAAAAAAAAACACTATTTGCTATATGAAATAGTCATATACATAAATATGGCAATAGGAACTTATTTTTTAGGGGATTATAAAAGGTGGAGGGTATTTAAGCTTTGGTCTTAACCGAACTTCTCTATCTTGTTATTATTAGAAATGTTGGTAAAACTAATTAGGCTAATAACGTATTGAACAAACTGTGGACCCAATTCCCTTCTTTAAAATAAGTTATTATGTGAGGAAAATTCGCAATTTTCAATTTTTTTCGACGAAACTAGACAAGGCATTATCAATTAATTTAATAATTGACTGTGCCAAATTTGGATACAATCGAACCATTTTTTGATCCTCACCCTATATAATAATTAATTAAAAAAGAAGTCATTCATTGGCGAAAATTCACAATTCTTAATAACAACCTGCGGGCAGAAACCACAAATGAAAATAGAAAATTTCATCTCAATATCTTAAAATGTACGATTATAAGCCTTCTAATATTCGGACATACATATTTTAATGCTAATAAGAAAAATATATACTTTGTAAGGTCTCTAACGCCTTCTTTTGGAGCAATGAACTTATTTGAAGGATGTAAAAGTTTCATTTATTAATTTTTTTTAAATAAAAATTGTAAGTTAGCTTTAACCTAAAAATATTGTACTCTTTTTGACCCAACAGGACAATTTTTAGAACCTCTCTACCTATAACAGTTTTTCACGGTGAGGACTTATACAACAATAACTCATACTTACTGATGCATACAAAGAAATTATAGTACAACGTATATTTTGGAAGTAAGTGTTCTAGGGTATTAAATGTCGTGTTTATAACTACGATTATGCATATAGATTATTTATTTCTTTCAAGGAAGCTGCTTATCATCAATCACAAAAAAATTCAACCTTCAACATTCAACCAAAGTAAAATTTCAAGTATATACTCGTATATGTATTTTTCCTTATAATTTTTTTTTTTTTTAACGTATTAAGTTAATATGGCCGAGTGACTAAGACTCATATAGCCAGAGTAAGTCGCACTGACAAAGTCGCCAACAGCCTTCACTGCCAGGATCACATCAGACTTAGATGAGTATATGTTATAGTTATTAGAAGCTAAAATGCTTTGTAAACACGTAAAGTTAGAAAAGAAGGAAAACAAACTGCGGACATTAGCATATTTGTTACAGACAAGAATCACATGTTCAGCATCGTGCACCGAATTACACATTTCACACAAAAATGTGTTAACTGCACCTATAAGATTTAAATATCGTGCATCAAACGTGTGACCACTAATAAGTCTGTTCAAAATTTTAATTTCATGAGGTTCCAGCGAAAGACCGTGATACCATGGGTGGGGTGGTATCTCAGGAACAAGAGCATAAAAAAATCTGCGCTTGTTTTGCGAGGCAGATCTAAAAGAATAATTCCACAAGCTTCTCAGGGCCGACCTCATAGCGCTGAGAGCGTCGCAAAACGTAAAACCGACATGAGAAACTTGGCCAAGCGTAACAGCTTGCCTTGCCATGTAATCAACTTTTTCATTAAAACTTACACCAGAGTGACTCGGAACCCATAGGATATGAATATCAGTAAGATAGGAAGAATTGATTGATTGATAATATCAGCAACAAGAAAGTTGCACGAATCCTGATGCTGTAAAACAAACATTTAGACTGTCTGTAAAAATAGAAAGTTTTTTAAAATTGTTCTGGACAGACAATTCAATAGCTTTATAGGTAGCAAAAAGCTCACCAGTTAAAGAGGACACTTTACGCATAATCCTGAACAAATGGAATCTTTTCGACACAACATTGAATATTGCACAGCCTGTGGTGTCATTCATGATAGATGCATCAGTGGCCATAACTGAAAAGGACTTATCTAGGTATTCATTTAATAAAGAATAATAATATTGTTTATATATACAAGAAGGAGTATTTGTTTTCTTAGAGAAAGGGGTCTTCGAAATAATCGTCAATTTCGTACAAGCCGCATAGGTAGTAGGATATTGTATATTATCAAAAATTTCTTGAAATTTGCTGCATGCAAAAGAATAGCTGTTATTAAGCTGCGAATTGTTTTTGACAAGTAAAAAAAGGTCCTTGTTGTTAAAAGCAACTTTAAGAAGTTCTTTGGCTGCTCTGAGATCAGGCGGGAGTTCGTTAGCTAGCTCATATAGAATATGTGTAGGAGTCGAAGGAGAAAGACCCAAACAGCGTCTTAAGCTCGAATTTTGCAGTAGATACAGCTTTTTATCAATATACTTAGGAGAATGCGATGTTACGGATCTTGCATATTCAACCTTGCCCCGGACAAAGCTTCGATAAAAATTTAAAGCTACATTGGGATTTAAACCTCCTTTTACAGTAGTAAGCTTCTTAATTAGGTTAATAGAAGAATGGCATCCCCTACTGACAGAGGCGTAATGTTCTTTAAGGGTTAGACTGCTAGTAATGGTCAGACCAAGAAACTTGAAACTGTGTACCTGAGAAAGTCTATGACCATTGACGGACAGATTGACTGAGTTTCTAGGACCCTTGCCAAAATATAAGACCTTTGATTTATTGATGTTGACGGATAAGTTAAGATTGGAGCAAACACGGGCAAACGACGAAAATGCAGCCGATAGACAGGTAACAGCAGTGTCAAAAGAACTGTGAGACGACATTAAAATAAAATCATCAGCATATTGAAAGAGTTGAATATTCTCACTTTCAACTTGATGAAGGGAGGCAGTATATAGGTTAAAAAGAATGGGACTCAGACAGTTCCCTTGTGGAAGGCCATTGAAAATCTTGACATTCGCATTACCTAAAAATAATGTTCTCTCAGCAAGAAACGAAATAATCCATTTAGAAAGTTCAGGAGGGATCCTGAACTGAACCAAAATATTTTTTAAAACTGAGATTCTGACACAATCATAAGCACTGCTGATATCAATCGTAGCTACCAAAACTTTGCACCTACGCGCTTTCATTAAACTGACTTTAAAAATAAATTCGTTTAAACACCTAGTGGTAGACATGCCTTTCCTATATGCAAAAGATCTCACAGGGAGCAGGTTATCACGATTTAAGATAGAGACTAATCGATTTTTAACCATCAAATTTATTGATTTAATCAAAACAGACAATAAAGAAATAGGTCGAAAATTGGTATAAACATTAAGATCACACTCTTTTTTTGGAATAGGGACTACCCGGACAATTCTCCAAGAGGATGGTAAACTACAATTAGTAAACAAGTTGTTAAAAACATCTTCTATCACGACTCTTGCATCCGTTAATAGCATTAACAAACCTCCAAGCCTCTTTAGAGTTTGGACAATCATTTAAATTAGCAATTTTTTGTATATAGCTAGTTTTCTTAGCTCTTTTGACCGCATTTTTCTAAATTTTCTTGGATGATGAAGCCTCCATTAAATTTTGAAAAGAAGGATATTTAAGAGCTCTTTTACGAGCAGCCTTTTGTTTGCGAAACAGAACGGACAACTCATCGTTCCACCATGCTTTAGGAATGAAATTAGATGAAGTACTCTGGAAAGTGGCTTCACTAATTTGGAAGCGAAAGAAATTCTCGAACGATTGGACATTATCAAGATGGCCATTAAAATTAGATGATGATGAAGCTTATTTTTAGAAAGAAAAGTGCGATTAAATTGTAATGAAACATGTACTTCGATAGTAATGGGAAAATGATGAGACCCACCCAGAAAAGAGGCATCTGCCTTCCACGTCATGTGACAATCAGAATTAGTAAATGATAAATCAAGAACAGTGCCAACAGGGTTCCCCAGGCTTCTAATGAAAGTGGGTGAACCATCATTTAAACACGAAAGACAAGAACTTTCAATAAGACGTTTGAGAATGTTTCCCCGGGTTGAATTAAAATAATCACCCCAGGCCGAGTGACGACAGTTAAAGTCACCACAGACGAAAACATTCTCAAAAGGCTCAATAAAATTTAAAAGACGGGTTGGTTCCGTTTCAAGAACTCTCAAGGGTAAATTGGGAAGAAAGTATACTGAGACCAGAAGAAAAGACGGGTTAACATTAATCGTACGACAATGTCAAGATCAGAAACATAATTAATACGTGAAACCTTAATGGATTTTTTAACTTCAATAGCAGCTCCCCCATAATTATCTGGTCTGGTTTTGAAAAAGATATTGTAGTTTAAGATTTTAAAGATAGAATCAGAATCATGCATCGCAAAGATTTCTGATAAAAAACAAATATCAAAATTGTAGTGGTTGAGATAATATTCTAAAGTATTCTTATTAGGTAAGAAACTTTGAATATTATATTGAAGAATTTTCATCGTTATAACCATAAGAGGGTCTTGAAAGAGTAATAGACCTTTTATTCAAATCAGAAACAACATTGCTTATTTTGCAGGAGAAATCGTCAAAGACACGAGTACAAGAAGGGTTAACTTTCGTAAAATTATTATAGAAAAACGATTTGAAATCGTTGAGGATTTTTTCAAATTCCGACACTTTAAAAGGATTTGAATACAAGCAAGGTCCTGGTGGAGCGGACCTCTTTTGTGGGAGACTACACCATTTTAAGGTTAAATTGAGAACTTCCAAATTATAATTGAGAACTTGCAAGTTGAAATTGGGAAACTGAAGTTTTAAATTGAGAAAACCAAACTCAAATTGAGAAAACTAAATTGAAATTGAGAAAACCAAGTTCAAATTGAGAAAACCAAGTTCAAATTGATAAAACCAAATTGAAATTGAGAAAACCAAATTGAAATTGAGAAAACAAAATTCAAATTGAGAACTTCCAAATTCAAATTGAGAAAACCAAATTGAAATTGAGAACTACCAAATTGAAATTGAGAAAACCAAATTAAAATTGAGAAAACCAAATTAAAATTGGGAACTTACAAATTGAAATTGAGAACTTCCAAGTTCAAATTGAGAAAACCAAATTGAAATTGGGAACTCCCAAATTCAAATTGAGAAAACCAAATTGAAATTGAGAAAACCAAATTGAAATTGGGAACTTCCAAATTGAAATTAGGAACTTCCAAGTTCAAATTGAGAAAACCAAATTGATATTGGGAACTCCCAAATTCAAATTGAGAAAACCAAATTGAAATTGAGAAAACCAAATTGAAATTGGGAACTTCCAAATTGAAATTAGGAACTTCCAAGTTCAAATTGAGAAAACCAAATTGAAATTGGGAACTCCCAAGTTCATATCGAGAAAACCAAATTGAAATTGAGAAAACCAAGTTCAAATTGGGAACTTCCAAGTTCAAATTGAGAAAACCAAATTGAAATTGAGAAAACCACATTGAAATTGAGAAAACCAAGTTCAAATTGGGAACTTCCAAGTTCAAATTGAGAAAACCAAATTGAAATTGAGAAATTTAGGTTTTACCCAAATTTAAATTGGGAAAGTGAAGTTTGAAATTGAGAAAACCAAATTGAAATTGAAAAAATCAAAATTGAAATTGAGAAAACGAAACCAAATTGTAATTGAAAAAAATAAAATTGAAATTGGGAATTCAAAAATTAAAATTTTAAAATTTATCTCAATTGAAATTGGGAAAATAAAAATTGATATTGATAAAATCAAAATTGAAATTGGGAACTCCCAAATTGAAATTAAGAAAATAAAAATTGATATTGAGAAAATCAAAATTGAAATTGGGAACTTACAAATTGAAATTGAGAACTTCCAAGTTCAAATTGAGAAAACCAAATTGAAATTGGGAACTCCCAAATTCAAATTGAGAAAACCAAATTGAAATTGAGAAAACCAAATTGAAATTGGGAACTTCCAAATTGAAATTAGGAACTTCCAAGTTCAAATTGAGAAAACCAAATTGATATTGGGAACTCCCAAATTCAAATTGAGAAAACCAAATTGAAATTGAGAAAACCAAATTGAAATTGGGAACTTCCAAATTGAAATTAGGAACTTCCAAGTTCAAATTGAGAAAACCAAATTGATATTGGGAACTCCCAAATTCAAATTGAGAAAACCAAATTGAAATTGAGAAAACCAAATTGAAATTGGGAACTTCCAAATTGAAATTAGGAACTTCCAAGTTCAAATTGAGAAAACCAAATTGAAATTGGGAACTCCCAAGTTCATATCGAGAAAACCAAATTGAAATTGAGAAAACCAAGTTCAAATTGGGAACTTCCAAGTTCAAATTGAGAAAACCAAATTGAAATTGAGAAAACCAAGTTCAAATTGGGAACTTCCAAGTTCAAATTGAGAAAACCAAATTGAAATTGAGAAATTTAGGTTTTACCCAAATTGAAATTGGGAAAGTGAAGTTTGAAATTGAGAAAACCAAATTGAAATTGAGAAAATCAAAATTGAAATTGAGAAAACGAAACCAAATTGTAATTGAAAAAAATAAAATTGAAATTGGGAATTCAAAAATTAAAATTTTAAAATTTATCTCAATTGAAATTGGGAAAATAAAAATTGATATTGAGAAAATCAAAATTGAAATTGGGAACTCCCAAATTGAAATTAAGAAAATAAAAATTGATATTGAGAAAATCAAAATTGAAATTGGGAACTTCCAAATTGAAATTGAGAAAATAAAAATTGAAATTGGTAATTTAACATTTGAAATTGGGAAAATACAAATTGAAATTGAGAGAATGCACTTTAAAATTTAAATTGTAAGTTAAGAAAATTAATATTGAAAATTGGGTTTATTTAAGTTTGAAGCATAAAAATTGGTTTATCTTATTTACTAAAAACCCAATTTTCAATATTAATTTTCTTAACTTACAATTTAAATTTTAAAGTGCATTCTCTCAATTTCAATTTGTATTTTCCCAATTTCAAATGTTAAATTACCAATTTCAATTTTTATTTTCTCAATTTCAATTTGGAAGTTCCCAATTTCAATTTTGATTTTCTCAATATCAATTTTTATTTTCTTAATTTCAATTTGGGAGTTCCCAATTTCAATTTTGATTTTATCAATATCAATTTTTATTTTCCCAATTTCAATTGAGATAAATTTTAAAATTTTAATTTTTGAATTCCCAATTTCAATTTTATTTTTTTCAATTACAATTTGGTTTCGTTTTCTCAATTTCAATTTTGATTTTCTCAATTTCAATTTGGTTTTCTCAATTTCAAACTTCACTTTCCCAATTTCAATTTGGGTAAAACCTAAATTTCTCAATTTCAATTTGGTTTTCTCAATTTGAACTTGGAAGTTCCCAATTTGAACTTGGTTTTCTCAATTTCAATTTGGTTTTCTCAATTTGAACTTGGAAGTTCCCAATTTGAACTTGGTTTTCTCAATTTCAATTTGGTTTTCTCGATTTGAACTTGGGAGTTCCCAATTTCAATTTGGTTTTCTCAATTTGAACTTGGAAGTTCCTAATTTCAATTTGGAAGTTCCCAATTTCAATTTGGTTTTCTCAATTTCAATTTGGTTTTCTCAATTTGAATTTGGGAGTTCCCAATATCAATTTGGTTTTCTCAATTTGAACTTGGAAGTTCCTAATTTCAATTTGGAAGTTCCCAATTTCAATTTGGTTTTCTCAATTTCAATTTGGTTTTCTCAATTTGAATTTGGGAGTTCCCAATTTCAATTTGGTTTTCTCAATTTGAACTTGTTTTTTTCAATTTCAATTTGGTAGTTCTCAATTTCAATTTGGTTTTCTCAATTTGAATTTGGAAGTTCTCAATTTGAATTTTGTTTTCTCAATTTCAATTTGGTTTTCTCAATTTCAATTTGGTTTTATCAATTTGAACTTGGTTTTCTCAATTTGAACTTGGTTTTCTCAATTTCAATTTAGTTTTCTCAATTTGAGTTTGGTTTTCTCAATTTAAAACTTCAGTTTCCCAATTTCAACTTGCAAGTTCTCAATTATAATTTGGAAGTTCTCAATTTAACCTTAAAATGGTGTAGATTGACTCGGTCTTAGTTTCTGAGGCCTTTGTTTTACAACTTTGTTGTATTTCTGGGCAGAAAGAATTTTATTGATAACTTTGTCACTGTTTATCAAATTATCTCCATCTTGTAATGGTAACGATGGAAAGTTTTCCTCATAATCATTTAAAATGTCAAATCTCTTAGAAACCGGGTATGAAGCACGAACTTCGCGCCTTGATAAACGTTTCAATGTCATAACTTTGAGAATATTGGATTCCTCAATCCATTTAGGACATTTATTTTTGTCCTTAACGGTATGAGAGGAATCACACAAATTATGCATTTCGAAATCGTACAAAGACCGTTGCAATCACTATTCGACCCTCATTTAAGGCAACTCTGAACTTTACTACGGCACCCTTTTACCGAGTGTCCCAATCTTCCACATTTGGAACAATGCCTCACAGAGGGATAAAAAAGTTCGCAGTTATTGGTGCATGATCAAGGAAAACTTTGGAAGGCAGATTGGATGATTTAAAAGCCACTTTTACAGAGAGAGTAGGTGAGGCTTGGCCATTCTCTTTATCAAATCTTGTGAATCTTTTGACAAAAGCAATAGGAACACTAGAAATTATATTTTCCATAATATACTTATCAGAATAGATAACAGGGACATTGCGAATGACACCAAAAGTGTAAACAAAAGTATCAGGAATAAAAGATTTAAGGCACAGATGACTTAGAACTTGCTTAACAAAGTTGTTAGCATTTAAAGCCGAATTGAATTTAATACGGAACAGAGACTTACCAATCTGTTCAATATGGCTGATTCCGGTATTGTAACAATCTTTAATCTTTTGTGCAAAAAATAGAGGGCCCCGAATATTGTTCTTGTCCCCATTAGTGAGAGTAACAAGCACAATAAAACCACCATCATGAGCTTTCGGGTACAAAACAATAGATTTGGAATGTATTGAGTTTGACTCACCCCCAGCAATCAGAGGGCAGCCCTGAGTAGAAGCATTATTAATATTCACAGTGAAAACATCTTCAGCACCAGCCAAAACCGGAGCCTTTCTCTTAAGTGACCCCTCATGAAAGACATCCATCATAGTCGGGCTAGAGGACGCCATGAGAGAGTCCCCAAGCCTCATGGACTTGATAGGCGACACTTTTAATGATCGCACTTACCTTTACTGGAAGAAGATAATAAAGTAAAAAAAAAAAAAGAAATAAATTAAAGTCAACAAGAAAGATAGCAACACCAAAAGCTAAATAAAAAATCAAATCGTGGACACCACAAAAATAAAATTACACGAGAATAATGGTTTTTAAGCTCAAAATGATTTTTTTTTATTTGAAAACAACGAAACGCTTAAAGAGAAAATCACAACCAGACTCTGTGAGCAGAACTATAAGAATGTGTATAATTTCTTTTATTATGAAAACTAACCAAGAAAAAAATTTACATATTATTTTTTACATATATAAAAGTGAGTGAGGTTTCTGACTCACAACTTTAAAAAAACAACTTAGACTGTTTGAAGTTAACAAGTTGTTTATTAACATTCCGTCCGGGCTCGCTAACATCCGTGATCGTTACTCTAAAGTTTTGCTCTGGTGGCTGTTCATCATCAGGGATTTCTATGATAGATTCGTCGGGACGGCTATAAAAATCGAACTCATCCGGTATTACTATCATCAGAGTTACGTCACGCTGATATATAGTGGCGTTAGGCGTTTTTTCTTTTTGTGACGGATCGCCTGATATGACTATGGTACGACCTGGTGTCGGCTCGACTAGCATTCGGGACATCATTGATAACACTCGAATCCCTGCTGTCCGTGTAATCATAAGATATATCTTCAAGGTATGGCTCGCGTGGTTCCGTGCCTTATGAGTCGGTGTCACTAATAGTAATAATTTCAGTTGAAGTTTGTAAAAATGAATTGCGACTTCGCTCATTACCTGGCGGCCTGTAAAGATCGGCACGCTTCCGACTGTCCATCTTAGACATAAGAATAAAGATAAACAGAAAAAGTTTAAGTTTATTTTGAGACTTTTTCTAACTTTTACATTTCAATTTACATTCATAAAATTATGAAACAATAAGTAAGGTTAAACTTAAAATTATAAGGTGTTGTTGAAATAACAGTAAAATGAATTAAAGCATCTAGCTAGAGATGATAAGAATTTTTTTATAATAAATTAAAAGATAAACAGAGAAAACAAAGATTAGTATAGATTCGTTTATAGTCTTACGTGACTGTTAAAAAAAAATTGTTATTTAGACGAAGGGTTTTAGATCTCTTACATGAGAAGTTATATATTTTTCAGTTTTGCAATCTTTAATGATAAAAATAACTTTAGACTTTGGTTTTCAAACGGGCCTATGTATCTAAGTGCTAATTTAGCTGCATGTTGGTTGGTGGCTTTCGACAAAGTGTGGTTACGCATTAGGACCGCTTCACCGACATTCATTTCCCATGCGCGTCTATGGAGATTATAGTGCTGCTTTGATCTTGTGATGCCCGTTCTAAGTTTTGTTTCACAATGTCAAATATTTATTGTAATCCTTGTGCCTTTTCCGTCGGCGTTCTAGGTGTGTGCAACAATGATAAACGATTGATTTCATCATACAAACTTTAGGTAAACGCGGTTCACGACCCTGTACAAGATAGGTGTCTGATAATGCAGTGTTGATTGCTAATGTTATCTCTGGGAGAAAGTCATCCCATCGATTACGTTGATTGTTACAACTTTGGGCTATAATCGTCTTTATCGTTTAGTTTAATCGTTCAGTGGGGTTTTCTCGTGGTGAATATGGCGCGGTGAATTGTTGAAGTACGCCCATCTTGTTAAAAAATTTATTGAAATTACGGCTTGCGAACTGAGTTCCATTATCACTAACGGTGACCTTTGGCACTCCGAAGCGTGCAAGAATACGACTCGCATTTTCGAACATATTAGCTCACGTCACGAAACATGCCAGGCCAATAATACCGTTGACAAATTCTGCTGGGTAGTTTTCCTGATACCTAAGTGTCCTGCAGTTGGAACATCGTGATTTTCCTTTAAAACTTAAAAGCGCAGTAGCTACACAAAGCTTCCATGGTTGGGATTATTCGTCTCCAAAAATCTTGGAAAGTATCTGTAAAGTTGTTCTTCTTTGATTTGGTATTCCAGAAAATTATGCGGATTAGCTTTGACCTCTTCCTTCTTGCGTTTCAAGAATAGTTAGTTTTTTCGCAAATGGCTCTTTGAAAGGTCTCAGCGGGTTGTCTAGAAAGCGTGTCTGCTATGATATTGTACTTGCCTTTGCGGTATCGGACATCAAAGTTAAACTGCTGAAGTTCAAGGGCCCAACGTGCAAGTCCCCTGTGGGGTTGTCCAAATCATTTAGCCACTTAAGTGATAAGTGATCTTTTTTTTTTTTTTTTTTTTTAACGAAGGGGAAAGCGTTGAAAGCCCAGTCAGTGTGGGACTCTCACCCACTAAAACCCCTTCAACGTCCGACGGCAGGTCTCCTGGGACTACCGTTAAGTATTACGTCAGGAGAACCGTCTGAGCCTCAGCTCAAATCGTGCGTATCATGTCAGTCGTTCTTTGTCTGTATCTTTAATAGATATCCTATGATAATATAATATAATAATATTATACGTATAACAATATAATATAATAATATGATATTCTATACTAATGGAATATAAGATAATATAATATTCTAAAAAAAAATGGAATTTGTCTAAGCTGCAGGTCGCGATTTTGGAAGCATTCTACGTGGTACAAGGACTAAAAAGGAACCCTACCAAAGCTATCGGGTTTGAACTTGAGCGGATTTTATAATTCCTAGTATGTTTTTTGCGAGATTTTTGGTAATCCTACGGTCCAGTCGTAAGGTATTACTTCGCAGGAGGAGATTTGCCACTGCGCATGTTTTAGTCTCTGGATTGTTGCTCCAATCTCCGTAGCACTGTGAGTACGTATGCAGCTATGTCACTGGTCATTAGCCAGTTTTGGGCATTCTCTGTCATGAAATTAGTTGTGTTCTCCACTGTAGGCATTGGGGAGGTCTTGTCTCTAAAGCGCCTACAGTAATAAAATACATGCTCTGCGGTCTCCTCGTCCTCGCAAGATGGGCACAGAGGAGACGTGCATCTTCCAATCCTATGTAAGTATTTCTTGTAAACTCCATGACCGGATAAGAACTGCGTGATGTAAAAATTTACTTCCCCAAGGTTCCTTTTTATCCAAGTATCTATACTTGGCAGCAATTTATAGGTCCACCTTCCTTTAGTTAACGTATCCCATCTATTCTGCCACTGATTTAGAGAATTTTGACGCTCTTCCTTCTTTATAAGTTTCACCTGTTGGGAAGCATTAGTCTTTCTTATAAAGATGCGCCTCATTTCGTCTGCCAATATGTCCATTGGAATAGCTCCTGCTATGACGTTTGCTGCATCTTCAGAAATCGTTCGGAATCCACTAATTGTTCTTAACGAACTGATCCTTTGTACTGAACACAGTTTTTGTTTCAGCTGTTTGATTTTCAAGCAGTGGGCCCATGCTGGGCATGCATAGAGAAGCCTAGAGGTAACTACGTTTGCTAGCAGGGCCCTCTTTGCGGGTTTTGGTCCACCTACGTTGGGTAGCATCCTAGATAAGGCTGATTGCATCTTAGTAGCTTTGTCGCATGCGTAGTTTACATGGTTCTTGAAGCTTAATCTGCAGTCCAGCATAACACCCAAGTATTTGATGGCTTGTTTGGAAGTTATGGTAACATTTCCTACTTGCACATGGATTGTCTCCATAACTTTCCGGCTCGAAATTAATACCGCCTCCGTCTTGTGTTCTGCCAGCTTAAGATCAACCGATTTTAGCCAGTCCCACACAGTTTGTATAGCTCCATTTGTAGCCGCTTCGACTCCGTTTATATGTTTGGATACCGCTACGAGTGCAATATCATCCGCGAATCCTATGATTTGTACTCCTCGAGGTACGGGCAGATTTAGGACGTCATTGTACATCAAGTTCCACATCAGTGGCCCGAGGATTGAGCCTTGTGGTACTCCTGAGGATATATTATAGGATTTCGTTCCCTCATCGGTATTATATAGTAATTCTCTGTCTTTAAAGTAACTCGCGATTAATTTAAACAAGTATTTGGGGCCTTTAATTCTTTTAACTGCATGCAAAATGACAGGCCAACTAGCCGTATTGAATGCATTTTTGATGTCTAGGGTTACCACCGAGCAGTATTCTTTGGCACCGCCTTTCCACCTTTTGCCTTCGATGGCTGTTGCTGCTATTTTTGTGACTAAGTCCACTGCGTCGATGGTGGATCTGCCTTTCCTGAATCCAAATTGATATTCAGACAAAGCGCCTGCTTCTTCCACTAGCGGGAGAAGGCGATTGTATATGATTCTCTCCAATATCTTGCCCATAGTGTCCAGCAAGCATATTGGACGGTATGCCTGCACTGCGCCCACTTCTGGTTTACCTTTCGGTGTAAGCACCAGGCTTTGTCTCTTCTAGCATTTTGGGAAAGTACCTTCCTCCAGACATTTTTGGTATGTTTCGACAAATAAATCAGGCCTGTCCTCGATCGTCGCTTTAAGTGCTTTGTTAGGAACACCATCCGGTCCTGGTGCCTTGGAATCGGCTATATTTCTGGTGGCTATTCTAAGCTCGTCGATGGTGATAGGTTGTATTTCCTCACCCGAAATATCAACTATTATTTCGGGTCGAGCCGGTCTCTTTGGAAAAAGGGTGTCAATAATACTTCTTACTGCCACTGGATCCGTAGGCTGGGGGCTACCTTTGCTAAATTTTTTCGTAACCACCTTATAGGCTGTTCCCCAGGGGTTTACGTTTGCTTCCGCGCAAATTTGTTCAAAGCACCGCCTTTTGCTTGTTTTTATAGCCGATTGTAAAGCTTTCCTTAGCGTTCTAAATTCGTTTAGACGCTCTGTAAACCCTGGCCTATTCCTTGATCTTTGCATTTTCCTTCTGGCTTTCAAGCATGATGCCCTTAGGGACTTGATTTCATTATTCCACCAGTAACATGGGTTATTTCTTCTGTTTCCGCACCTTCTAGGCATAGAAGCATCGCAGGCGTCCTTTACTTTCGAGACTAAGTCTTCGGCCATCTTTTCTGCTGGGTTCCGGTTGATTACAGTCGTTCCTAGGACTTCTTTTATTATTTCTCTGTCCAAGCTTGAGACTTTCCATTTGGGCCCAGTTGTCATAACGTGCTGCCTATTGTCCTTTGCGGCATTTCTGATGATGTACATAATTGCTTGGTGGTCGCTATGGGTATATTCCTCGCTGACCCACCACGATATGTTTCTGGCAAGAAAGCTGTCCACCAACGTGATGTCAATAATTGAACCTCTTCCCGCTTTCCTGAAGGTATCCTTATTTCCCGTGTTTGCGATTGTTATGTCTAGGGAGGCAAAAGTTTCAAGTAAACTGCGGCCCCTTGCGTTTGTAGATTTACTCCCCCAATTTGTTGCCCAAGCGTTGAAATCCCCGGCAATAATAATAGGGTGTCTGAACCTAGCGTCCGCTGCCAGAGCATCTAGGAAGTCTTGGTATTCGTTGTGCGTCCATCTGGGTGGAGCGTAGCAGCTATAGAAGAAAATCCCTTTGATTTTGACTCTTATAAAACCCCTTGATGAGTATGCGACATCTTCCTGTGCGTGTCGTCCGCATGACCAAGCCGCGACGCATTCAGTTTGGTCTTTAACCCATGTAGTATTGTCTAGGTGTCTATAAGGCTCACTTATTAAGGCGATGTCCACATCCTTTTCCCTGATTGTTTCCTCGAGTAGGCTTTGAGCTGCTTCACAGTGGTTAAGGTTGATCTGTAGTACCTTTAGCATTTTAGGCTCGATAACGCTTTCTTAAATACTGGGCACCGTCCGCTCCCTGCTACATGTTTTGCGTCGATACTAGGATTATTTTTACAAAACATGCAAAGAGGGTCCTTAACGCAGTCTTTAGCAATATGTCCTTCGAGGCCGCAACGGCGGCACAATTTCGAACGATCAGTGTTGCTTTTACAAGTTCTAGCTGTATGTCCAAACTCAAGGCATTTGAAACATTTGATAAGTGATCTGTCACAATAATAAAGTTGAATATTGTTCGTTGTTCCTCAATCCATTGAAAGTGTTTTCTTTTCTGAAGTAGTGATGTCAGTGATGCTGGGATAGCTGCAAATTCTGGGACAAAACGTCTATACCAGGACGTTATTCCCAAGAATTGTCATACTTCTTTTCAATTCCGTGGTGGTTTCATACCACATATAGCTCGTGTTTTGTCTGGGTCCGCGCGGATCCCTTCCTCGCAAACCACATGTCCTAGGTACTTCAATAAGTTTCTGAAAAACTCGCATTTTTCGGGGTTTAAACGTAAATTCGCTGTTCTGAGACGATTAAAAGCTTCTGTCAGGTGTTTTAAATGTTCATCCAAGGATTTGCTTACTACGAGGATATCATCTAGTTATTCAAACGCATGCGGCTCCATTTCAGGCCCTATTACTGTGTCGAGCATCCGCTAGATAGCCGCTAGGTAGCCGGAGCGGAGTATAAGGGAGTAACTATGTAATCGCGTATCAAATTTAATGGCTCTTAACCAATTTTGCTCATTTTTAACACTGATTTGCGTGCAAAAACTAAAAGTAAGTGTACAAAATTTCAGCTCAATATCTCAAAATTTGCGCCCGTGAGAGTGCCAACAACAGACGGACACACGGACATACATGTCTAAATCGACTCAGTTTTTGATGCTGATCAAGAATATATATACTTTGTAGGGTCTCTGACGTGTCCTTCTGGGTGTTGAAAACGGAAGAACAGACTTAGTATACTCTGATTACTGAGGTGGAGGGTATTAAAAAATATTTCTATTTAAATTTATATACAGGGTGTCCGCTGGGAAGGTATACTACTCGCAGTAATTCCATTGTAATCCTGGCTGTATGTGATGTGGCACCGTCTTGTTGATACCACATGTTAATCAAGCCCAAAGCATGCAGTTGTGGCATTAAAAAGTTTTCAATCATATCACGATATCGCTCCCCATTCACAGTTACCGTTACGCCATTTTCATTTTCAAAGAAGTAAGGTGAAGTGATTCCTCCAGACCAAATTGCACACCAGACTGTCACTCTTAATGCATGCAAAGGTGACTGATGAATAATTTGAGGGTTTCCCATTCCCCAGAACCGACTATTCTGTTTATTCACATATCCATTCAAATGAAAGTGTGCCGCGTCACTCATTATGATTTTCTCATGAAAATCGGAGTTATCATGGGCGAGCTGTAACATCCTATTGGCATATGTACGGCGGCGTAAATGACCTTGTGGAAGAAGCTTCTGTGTCAACTGAATCTTATATGGAAACAAATGAAAATCCTTGTGCAAAATTTTGGCCAAAGTTGTTCTCTGAAGACCAAGCTCCTGAGCACGGCATCGAATTGAGGTTGATGGATTGTTTTGAACACTTTCTTGAGCAGCAGTAATGTTTTCAGCCGATCTTGCAGTACGTTATGGTCCATGCTTGGGCCTATCACCTACAGACCCTCTTTCTTCGAAATCATTACACGATAAATAGTGCGTTTTGTTGGCACGTTGTTTCTCCCAAAAATTTCACGTAACTTTCTCATTGTGTTGTAATCGATGATTGATTTTGATAAAATGTTTTAACAATTAAAACACGTTGGTTTATCAAATATTTTTCCATAATAAATTTGCCACGTGTCTACTTCACGACTGTCAAATATGAACTGTCAAGACTAATGTTTACCAAAATGGCGCCAAAACAAAAAAGTATACCTTCCCGGTGGACACCCTGTATATACATTTTCTTTTCTTTCATACATTTTTTTCTTTTAACTTTTTACATTCTCTGAGAACCTCCTTCTTTCACCCAAAACCACACCGGGAAGGCCTAAAATTTGCCATTTTTCCCCTCTCGTTCTTTTTTTTTCTTTTTAGTTCGTTTCGCGGCCACCCCCAACAAAAGCTTTCAGAAATGCATTCGCCAAAGAATCTGTGTGTGGTCTGTTTAAATGTTTTAGTCGCCAAAGAGGGTCACTTCCACACCCTAAGATGTTTTTCTAGCCGGGTATTACTTCTATTTCAGGTAAGCGCATTGTTACTTAGCTATTTCATCTCATTGTTATGTTTTTATGTCTTTTGCACGAAACACGCCTAATGATAACTTTTTGCAGAATTTAGCATTTACACAAATCTTGAAATTGCTGAGGGCGAAATTACTGCGGAAAATTTATTGTCCAGGAACAAATTTACATATTCGTACACGTTCATTGTATCGTTTGGCACTTTTTTCCTAAGCTGTTGTATAAGTTGTCACTTATATTTTGGCGAATTATTTTTAGTTGGTCTATTTTCAGTCGATGTATATTATGATCCGACAATGAGCATAACTTTCTGGCCAATTTATAATCATTACCACTAGTATACATACGTTGAGCAAACAGAGCAAAGAATGGAGTTACGCCAGTTACCGTGTGAATTGAATTTCTGAGGGCATATTCTATTTCTGGTAAAAACAGATCCCAGTCGCGATGATCATTTTGTAAATATGCGCGAATGGCAGCTAGCACCGACTGGTTTGCTCTTTCTGCAGCGTTTACCTGTGGGGAATATACGCCAGTTTTGAGGTGAGTAACATTGTAAGTCTTGAGGAACTGATTGAAACTGTTGGCTACAAACTGTTTGCCATTATCTGTGTGAATAATTTCAGGTACACCGAATGTATGAAACATGTTATTTTTGAGGAACGCGAATACGTTGATGGTGATGGTTTCCCTAATAGCTTTTAGAAACATAAATTCTGAGAAATGATCCACTACAGTAAGAATGAAGGCGTTACCCTTCTTTGACCTTGGATATATGCCCAAGAAAACTACGTACAATTTTTGAAAGGGTCGTTCACCACTCTATTTTCAGTCTAAAAATGAAATCTACTGATATCTGCGTGTTTTTGCGTATGTATATGGCGATTCTGTATTTAATACCGAGCGTTTTCGACTTCTAGGTTTTCTTTGTTGGATATTTGCTGCACTCATGCATTCCTGCAGATAAATCTTTCAGTCCCGTGTGTATACAGTTTTCTATACTGTGTGATTTTTTTTCAAATATACTGTTACTATATTCAATTATCAACAATGAACATATTATATTCTATATATTATAAAAATTTATGCTTAGAAAATTACAATAATCGAGATAATGTTTTTATGCAATTGAAATAACTTATTTTGTGCAATTTATTACAATGAATATTTGTTTAATGGTGTATATAAATTTTATTCTTGAACAAAAAAAAATGATTTATATGAGAGATTTTAAGTTTGCTTATATAAAAATGTTGTAAACTTAATAATGGATTGAATTATGTGTATATATATAAAATAATCTCAACGAACAAATAGATTACCAATGAACATATAAACATATATTTATAATCGAATTCTTAAATGAGAAATGTCTTTATAATTTATATGATAAGTGCACATATAAAATGTATGTTTTGTATCTTTTCGTACATTTCGTAAATGTATAATTTGTACGTTTCCTCAAATTAATAATTTAAATCTCAAATTAACGTTTTTAAACCTGTAGTATATTTAAGTAACCGTGTATGCAACCGAAATATTAGTACTTTTAACTCATACAAAATATATTATTAGTGTTAAACTTTTATACATGTATATTCAATAAAACAAAATGTCGATTTCTGCTCTGGAATAAAGTGTGCCATGATGTTACAATTGGCGACGAAATAAATTATATATTTTAATTGTAAAATAAAGTTTTATATTACGTTAATGAAAATGAGTGGACCATTCATTGGTAAACCACCACATTTTGATCGCGTTTCAAATAAGTGGATAGTTTTTAAAAATCAATTAGAACAATTTCTGATTGCTAATGGAATTGAGGACAATAATAAGAAAAAAGCTATTTTAGTCACCTCGTTGGCTGAACAATCGTATGTATTATTGCAAAATTTAATATCACCATCATTATTAGAAAATGTTGCAACTACATATGATGTGTGTTTAAATGCTATGAGGGTCCATTTTAAAATACCAACCAGTGGTTTCACAGAAAGATATAAATTTTATAATGTGTACAAATTTCCAACAGAAACAATAAATGAGTGGACAGTGCGTTTACGCTCACTGGCAGCAAACTGTGAATTTGGGATCCACCTGAATGAGATTCTACGTGACAAATTTGTAATGGGTTTATTGGGAATTAGATACAGGGTCACAACATAATGTTATTTCCGAAAACACTTATAATACTTATTCATTAATCATTATAAATTGAAAACCATAGATTTATTGTTAAAATTTTACAATGGTGCTACACTTAATCCTTTGCGAATTATTTGCGGTATACAAAAAAAGAATTGAAAATATATCTTTTGTGGTAATTAAAAATGGTAATCCACAGCTTTTGGGTAGAGATTTTTTAAAAGCTTTCGAAATTGATTTATTTATTAAATTATAACATACGTGCAGTAGATGACAAAGTGATTATTTTAACAAAATTTTCAAGTTTATTTGATGGTACGTTGTGACGATTTAATAAGGATAAGGCTTGTTTGAATGTTAAAGATTCAGCAGTCCCCAAATTTTTTAAACCCCGTCCTTTACCATTGACAATGAAAAATAAAGTAGAAGCAGAACTTGATAAATTAGTAAATTTAGAAGGGTTGCAACCAGTTAAATATTGCGAATGGAGTACACCCATTGTTTCGATAATTAAGAAAAACAGTGATATACGCATTTGTGGTGACTTTAAAGTCACTATAAATCCTAATATTATATAAGTATTGATGTTTATCCATTACCTAGGATTGAGGAAATGTGTGCCAAATTATATGAGGGGGAAGATTTACTAAACTTAATTTAAGGACAGCTTACCAGCAAGTTGAGTTTCATCAAGAATCTAGGAAGTATACGACAATTTCAACATCAAGAGGTTTGTTTCAATATAACCGTCTCGTGTATGGTTTGGCTTCTGCTCCAGCCATTTTTCAAAAAATAAAGAACTCTTTATTTATGGGTATCGAAGGAGTTGTATTTTTAGATGATATTTTAATTAGTGCTCCAAATAGTAACCTTCACGTAGATTGAGGTTCTTCATGTTTTAGTAAATGCTGGTTTCAAATTGTCGCTCGACAAGTGTGTTTTTTTATTTAAAAAAATTGAATATTTAGGACATATTATTGACAAAGAAGGATTACCTATGAATCCATTCAAAGTGGAGGATATTAGAATGATGCCACACCCATCAAACTTACGTGAACTACAGGCATTCTTAGGGGTTGTTAATTTTTATAGACGGTTTTTGCCAGATGTTTCTACACTTTTAACTCCACTTTATTCGTAATTAAAAAAAAAATAGTAAGTTTGTATGGTCTGAGCAATTAGAAAATTAAAAAATTTATTAATGCAGGAACTTTCACAAATAGATGATAAAGGGATGGACGGTAGACATTTTACATTAGTGACGGATAATAAACAATTGCAACATATTTTTAACCCAAGAAAAGGCATTCCAACATTGACTTCAAATAGATTTCAACGCATTAGTTTAATATTAGGCGGTTACCAATTCGTAATTGAGCATATTAAATCTAATGATATTGTGTGTATAATTTAAAAACCGAAATTTTTTTTAGGAAACTTGAGCGAAAATTTCCTAAAATTGTGTTATATAAAGTATTGTCCATAGAAAGCTACAACCTTTTCCCATCTTTCTGGAAGTTTATGAATACCGTTCCAGAAAAACCGGTTTTCTTTTGAAACGATAAACGATTCGAGATCAAGATTTCCACAAAACAAAAGATTGGAACAAAAAGAATTGGATTTTCCGGAAAACATTTATTTAAAATATTTTAATGAAATTAACCGAGGGACCGATATGTTGAATTTCGAAACGATTAAGAAAAGTTACTGAAACTGATAAAGATTTGTAAGAAGTTGGGCATTTTATTCAAGTAGGCTGGCCCAAAAAGTGTCCAAAATTAAATTTGTTATCTTTTTTCAAAAAGATTTGAATTGTCGTTAGAGTCTAACTGTATTTTTTGGGGATATCGAATCGTGATACCCCATGCTCTTTAAAAAAAAAGCTTTCTTTTTACATGCTTATCACATGGGTATTATTAAAATAAAGGCTATAGCAAGAGAATCTTGCTAGTGGCCGGGACAAACTAAAGATATTGAAGAATTAGTTAAAGGATGTGATGCTTGTTATACCCTTCACCTCAGTGATGAGGATATACAAATTTTGTTCTTCCGTTTGCAACACCCAGAAGAAGGTGCCAGATACCCTACAAAGTATATATATTCTTGATCAGCGTCAAAAACTAAGTCGATTTAGGCATGTATGTCCGTATGTCCGTCTGTTTTTGACACTCTCACGGGCGTAAATTTTGAGATATTGAGCTGAAATTTTGTACAGGCACTTTCAGTATAGACGCGCCCACAATTTAGAAAAAGCTATATTCAACGTAAAAGTACACAGGGCGTAATATATCTATATTTGCCACGCCCACCGTTGTGGAGGTGAAGGTCAGATGAAAAAATTCATGAGTAAGTTACATTTTGGCATTCGAGACGTTAAGACGAAAAAAAAGAAGAGCCATAATTTATTTAATTTAACATTTCAAGTTTTTTTTTTCTTAATTTTCTTTAACTTTAATTTTAATAAAACTAAAAAAAACTTAAATTTTGGGGGCTCGTCCGGGATATAACGTGATTACATTTTTGTGATTAAGCTTTTTAAAAGTATTTGTCTCTAAAACTTAAGCGTGTATAAATTTCAAAGAATTTAAATGGCGACTTTGCAAGAGTTTTCCATTGTTCGTGAAAATATACGTCGAGCGCGTAAAGAAGTTACAACCGCCTTACATAAATTCATATTCGAAAGTGAAGGAGGTAGATGTAATCGCAAGCGTTTGCGAAAATTTTCCGGATTTGAGTACAATACAAATGACGATGAATTTATTAAAAAACCTGATTATATTAAAAAAATTTTTTCGAGAAGTGACTTAATTTCAATTTATAATTTACTAGCTGTTGCCCGCGGTTTCACCCGCGTGGAATTCGGTTATCTCGCGGGATGAAACGTTGCCTATGCCCTTCCCTAGGTTCTGAAATTTTTTAAACCGATATTGCCCGATTTTACTTACAACCTGCCTGCAGACACCTAACACATGTGTATCAAATTTCAGCTCGATATCTCAAAAATTACGGCCGTGAGAGTGTCAGGAACAGTCAAACACATGGACACGCGGACGGACATTGTTTAAATTGATTCAGTTTTTGATCTTGAGCAAGAATATATAAAGTTTGTGTTGTCTTCGGCGCTTCCTTCCGAATGTTGCAAGCGGGAATTCCATATAAATGTTGCTCCTCTCCAGAACCTGGTGGTGCATATGTTCTTCGAATTCCATATAAATGTTGCTTCTATTCCAAATTCATTAAAAAATGGTCCGCAAATCCAGTATTGGCCAAAAATCCTCTCCAGAACCTGGTGGTGCGCATGGAATGGGAATCGTAACATATGCTCTTAGAATTCCATATAAATGTTTCTTTTATTCCAAATTCATTAAAAAAATGGTCCGAAAATCCAGTATTGGCCAAAAATCCTTTCCAGAACCTGGTGGTGCATATGTTCTTCGAATTCCATATAAATGTTGCTTCTATTCCAAATTCATTAAAAAATGGTCCGCAAATCCAGTATTGGCTAAAAATCCTCTCCAGAACCTGGTGGTGCGTCTGGAATGGGAATCGTAACATATGCTCTTAGAATTCCATATAAATGTTTCTTTTATTCCAAATTCATTAAAAAAATGGTCCGAAAATCCAGTATTGGCCAAAAATCCTCTCCAGAACCTGGTGGTGCATATGCTCTTAGAATTCCATATAAATGTTGCTTCTATTCCAAATTCATTAAAAAATGGTCCGAAAATCCAGTATTGGCCAAAAATCCTCTCCAGACCTGGTGGTGCATATGTTCTTCGAATTCCATATAAATGTTGCTTCTATTCCAAATTCATTAAAAAATGGTCCGCAAATCCAGTATTGACCAAAAATCCTCTCCAGAACGTGGTGGTGCGTCTGGAATGGGAATCGTAACATATGCTCTTAGAATTCCATATAAATGCTTCTTTTATTCGAAATTCATTAAAAAAATGGTCCGAAAATCCAGTATTGGCCAAAAATCCTCTCCAGAATGTGGTGGTGCATTTGGAGTGGGACCCATAACATATGTTTTCAGAGTTCCATATAAATGTTTCTTTTATTCCAAATTCATTAAAAAAATGATCCAAAAATCCATTATTGGCCAAAAATCCTCTCCAAAACCTAGTGATGCATCAGGAGTGGTATTCACACATGCCGTTGTCAGATTTCCCTACTATTTAAATATTGTGAAATACTTATTGTGAATACTTAATTTCTTAATTGTCTGGGTACATGTGAATGCAATGTTTGTATGGCAATATTACTATCAATGGTGGGTACAAAAAGGGGTTATAGTGACATAACTACAATAGTTGGACATATGGTCTCGGAAAGTTTTTTGTAGATATTGATATGTTCTATAATATTGTAGAACATTTTTTTGTTTTAACATCAATACTTTCCGCAGCGTATTCGATGAAAGATATTTTATGACTAATTTTTTTACACCTTGGGTTAGTAATAGTAGGAATGTCCAGGGATCCCCAAAATTTTTTGGCAATAAATATAGCCTATGTTACTCAGTGATAATGTAGCTTTCTAATAGCGAAAATATTTTTGAAATCGGTTCAGTAGTTTTTGAGTTTACTCGTTACATACAAAAATACAAAAATACAAAAATATAAAAATACAAAAATACAAATGTTTCCTCTTTATAATATTAGTATAGATTAAATATAAACTATAACGCCGAGGACATTGTTCTTCATATATATCAAAATTTTAAAAAAGACGAATTGCTTAACGAATATAATGACGCTAGCAGCGATCCTAATGATGACGAACGCAGCGACGACGAAGAAGACGTTTGCAGCCGGAATAACGATACAATAATCGATAATGACGAAATACGGCATAAGAAGAAGAATGTCGAAATTAAGAAGAAGAAAATGACAGTAATACTACTACGCAAAAATGTAACTCTGATGACGAAAAAAGAAACAATGATTCTTTTTTGTCTGTTAATGGCGACGAAGTTAAAGAAAACTTATTCGCTGTTGAACCAATGCAATTTTCCCAATTTGCAATGAGTTTCCGTATTGTGTACGTCCTTTTGGTGGAAGTGATGCTTATCCTATTGAGGCATGGATAAGAGATATTGACGAAACAGCAACAATGATCGGGTGGAATGAATTCTTGGTTGGCATTAAAAAAATCACTATTATGTGAATTTGGAAGCAAAGTGAACAATGCAAAAATTCACAAATTGCTTATGGAAAGCAAACAAACTAAAGATGAAAATGTGCAGGAGTTTTTCTTTAAAATGAAGGAAATAGCTTCTAGAGGAAACATTGAAAGTGAGTCTCACCTCACCGATTTCACCCTACCTATTTTATGAGTAAAAAAACAACAGATGCGGAAAAGAAGTACACCAGCTATGAATTAGAAATATTAGCTGTTGTGGAATCTCTAAAAAAATTTAGAGTGTATCTTCTGGGACTCCACTTTAAAATTATTACTGATTGCAATGCTTTTACCAAAACGTTAGATAAAAAAGACTTGTGTACTAGGGTTGTACGTTGAATTATTCTATTACAGGAATTTGATTATGAAGTCGAGCAGAGAGCCGGAACTCAAATGCGACATGTCGAAGCCTTAAGTCGTTTTGCAGTGATGGTAATTTCAGACGATTCAAGTACGGCCAAATTACGACAATCACATTCACAAGATGAAGATCTTATACCAATTTTTGATATACTCAAAAAGACGCCAGTATACAATAATTATTTTATGAAAGGTGGTATATTGTGTAAAATAGTAAAAGATTATGAAACAATCGTAGTTCCAAATGCTATGCAAAGAGAAATCATACGCCAAGTGTACGAGAAAGGCCATTTAGGAAAACGAACGAGCTTTACTTTATCCCGAAGTTGGATGACAAAATTCAAAAACATATTGCAAATTGCGTGAAATGTATTGTCTGCAATCGCAAACAAGGGAAAATGGAAGGTGAACTCCATCTTTACCAAAACCTGATTTGCCACTTTATACTTACCATATCGATTTTCCGGGTCCGTTGGAACAGTACCATCATATATTTGCAGTTATAAACTCTTTTACGAAATTTTGTTGCTTGTATCCCACTAAAAGCACATCCCCGAGTGATGCCATATCGAAATTAAAAGTCGGTGGTCTGTAACCACCATGAATTTGCGTCCGTAGAGATATGGTCTGAAGAATTTTATACCCCAATGTATAGCAAGTAGTTCTTTTTCTATTATGGGTTTATTTATATCGTGCTTTGAGAGGGTGGCACTTGCATATGAAATTGATAAGTCGTGTCCAATTTCTCCTTGCGATAGAACGGCTCCTAAAGTATAATCTGAGGCATCTGTTGTTAAAATAAATGATTTGTCAAAGTCTGGGTATTGCAGGATGGGAGGGTGCATCAATTTTTCCTTTAAAGTTTCAAATGCTTTTTGACATTCGTTTGACCATATAAACGGTTGATGCTTTTTTAATAAGGAGTTTAGACACTTTGCAATTTGTGCAAAATCTTTTATAAATCTTCTGTAGAATTTACAAAGTGCGACGAATCGTCTTACCTCGTCTGCATTTTTGGGTGTGGGATAGTTTTTTATAACATTAAATTTTGAAGGGTCGGTTTGGACGCTATTCTTAGTTATCAGATGTCCAAGACATATGACTTCAGGTCTCAAAAAATTGCATTCGCTGGCATTGAGTTTCCAGTTATATTTTTGTAATCTTGTAAAAACTTTTATTAGATTGTCGTTGTGATGTTTAAGTGTGCAGCCAAACACAATGATGTCGCCTATATAGAGAAATGCGTTAGAGTCTAGTCCGCTTAAAGCTATTGTAAGCATTCATCCATTTCCTTCAAGAAATCTATTCCGATTAATCCATCTGTTGTGATTGGAAAGTTATCTTTTACCACATGGAATTCATGTGATATTTCTGTCTGCTCTATTTGCAGTTGTAAAAATATTGTTTCAATCGTGCTTATTGTTTCTGTTGTTATCCCGGTTAAGTTATATGTGTTGCTTATTAATTTGGCTTTTGTAATTTGTACGATATATGATTTTATTATTGAGATGTCAGCTCCTGTGTCTACTAGAAATTTTATGACTTTATTCTGCTTAGTGTGAAGTGTTACGTAAAAGGTATTTTTGTTTGTTATGTTAAGAATTTTGTGAGCTTTTATGCGCCAGTGATGGTGTCGTCCATCACCAGCGGAATTCCGTTTCCCTGGTTCTGTACAATATTTAGTTGTCTTCTTCTATTATTTGGATTAACATTATAGGATCTTTGATGATAGCTGGAATTGTTCTGTAGGGTTTGTCGGAAATTATTGTTGTTTTGCATATTTCTTATATTATTGTTTTGCATGTTAGGATAATACCTGGAATTATTGTTTTGCATGTTAGAGTTGTGTCTGAAATTATTGTATGTGTTCATTGTTAGTATTCTGTTGTTGAATGTGGTGTTTCTGTTTCTTTGTGTGAAGTTTCTTTGAGTATTGAAATTTCTTTGGTTGTTGTCCCAGTACGAATGTTGGGGTGTGTGTTGGTATTTGTTTCGTGATTATTTTTAATATTTGGGATTTGTTTTGGAAACTTTGGTCTTTTTCTAATTCTAATGTTAAGTTGACTGCTTGAGTTAATGATTGTGGTTGTGCAGCGAATAGGGTCTGTTTGTATCTTTCTTCAGTGCCCTTTTTGAATACTGTGAGAGCATAACTCTCATTCATTTTCGTTATGACCTTTCGTTCAGCTATTGTTGTTGAGCCTCCTAACTCTTGTATTTGCAAGTCATTTAATTGGTTTATCAGGTTTATTATTTTGTCTCTGTGATTTTAAACACTGCCACGTTGTTGTAAGGTGTTGAGTGTGTTTTGTAGTGTAGGTATTGTGTGTGGGTTTTTAAATGCATTTTTGATGAAGGTGTATAATTCTTCTAATGTGTTTGGTGTTTGTGTTAGGCCTATAGCAGTTTTCACTTTTTGTGATAATTTGATATGATGAACAAATTCCAGTAAATCTGCTTTACCATTTTCGGATAGATTTTTAGATAGTATTTCGACAAATTTGCAGAAGTTTACAACTTCCTCAAATTTGCCATAAAAATTAGACAATGTTTTTATTGCTAATTCCATATTAAAAGCCATTTTTAAATTTCCTAACCGTTCTTCAAACTAATGTAGGTATTTTTAAATTGTATTTTTAGTTTTACAGGTATTTTCTCTTGATCTAGTTTTTGGAATTTGTCTTTAATAGTCTTAAGTTCTACTAATTTTCCTTCAATAGTTTCGTGTTTGTATGGACGATTAGAGGATTTCTTTATATTGGTTTCAATTTTTAAAAGGTTTTGCAATAATTCAGTTGATTGGTACATACGAAAATTATTTTGGAATTTGTTTTGTGCTTATGTATATTTATATATTATTTTCTTTTATATTTTTGTTTTATTTACTTATACATTGGACAAACTTATGGTTCTATTTAATTTTTTGTTTATATAATTTTTATAATACATGTTCATTCTATATATAGTGTATATTACTATAATGCATATTAAAATTACTATTATTGTTTCGGTGCTAATTTTTATTGTGGTGTGTGTGTTGCTGTGTCCTCCGACGTTGCTGTTTTATATAGTGATTTCTTCTTGTTGTTTGCTTTTTGTCGAACCCATTCTTGTCTTTCCTTTTTTATTATATCAATTATCCTTTCCATTGCCTTACCTGTCGCGATATTCTTTATTTGGTGTAGTTCTCGAATCTTATTGGCGTGCTTAATTCGTTTACCACCACGTTTTCGTTGTGGTCTAGGCGGCACAAATTGCTTAGCCTGTTTAGCATAATTCTGTCTTAGCCTATATTCTTCAATCGTCAGGGGTTTGGGACCGGGAATGGGCGTTGGTATGTACGGTGGTATCTGCTGGTTGTTTGACCGGGAGGTATTAGTCGGTATGTATGGTGGTATCCGCGAGTTGGTTGATCGAGAAACAGTAGTGGTGTCAGCCTGCATATGGTATATCTTTCGTCAGGATGTGCTGGGATCGAAAAAAAATTTAGCAGGATCAAAAAAATTTGGCAGGATCAAAAAAAATTTGGCAGGATCAAAAAAATTTCGCAGGATCAAAAAATATTTGGCAGGATCGCCATGTTATGTTGTGAGTGTATAGTAATACAAAAAGGAGTATGGTTATTAAATTTTTTTGTTACTTTTATTATTTTTGTTATGATCAATAATTGTGGTCGTTGCGCCTTCGCGCAAATTCAGAATCCCGCGAATCGCAGGGTATTTCACAATTATTGATTTTATGTTTTCAATAATATGTTATCAGCCAAGTTCAGTTTTTAGTCTGTCTTTATTTGAAAAATTTGTCTTCGTATATATTAAAATTAATACAAAGAATTGATTAGTAAGCATAAACTTAAACTAGGTTATTTTAATCGGAAGTGAGTGTGAGTGTTATGTATGCGTGTCAGGTGTGTTACAATTACAATTTTTATTATAGTTAAGGTCAGTAAGAATACAGTTACAATTTCCATTACAGTTAAGGTCAGTAAGAATATAATTACAATTACTATTAAAGTTAAGGTCAGTAAGAATATAATTACAGTGAAATTAAATCATACCTAAGAACAGGTGTGCATTATTTTATTTGCACACTACAAGATCTATCTCCATCACTCTCGTATATGAACTTATGTAATGCGGTTATAACTTCTTTACGTGCTCTACGTAAATTTTCTCGAACAATGGAAAACTCTAGCAAAGTCGCTATATAAATTCTTTATATTTTTTATTAAAATTTTATTTTCAATATAAGAAAAATTGTAAATTTTTTTTTATAATCGTTGACATAAAATTCTAATTCTTTTTTATATTCATAAAAAATTGAGAACATGTAGATACCCTACGTCACTCCCCCTCCGAGAGATTTTAAGCTTAATAAATTAAATATTACACGTTTCTTTTTAGTTTTAGTGGTGGTGTTTGTGTTGGTGATAGGTTTTTCAATAATGGCTGGTTTAAGTCTATCAATAGAGATTGTTTTAATTATGCCATCAATGAAATGTTTGAAAAATTTGGTCTCTTTTTCGTCGACTTGAAATGGACTGTCGAAAGGTTGTTGAAGATTTCTTTTATTTATGCAACGGACAAAGACGAACTTGCAATCTTTCAATTGCTTCGGAATAAATATCCCAGTATTAGGATTATTATGATGGATTATTATGTTTGGATCATTTTTAGCCGTGAGAGAGACCTTAAGTTGTCTATGGAAACGCTTAATCATTCCGTTTGATTGCCGATGAAATGGGGAAGTGACAATCCTACGACAACCAAGAAAATTGGACAATTCAGAAAATAATTGTGGCGTAAACTGTGTACCTTGATCGCTAGTTACCTCTAATGGAACACCGAAGCGAGGAATATAATTATTGAAAAATGTTTGACTTATCGTTTTTGAATTAATATCCCTTAATGGATAAACTTCGGGCCATCAAGTAAATCTATCAATGATAGTTAAAAGGTAGCGGTGGCCTTTGGAAGGAGGTAAAGGACCTACCAAATCTATATGGATGTGTTCAAACCTGCCCTTGGGTAAAGGAATTGAAGAAACAGGTGATTTAGTATGACGGTTGATTTTAGATTTTTGGCATTGTATTGAGTTCTTTACTCACACCAGGCCAAAAATATCTAGTGCTAATGAGTCTTCTTGTAGCTTTTGTACCACGATATATTATGTAAATATAATTTACCCCAGAGTGGGAGGTACATATGGTCTTGAACATGTCCCTGACATTTCGCAGACAATTTCAAAATTAAGTATGGGAATTTTGTAAAGTTTGAAATTGCTGTTCGACTTGAGAAGAGAATTTTTTAATTCGGCGTCATTTTCTTGTTCCTTATATAGAACTTTCATATGTAAATCATAAAGTACAATGTAGTGCGTCAATTTCAAAAGCTGTAGAAAAGGTGTCTACCACAACGTTTGCGACTCCTCATATGTACCGTATGTCATTAGTAAATTGAGAGATATATTCTAAATGCCGAGTCTGTCTTGGGCTTCTATCTGTTTTGGAATTTAATGCCATTGTTAGTGGTTTATGATCCGTAAAGACTGTGAACTATCTTCCTTCAAGGATGTATTTAAAATGTTTAATGCATAAATATATAGCTAAAAGTTCTCGATTGAATGTACTATATTTAATTTCAGACGGAGAAAGCTTTTTTGAAAAGAAGGCTATTGGTTCTGTTGAACCATTCGAGCATTGTTGGAGAACACCACCAATTGCAAAGTTTGAAGCGTCTACGGTTAAAGACAATTTTGCTTCACTATTGAAATGATTCAATAGAACCTTTGGGGCAAAATTTTCTTTAATACGCTCAAATTATTTGAAGGATTCATCACCCCAAATTAAAGCTTTGTCTTTAGTCTTAAATGCCTTATTAATTAAAAGCCTTATAATGTATAGCAATTTTGGAATGTATCGATGATAATAATTGATCATTTCAACAAATTTTTGAGCTTATTTGACGGACTTAGGACGTGTAAAGTCTGTTTAAAAATTAATGGTGATGGTGTAAATGGCTCGTAGAACCAAAATGTGTAGGATTGTGTCCGGCTCGTTGGACTGAAGGTATAGATGTGTAGTCGGCTCGTAGAACCAAAATATATAGAATTGTATAGAATCTGGGTCGTAGGACCAAAATGTATAAGTTTTTAACAGTATGTAAATATTTTGCGGTGAAATTAAATGAAATGTTTTAAGACTTCCACTAATAGTTGTAATGGTACTTTACTTTACTTTACTTCTTTTAAATATTCATTAAAATATTTCATTGCTAATATAAAGTTCATATTTACGGTTAAAATCTATTATACAATGTGCTTTTTTAGGATCTTGATTGTTGCGCTTTCTACTGCGGTTAAAAAAAGGAAGAACTTATGATGCTCATTTGATCATGGTTACAAAGAGAAGAACTTTATGAAAAATGTTATGTATTTAAGAAAGGTAAATGTAAGAACAAGATACAGAAAGAATAGCGAAGGCAAGAAGTAAAGCGTTTGTGCGAGATGGTACATCATCGAATACGTCTAATTGAAACGTGAACAAAGTCTTTTATGGCAGATACTTTGTCTTCAAAAAGTCTAATGCCATCTTTTGAAATATTGTGTCCTAAAAGTTCAAAAGATGTACTGCCGAAAGCACATTTAGATGGTTAAAAAACGATTTTTAAATGTTTTAAATGGTCAGATTCCGATTCACTTGCAATTAAAACATCGTCAATGAATACGAAAGTAAAATCTAAACCACTAAATACTTCAATCATAAACCTTTGCGATGAAGTATTTAGTGCCGAAGTATAAGTATATAGTGTGCCGAATTCCTTATCCCTTCCTTATTTCCTTCCTTATTAATTCCTTATAAATGACATTCTAACAAATTCGAACATGCCAAATGGAGTTGTAATGGCTTTTTTGTATATGTCGGCTTCAGCCCTATGGCTGAAGCAAATGGTACGCTTTTACTAAATCTAATTTGGAAAATATAGATTTGTTCCGTATATTTATACTAAAATCATGAATGTGAGGCAAGGGATAGCGATCAGGAATAGTGACACAATTTAAACGTCTAAAATCACCACAATCACGCCATTCATTAGGGTCCTTTTTGGCTACTAAATAAAGAGGTGAAGCCACAGAGGAATGGAAGAATTGGAGGCCACAAATACCTGATTTGACTAAAAAATCGAATTGGTTTTGAGAACGGAAGGACTCCTTCAGTTGCTAGTCTGTGTACAGTTGTCTTTGACCAGTTTGGTGTAATGTGGTTCAGAGGTCAAACTTGGATATTTCTTTAATAGTTCGAAATATTTATTTTCTATGAGGAATAATTTAGGTAACTCTTTTTACCATAAACCATAATGGCATCAACGGATAAATTGGCTAAAGGATCTACTAATCGCTTGCGTTTTACGTTGATTAGTAGTCCATATTTACTGAGGAAGTAAGCACCAATAATCGGCCTTGAAATGTAGGCAATTAGAAAAATAAAACGAAATTCACAGCGAAGATTCAAATTAACATTTTATAGTTTCTTGCCATACGTTGATATAGATGAGCCGTTAGCAGCAGTTAATGTTATGTCGGACGAACGTTTTTGGTGCGGAAATTTGGAAGCAGGTAAAACGGATATTTCTGCACTATTGTCAATCAAAAATTGTAGACCGTTGTCTTTATCAAATATAAATAGGCGACGTGATAAATATTCACAACTTCCATTGTTAGTCCCTGCAACAATGGGCTTATTTAGTTTGTTGACGAATATTTGAAATTACAGGGCTGAATACATTTTTGGGCTTTGTTTTGGTACCTGTGGTGATACCAACAAAGACCAATAATTCGTGAATTAGATCTGCTACGTGAGCGTGATCTATTACTCACTTCCCAAATGTTATCAGCTAATTTTACTAACTCATTTATATTTGTAATGTTTGAGCCAGTAAGAGCAACGGTTAAACTCTTAGGTAATTTTTTTAACCATAGACGTTTAAGTACATCTGGACTAAAATTTGATCCAGAAAGGATTAGGAGATGTCGATAAAACTCGGATGGTTTGCGATCTCCCATATCTGGTTCGGACAAAACTTTATCTAGTCGAGAATTCTCACTCAAGGAGTGTCTTTCAATGAGAATTATTTTTAAAAAAGAATATTTATCTGTTGCTGGAAGGTCTCGGATAAAATCAAGAACAGTCTTAATTGTTTCTTGCGGTAGAGAAGTAAGTACATATTCGTACTTAGTTGTGACGTTTATAATTAAATTGTCCTTCGGCTTGTATGAAGCAAGCGTCAGGAAAATCAGTCCAGAAAGGGGGAAGTTTAACAGATGTAACACAAATTTCAGTATTAATTGTATTGTTTCCTGTGTTTGTGTGTATATTTGTATGTGAGTGTGTATCATTAATGTTATTATTGTTATTTATATTAATATGAGTGTTAGGTTGTGTACGTTCTTGTGTGATGTTTTCTAACATGAGGTCTATCATGTTGTTATTGGTGAATGTCCTATTTGTTGAAGTATGTGGAGGTGTATGTTGTAATGCCATTTTTTACCTCGGAGAGAGAATTTACAATTTACAATGATTTATAGTAAAAAAGTTAAATTAATGTACAATAAATAATAGTATAACAATTAAATAATTTTAATTTTTTGAATAATTTTTTTTAATTTGAAATTAAATTATAATTAGTTTTAATAAATTTAATTAAGTTAAAGTTTTGGAAAACAATGAAACATGTCGTTTTGATTTATTTATTTTTTGGATGAAATATTTTGAAGGTTTTTTTTTTTTTGCTTTAATGAAAAATTTTGAAGTTTTTTTTTGTGCTATTTTTAAAATGAAAAATTTTTTTAAGTATCTTTGATTTTTCTTATGTATGAAAAATATCCTTTTATATATATGTTAATATCCTTTTTATGATATATATTTTTTTATGTATGCAAAGTAAATTCTTCTTATGAAGCTGAACATTCCTTAGTTGATTTACCCGTTGTTGATTTATAACTGTTGTTATTATTATTGCTGCAATTGCCGCTGTTGTTGTTGTGTTTTTTTTTTTTCTTATTGTTGTTCCCGCTATTATTATTATTATTACTGCTGATGCGTTGTCGCTGCCGCTAGTTATTGAAACTAGAAATTGATTTTTTTTTGTATTTCAATGTAGTTTCCTTTTATTCGATGACAGAAAAGCTTTGGAAATTAAAAAATTCTGGAAACGTTTTTGGCAGGATCGCCAATTATAGATGGTGATTGTTTTAAGTTATAGTTTTATATGTTTAATAAATTTTTATTAAAATTTAATTTCAATATAAGAAAAATTTTAAATTATTTTTTACAATCGTTGACATAAAATTCTAATTCTTTTATTAATATTCATTAAAAATTGACAACATGTAGATACCCTACAGTAATGTTTACCAATCTCCAGCTGCTGGAGGAGCAGCGTCCTTTCGGCTTTTAAATCCGGGCTTATATATTTTATTCTGTATATCTGAGATATTCTACCTCGCAAAATGCCGTTTTGACCCAGAATCCAATTTTTAAACCGCACTACACCAAAGCAAAACTTATGGGGGAGAAATGGATTTTTAGATTCACTGTCTCACATTTATATATATATATATAACGCAATAAAAACGTTTAAATGTGTCACCTTATATTAATGAAAAGAGATTTATTTAAATACCGTATGAATCCCAAAAGATAAGGGAAAAGTTCTTTAAAAATTGCCATATAAGAAATATATATAATACATATTATTTGAAAGATAATTTTTGTAGATATAAAATTAATTACTTCAATGAACCATTATTTTGTACGCGTGTCTGATATTTGTTTGCCCATAGATGGATGGACTTATTGAGCATAAGTATACCGAATTACAATTTTTTGATTAGTACTAAGTACTTCCATCTTTTTGCATTTGTTGTCCGTTATAGATTTTATCGAATTTTAGTGGAAATCTGCATACAGACAGTATAAATGTTTGTACACAAAAGCAGCTTTATATCTGAATTTTTCCGTCTATGGGTATACTAACGAACATATGGATGCACATGATTGGATCGATTTAGATTTTGATACTGATCAATAATATATATATATTAAATTTTTAAATCATCCTTGTGAGTATTGTAAATGGAATAAAAAACTTATTGTATCCCCAAATTATGTGGAGAATATAATATCATATATTGCTTTAAGTGTTTGAGTATGTTATTTTCATAAAGTATTAAAAGAGAAGAAATGCTTATTATACAATTCACAAACTAATCTTTATTATATCTGTAACGCCTTAAACGTGCTCTGTTTTCTGTTCTAGGTACACCCGGTGGTGGACTAATATCACTACTATTTGTTATTGTATTATCTATATTTGGAAAATCTTTCACTATATTCATTAACAATGTATTTTTTTCGCTGTATTTTGTAACAGATGAAAACTTTTGCAAGAAGTGCGCATCCAACATACTACTGCCCCCACTATGCAATAGATGTGGCACCTTATTTTTATCCATATATTTATTTGAAGTCGTAATGTCACCGATCGTATTGGAGTTATCTTCGAAGTGTTCCAATAACATTGTTGGTATACCGCGTGACCTAAAAAGGAATTATTTAAAAAGAGTTTGAAATACAAATTTCAAACAAACGTACCTGTTAGAATTGTTTATTATAGATTGAACTAATGTAGGATTCAGCTGAGCTGTGTCGGTTACATATGTATCATCATATTCACGACGACGTCTCAGAGCTACATATAAACATATTTATGCAAAAGAGAAAACCGCAAAACAAATAACTCAGTTATTATAATTTTAATACAATGTAACTAACATTTATTTGAAATTCAGATAGTTTTAGAATTTTATAAACAAAATATTGTAAATATTGTAAACGCTGAGTTAAGTTTGTTTGAAAAATACACATAGATAGGTGTAGATAGATTTATAAGTTTATTTTTATTTTTATTTTTATTGCTGACGTTGACTTGTAAATCTATAGACAATGATATAGTTGGGTGATATTTATCTTCTGGAAAAACCATTGGTGAGCATTGTTTAATAGAATAATTTGCTGTAATGTTTGAGAAAACTAAATCAAGTGTTCTATTTAAAGAGTTTTTAACACTGTTTATTTGAAACAAGTTTAATTCAAATAGTTCATTTAATAGGACATTTGTCCAAGTAACGTTAGTAATAGTAAGCATATACAGGTCATCATCAGCTTTAATCCATGACATAGAAGGTAAGTTAAAGTCACCAAAGGCGAGAACAACATCATCCGGTTTCAATAAAGAGGCAACACTTTTTATAGCATTTACATGTTTTTAATAGTAAGGCACAGATACATTAGTTGGGATATAAGAACAAGAAACAAATAGAGTAGTATTACGAAATTTAACAGCAATGCATATAAACTCAATATCGGTAGAAAGGTTAGTGTCAAGTAGACTGGAACGAAGTGATGAAGACACTGCAATCAAAACGCCACCGCGCCTATTCATCCGATCACATCTAAATATATTATAATTTGTACAGAAAATTTCCGAATTTAATATAGATGGGGACAACCATGTCTCAGAAAATATTATGACATCTTCATTAAATGAGAAGCTATTAATAAACAGTGTTGACAACTTTGAATTTAATACACGAACATTTTGGTATAAAATAGACAGCGACACCCTATCTAGTTTTTTGATACCATATTTTGTTGAATAGCTGTAACTGTCTTAGGCAATTTATTAATTTCTTTGTAAATATATTGTTTCACGAACGTTTTGGCAGGCCAAAAATTACTATTAACAATTGTATCGTAATGATGCTTTCGAACGTTTATATGAAAAGTTAAACTTATATGTGTTAATGTCAATATCAACGTTCAATTTAGATTTAATATAAAAGTTTATATCATCGACCGTTGTGTCTGAAGCAAAACGTGAAACAAATATGGATTTTTTTAAAGGTACAATAACTAGATTTTTCGGTTTATTTATAGCGGAAAGAGTAGGAGTACTTAGAGATGTAGAAGGATTTTCAACATTAACCGCAGATTCATTTGTTATATTAACAATAACATTGTCACCAGATTTATTATTATTAATTTGCACAGTATTATTATCATTAATAGTAACAGGTGTAGTCGACTTTGAGGAAACTTGCTTTTTGGTGATATCTTAGGTGACGGAGACTTATTAGGAGATACAGACTTTACAGGCGATGGTGATTTTTCAGACAAAGGTAGATTATTGTAAAACAGTACAGTGTTAGGATGTATAATATTGTTTAATTTTATATTATTATTATTCTTATTATCTATAATTGTAGTACGTCGCGCAACGCGCAACTTAAGAATCCCGCGATTATTCGCTAAGTATTTTAGGTAGAGATGAGATTTGTAAGATTTTGAAAGAGGTATTAGAAAAACGAAGTTAAGTTTAAGTCTGATTTTATTTTTCAAATTTCATTACTTATATAATAATTTTCAATGCTATCTTACACTAACAAATAATAATAAAATTGTATTGCTCACCTAGCTTAATTTTAATTTGGGTTATTAAACTAGATCGTATTGAAAAAGGAGAAGAAAGTTATTGACATAGTTTTTTGATTCATTAAGAGTGAGTGTGTTTGTGTGTTAAGTGTGTTACAATTTTTATTAAAATTAAGGTCAGTAAGAATATAATTACAGTGAAATTAAATCATACCTAAGAACAGGTGTGCATTATTTTCTACAAAAATATAAATTCTTTATATTAAAAATAGTTTATGTTTAATGTATTAAAATTAGGATGTAATATTAACTATTCTACGATTCTTATTTTATATGGTTTTAGTATATTGTTGTGAAACTTTTTTAACGTATCATTTATTTTGATGGTGGAATTTACACCATTTCTAGCGATTATTTGGTATGGACCAATATATGGTTTGTCATTTTTTCGTATAGTCATGTTCTTCAATAATACGTAGTCTCCTACTTTCAAGTTTAAAGGTTTCCTTTCTTTAACGTCACTGTTTAGTGTTCTTTTACTTTTTTCGTTTTCTAAGAATTCTTTTGCTTTCTGTGTAGAAAATTTTATTCTAGCTTTCAATTCACTATAATAATCTTCTAAATTTTTATTTTTTTCATTTATATTAATGTTATCATTTGGCATATAGGCTATTTTTCCAAATACTAACTCATAGGGTGTGTATCCAGTTGTTACGTGTGGGGTAGTGTTATACGCAAAACAGTAATATGGTATCCATTTATCCCAATTGTAATTTTCTGCAAATGACAACATATATTCATTCATGACACGATGATTTCTTTCAACAGAGCCTAAAGTTTGATGATGGTAAGGGGTTGAAAATATTTGTTGAACTTTGAGTAGTTCACATACGTTTTTCAGTAATTCATTTGTAAATTCAGTTCCTCTGTCTGATTTTAGTATCTTGAAATGACCATATTTTAGTAAACCTTGTTCAACAATCGTTTTTGCTGGTAATTTCTTTTTCGTTTTTGCTATTGTTTTACTCTGTATCGGACATGCTATTATATATTTTGTTAGTTCACATTGCATGGTTAGTATATACCTAAATCCATTGGCTATTCTTAATGGTCCTACTGTGTCAATTTCTACTAATTCAAAGCTTGTAGTGGGTGTGCTTGTTATAATTTAAGGTTCTTTTACATGTTTTATTTATTTATTTATTTATCATACATTCTTTACAATTATTCACGAAATTCTTAATCATTTTATTCTTATTTTTCCATAGATACCTTTGTTTAAGTTTTAGGAGCGTTTTTCTTACTCCTAAATGTCCGCCGTGTGGACTATTATGATATTCATTTATTATTTTAAATTGTATTAATTTATCATTAATCGTTTGAGGGTCTTTATACAATATAATAATCAATTTTTGGGCATCATTATTTATCTTATTTAATTTTTCATTAACTTTTCTTTTTTAAGTGCGCGCTTGATTTTTGAACTCGATGGACCTATGACTGCGGACTGCGCGCACTCATTTTATATAAAATAACGGGACTCTCTTTTGCAGGATTTTGTGCTTGTGTTTTATCTAAATCTAATGTGATCCTGGCAGTGAAGGCTGTTGGCGTCTTTGTCAGTGCGAATTACTCTGGCTATATGAGTCTTAGTCACTCGGCCATATCAACTTAATACGATAAAAAAAAAAAACTTTTCTTTTAAAAACATTTTCATCTATGATTTTAAATATATCATCATTTTTATTTAACGCTATAGCAATTATATTCTCTTTAATCAATTTTGATGTCAGTTTATTCACAATCGAATCTAGGTTTGGTGGATTTTCACTGCATCGCAATGTTATATCTTTTTCTTTTATAATTATATTAATTTTCTTCTTTGTTTTGCCCTTAGTAAATTCAAATTTTAATTTTTTCAAACAATTTACATCAGACATTGAAGTACAATCCCATATATGAAGTTGGCTGGACTTCGTTTGGTTAGTACAGTCTGTGGTTTTAATATTATTATCATTATAATCATTATTTTTATTATTTTTACTTTTATCACTACTTAAATTTCTTTCATTGTTCATCATTTTTAATTTTTGCCCTCTTGTTGTTACGTTTATCTTCTTAGGTATCATTTCTTTTAGCATGTCAGTATCTATTTGGATTCATGATAAAGCATCAGCGTTTGAATTTTCCGATCCTTTTTTGTATATTATTGCAAAGTCATAATCGCATAGTTCCATTCTTATGCGCGTCATTTTGGATGAAGGATTGTTGTGAGTAAATAGTGATACTAATGGTCGGTGGTCTGTAACGACCATGAATTTGCGTGCGTAGAGATATGGTCTGAAGAATTTTATACTCCAATGTATAGCAAGTAGTTCTTTTTCTATTATTGGTTTATTTATATCGTGCTTTGAGAGTGGGGCACTTGCATATGAAATTGGTAAATCGTGTCCAATTTCTCCTTGCGATAGAACGGCTTCTAAGGCATAATCTGAGGCATCTGTTTTTAAAATAAACGGTTTGTCAAAGTCTAGGTATTGCAGGATGGGAGGGTGCATCAATTTTTCCTTTAAAGTTTCAAATGCCTTTTGACATTTGTTTGACCATATAAAGGGTTGATGCTTTTTTAATAATGAGTTTAGGGATTTTGCAATTTGTGCGAAATCTTTTATAAATCTTCTGTAATAATTGCACAGTGCTACGAATCGTCTCACTTAGGCTGCGTTTTTGGGTATGGGATAATTTTTTATTATATTGAATTTTGATGGGTCAGTTTGTATACTGTTTTTGGTTATTAGGTATTCAAGGTATAAAACTTCAGGTCTCAAAAAATTGCTTTTGCTGGCATTGAGTTTTAAGTTATATTTTTGTAATCTTGTAAAAACTTTTATTAGATTGTCGTTGTGATGCGTTAGAGTCTAGTCCGCTTAAAGTTATTGTGAGCATCCTTTGAAAGCTCTTTGATGAAATTTTGAGACCGAAAGGTAGTCGTTTGAATTGGTAATGTCCTTTGTTCGTTGAAAAGGAGTTTTTGTCTAAATTGATTTGGTAAAATGAACTCGTCATATCTAGAGTAGAAAAGTATTTAGCTCTTCCCAATTTGTCAAGAATGTCTTCTAGTCTGGTAAGTGGAAATTTGTCGTTTACTAATTTGTCACTTAGTATTCGAAAATCTACTACAAGACGCCATTTTTGTGTGTTGTCAGTTGTCTTTTTGGGTACTATTAGTAAGAGTGAGTTATACGGGCTTACTGAAGGTTCTACTATGTCATCGTCAATTAATTTCTGCACTTGTTTATTAATTTCTTCAGTTTGTGTTTGTGGTAGTCGATAATTTTTGATGTATACTGGAGTGTCATCTTTTGACTGAAGTTTCTGTGTATAGAAGTTATTTGCCGTGAGTTTTTCTCCATCTAAGTGAAATATATCTTGAAAATCTTTGAATATCTCAATTAATGAGCTCTTAGCAATTTTGTCCTCTTGATTTATATTTATGGTGTTTAGTAGTCTGTTTAATCGTTCTTAATAGCCTTGTTTTGTGGCCTCGCATTAAGCATATGGTAATTTTGAAGAGGCCCAGATTGTACATTAATATTTTTAAGATTTATAGTTTGTGTTTTATATGTTTTATGCCATTACGTGGAATTATACTATTTGCTATAAATACTCCTTTCTGAAGTTCTTTGTTTAAGACGACTGCATCTTCTTTTAATTTTATGTTTATGGGGTGTATAATTTCTGATCTGGGTGGTATAGTAATTATTTTGGGTTTGTTTGATTCCATTGGCAATATAATATCTTCATTGTCCGTATGGATTTCCAATGTTAATATTTCGTAGTCCAATTTGCATATGTAGTCCCTCAGGAAAGTTATCTTTTACCACATGGAATTCATGTGATATTTCTGTCTGCCCTATTTGCAGTTGTAAAAATGCTGTTTCAATCGTGCTTATTGTTTCTGTTGTTATCCCGGTTAAGTTATTTGTGTTGCTTATTAATTTGGCTTTTGTAATTTGTACGACATATGATTTTATTATTGAGATGTCAGCTCCTGTGTCTACTAGAAATTTTATGACTTTATTCTGCTTAGTGTGAAGTGTTACGTAAAAGGTATTTTTGTTTGTTATGTTAAGAATTTTGTGAGCTTTTATGCGCCAGTGATGGTGTCGTCCATCACCAGCGGAATTCCGTTTCCCTGGTTCTGTACAATATTTAGTTGTCTTCTTCTATTATTTGGATTAACATTATAGGATCTTTGATGATACCTGGAATTGTTCTGTAGGGTTTGTCGGAAATTATTGTTGTTTTGCATATTTCTTATATTATTGTTTTGCATGTTAGGATAATACCTGGAATTATTGTTTTGCATGTTAGAGTTGTGTCTGAAATTATTGTATGTGTTCATTGTTAGTATTCTGTTGTTGAATGTGGTGTTTCTGTTTCTTTGTGTGAAGTTTCTTTGAGTATTGAAATTTCTTTGGTTGTTGTCCCAGTACGAATGTTGGGGTGTGTGTTGGTATTTGTTTCGTGGTTTGTTTATTTTTAATATTTGGGATTTGTTTTCGAAACTTTGGTCTTTTTCTAATTCTAATGTTAAGTTGACTGCTTGAGTTAATGATTGTGGTTGTGCAGCGAATAGGGTCTGTTTGTATCTTTCTTCAGTGCCCTTTTTGAATACTGTAAGAGCATAACTCTCATTCATTTTCGTTATGACCTTTCGTTCAGCTATTGTTGTTGAGCCTCCTAACTCTTGTATTTGCAAGTCATTTAATTGGTTTATCAGGTTTATTATTTTGTCTCTGTGATTTTAAACACTGCCACGTTGTTGTAAGGTGTTGAGTGCGTTTTGTAGTGTAGGTATTGTGTGTGGGTTTGTAAATGTATTTTTAATGGAGGTGTATAATTCTTCTAATGTGATGTGTTTGTGTTAGGCCTATAGCAGTTTTCATTTTTTGTGATAATTTGATATGATAAACAAATTCCAGTAAATCTGCTTCACTATTTTCGGATAGATTTTTAGACAGTATTTCGACAAATTTGCAAAAGTTTTCGACTTCCTCAAATTTGCCAGAAAAATTAGGCAATGTTTTTATTGCCAATTCCATATTAAAAGCCATTTTTTAATTTCCTAACCGTTCTTCAAAATTTTGTATTAGACTAATGTAGGTGTTTTTAAATTGTACTTTTAGTTCTACAGGTATTTTCTCTTGATCTAGTTTTTGGAATTTGTCTTTAATAGTCTTAAGTTCTACTAATTTTCCTTTAATAGTTTCCTGTTTGTGTGGACGATTAGAGGATTTCTTTAAATTGGTTTCAATTTTTAAAAGGTTTTGCAATAATTCAGTCGATTGGTCCATACGAAAATTATTTTGGAATTTGTTTTGTGAAATATATGTGGTGTTATTTATATTTATTCAGTTTATTTAACTTATATGTATTTTGTATAATATATTATTACTAAACATTTGGGAATGTTACAGCCCTACTAAATTTTTTTTTATTTATGTAATTTTTGTAATATTTATTATCTTTGTAAATAACGTATAATAATACTAAGCAAATTATGATTATTATTAGTGTTTCTGTCGATATGTATTGTCAACCCTGGCTTAGTGGCTTTTACCAACCATTGATGAATTATTTTGTGCAATGGCTGGGTATAAGTTTCCTAAAATTGATTTATCAAAAGCATACCTTCTGTTAGAAACATATGCTGATGATAGGCATATATTAACTTTAAATACCCACAAAGGTTTATACCAACCAACTCGTATGATGTTCGGCATCGCATGTGCCCCGGCAAAGTGGCAAAAATTTATGGAACAACTTTTAGTTGATATATCAGGCGTAAAGGTATTTTTGGACGACATAAAAATCACAGCTAATAATGATGAAATTTATATTCAACACCTAGATGAAGTATTGCGAAGGTTGAAGGTTGAATGAAGTATTTCGAAGGTTGCATTGAAGCAACAATTAGCCCGTACAGCTTCCCAGTGACGTTGGTTCGGAAGAAAAATGGCACTTGGAGATTCTGCGTAGATTATGGCCACTTGAACATGCGATCAGAACCCGACGCTTACCCATTACCACGTATAACCCACATACTAGACAGGCTCAAAGAAGCCAAATACATCAGTACCATCGATCTGGAAATGCGAGTTCTTCAAGCAAGAGGTGCGATATTTGGGTCATCTTGTCACGAAGGGATAAAGACGGACCCTGACAAGATTAGTGTAATTATAGACATGCGCCCTTCCCAAAACCTTAAGCAGATACGTCAGTTCCTGGGCACCACATCGTACCGCCGATTTGTGCCGGACTTTTCTCAAATCTCTCAACCATTAACCTTGCTTCTGAAAAAGGATCGACATTGGAAATGATGAGAGGCACAGCAAATAGCGTTTGATACCTTAAAGCGCAAATTAACAGAAGGTCCAGTTCTAACATGCCCGGATTTTACACACACATTGAATATTCAAACCGATGCAAGCGGTGCGGTGCTCACACAAGATATAGACGGTAATGAACGGGTGATTGTTTTTGCAAGGCACTTCTTAAATCAGGCCGAAAATTTTGGTGACAATCTGCACGGGAACGTAACTTTATAAGAACATATAACCCCGAGTTCCGAACAAATCATTATATTACACCAATGACGAGAGCTGGGATACCTGGGGAGCTTTGGAAACACCGAAGGCCCATAATGACGAATGCAAATTCTGCTACACCCCAACCTACACCGACCAAGCGATACGGGTACGTGGCCTACGAAGTAGAGGACTCTGAAGAGATGGTCTTCGGGACCATATAAAGTTGGAGCGCACCATAAGGGTGACATTTATATTACTACCTGGAAATAACCGCTTCACCCAACAACTACAGTTCACAAGGGTGGTTTTCGGTGCTGAAGAGTAATACTTCTTAATACTTGGGGGAGCTGTTGGCAACAGAAGCAGACGTGCATGATAACGGCTGGCTTGCTTTCCGGAATTTCCAACACAGGACAGCATCTCCCCATCAAAGGGCAATATGCGACCGCCAATTAACACTCGATTCCGAACCACCCCACTCAGGTCTACTAGGGAATTCGTAGGAAAACCTCGAGTCCAACACTTCCAGAAGTAGCATGAACAAAAATAGGGTAAACCAGCCGAATAGCAGCGATAGCCCTCATAACATCACCGGTCGTCACACCATCAACGTCGTGATCATCATTCTCAGGCTCACCAGAAACCACAACCGGTGCTCCCTTCCCCCGGTTATCAGTGTCTGAAGGTCACCACCATATGCCAACGTCGTTATTCGTACACTACAAGTCATTTTTTCTCTTTTGTATTTGCTTACACTTTATCTTTAAATTACATTTTGAATTAGAAAAAAATATTTATATATATACAGTAATCCTCCTTTCTTTCACACACTATTCATGTTTTTATATTGAAATATTATTGTTAGCACTAAGCGTACATTTGTTATCCGAAGGGGGGACGAGGAAAGTCGCCCTTCGTTTTTCCCTTCAACTATGTTACTATAAATCATATCTTATATAAAACATTTAGTGTAGTTAAGTTTGTACTAAAAGATTAGGAGGTCTGGCTACTACTCGCTGCCACGTATCGTCGAGATGATCGTCGAACACGATTCCAGTATTTCCAATGGGAAATACCTTGTTGAGAAATGATTGTCGATTTCTTAACCTCTTTTACTTCTCACCGTCGTCAAGATTGGATCGTGAACACTCAGTCTCTTTTGTTGCTAACCGTCGTGGAGGTCGGACCGTGAATCTTGGATTGTTAACCTTTGCGTAGGTTGAATCGAGAGCAGGTGAATATATGGTGTAAGCCTGTATTATACGGAGTGTAATATTAGGTAGGCGAATATATGGTGTAAGCCTGTATTATACAGAGTGTGATATTAGTTAGAGGAATATACTGTGTAAGCCTTTATTATACGGAGTGTCTTATTAGTTCGGTGAATATATGGTTAGGCGAATATATCGTGTAAGCCTGTATTATATGGAGTAGTATATTAGACATTAGGAACGAATACACGGATTAATTACGTTGTGAGATATTTAACGTTATACAGGACATAAAGTCTGTACGGTTTTGTATGAGATATTAGACGCGTGAACAGCGTGTGAAGCCTGTATTTCCGTGGTGAGTGGTTTGAGGATCATACATGGCGTTCAGTCTGTATCGAGGCGCCGACTATAGCCAAGGTGGCAGTGAAAACAGAAATTTGCAATAAAACGATGGTTTGTTTTCCTTTAAAATAACAAAAACGTTTTTTTTTTATTAATAAATAAATGGGCGAGATACCCTACGCCAACGGCTCAACCCCGGCATAGTGAAAATCTCGTTACAGTACTTATAACAATTTAAACAAAAACAATATATCATCATATCATTATGATGATGGGTATAATTATGCTTAATTAATTTTTGAGCTGGATACAATATATCGCATATTATAATGATGATTATATTATCAAACCGAAATTTCCAACGTTTCCAAATATGTAAATTTTAAATTTATTTTTCTTTTTAACTATGGAGGTTCCCAAACACATATTTTTTCCGTCCACGAAAAAACTTCTACCAAAATTTGTGCAGTTATTGATGCGGGATGTTAAAAAAGACACGAATTTTACAGATAACAGACATGTACCCAATTTTGCACGAATTGTGTAATTTCTTTTCAGAAATGTTTGTACCCTTTGTGGCTGGATAACAGACACGCCCACGATTTACAAAAAACAAGTGTTAAACTTGATTTGGAAGTTGATATGTAATACAAACACTATTAGACAGCATAATCATATACCTGTCACGTCTACCGTTTGTATGTGGGGCGCAATTAAGATTTGCCTTTAACCAAATTTAGTTGTTTTATTTCAAATTTTATTAAACTACAGTGAATAATTAGGGTCGAGAACCTGCATAACTTTTTGACAATATTATTCCTTTGGAATTAAATATTAATTATCGTTGCCAACAAACCTGGTGTAAACTCCATTAGAAAAGGATTTTCGTAAGCCCCACTTGTGGATTCAGTTATCATATTAATATCCATAAAATGAGTGGCAGTAATATCCTCCTTTTGGTACTTATTTTTTTTTGTAATTTGGTTGTTAATAATTATGGAGTTTGAGGAAATTGGCATTTGATTTGTCGAATTTGTTTCATTATGCTCTTGGTGGGTTTTTAAATCGTTATCTGATAAAGATGAACACTTAGCAGCTCGGATATTCAAATCCATTACGGGTATTTTACTAAAAGCGCTAGCTATTGTCACTGTGGAAATGTTATAATTATTTGAGCAAGTAGCAGTAATAATGCATTTCAATGGTTGTGTTTTCAAAGCATCTATGATTGAAAAATATGATTTATATTGTGCAAATTGTCATAAATTATTTATAATATTACCTGTTTCATTATTACATCTAAATGGTAGTACAACTTCGGTTTTGTTCTTCACTTCCAAATCAGAGGACATAGCCATCACATTATCATTATTATCGTCAAATTTACTAATGAAATTAAAACTTTTTGTACTTTCCTGTACAATAACGTTCTTTAATTTTCCATTGTTGACGAAAAAATCTAACTGAGCGTTTCGTTTGTCCAATCTGCTTTTCAGTGCCGAGTTAGTTAAGGTATCGCAGTACACATTTTCATTAGGATACGGCTTCTCTTAAGTGTTAAAAATACATATACATACATATGTTAGAAAATTTCAATCAAATTATAATAAATTAACAAGTTAAAATGAAACAATTGTCTACTTCAATTTTATTGTATACTCGTTTTTAAAAATACTACCTTTTTGTATTAAACGAATTTCCAAATGACCACTAACACAAGGCTCATCTTGAGATATGTCTACCACCCCATTAATGACGTCGATATCAATAAAATTTGAAGGTAGTGTCCGAGATAATTTTATTTTCAATAATTGTTGAGGAGACTCATAGGGAGATTTTATATCATTATTGTTTGCCTGTTCATCATATATTACCACGTTATTCATGTTTTCCTTGAAGTTGAATGATTCGCCGTTTAATGCATCCGATAAAATTACATTCGGTAGACTATGATGAAGTTTATTATTAAAAAAGTTTGTCCCATGACCATCAGTAAACCGTCTTGTCATAGAAGAGTTTATAGCTTTGCTATTAATAGTATCAGTGAGTGGTATTTCTGAAGCTGCCTCTGATAAAACTTCTCTTACTCCCACATTACGCAGGATATCCATTCGATAAATCTTGAAATAATAATAACGAGTAAGAAGTAACACTAAATTTAGCTTAGATGAAATCCTAAACATCCTCCTCGCCTACATACAAACAGTGGGTGTGGCAGGTACATGTGCTAATAGTGTATGCATTGTGTATCAGGTTGCAAGTCGATTTTACTCTGAGTGATTTTTTTGTAAACTGAGGGCATGTGTGTTATCTGACCACACCCATTTTTGGTACATCAATTGATGAGATATAATTACATATATAAAATTTCCAGTCCGATTTTTCTCATTTTAAATATCGATCTGCGTGCAGAACTAGAAGTATATAAACAAAATTTCACCTAAATATCTTAAGATTTACCACTGTGAGTGTATTAACAACAGACAGACACATAGACACACGCATGAACATGTCATATTAGACTCATATTTTGATACTGATCAAGAATATATATACTTTGTAATCTGTGATGCGTGTTACAAATAGAACTACAAACTTGGTATACATCCACCTTATGTGGAGGGTATAAAAAGAGGCACAAATTAAAAGATTATATTAGACGTACGCCAAACATATAAAGAGTATCCACCATTATTAGCCATATGCAAATAAAGCATCACTGTATACCTTTCCCAAACAATAAATAGAGAAACAACAATTTTAATAAAACAATAATAATAATGTTATATTATAATTTTCTTAGTAATTGGAGAACACCTATACAATTACTTTAAAAAAAATCAGAGTATTACTTTTTTAGTTTAAAAAAAAGCGTGATAAACACGTCCACGTAAACTGATTTTCATTCAATTTTATTTGTGAAAAATTGCTCTACGTGAACTTAAAATATATCATATTTTAGTATTTACAAACTAAGACCAAACAAAACCATTCTAAAAGTACGTAATAATTAAAAACAGTTTTGCACAAATTTATGAACAATATCATTACAATTAAATTGTAATTAAAATTTGTACACATTGTGTGAACCAAAGTTTAGTGATCACTTCCATTTTCACAAGTTCGTTCCGCCATAAAATGTCAAATAAACTACTCAAACATACTGTAACGAGAGATTACAATACGCTGGGGTTAATCCGTCGGTATAGGGTATCTCGTCCATTTATTTTAAAAAAATTACGTTTTATAGTTAATGTAACAAATGTCACCTTTAGCTTTTTTTCTATTTCAATAATATTATTTTAATTTACTCTCTTGACCCGACCACACTCGCTGCTGCGCTTCAGACTGTACGCCCTGTTCAATGTATCTATCACGCAACTGTACAGACACTATGTCCTGTACCCTGAATATAACTGTAAGTGAAAAGACTTGCGTCATGTACACCCTAAATATCCTTACTCAAGTTGTACAGACGTTGCGTCCTGTACCTTCGATCACACACTACAATTGTACAGACGTTAAGTCTTGTACCCTAGATCACTCACTATAATTGTACAGACGTATTACGTCCTGTACCCTAGATCACACACTATAATTGTACAGCCCTGTTACGTCCTGTACCCTAGATCACACACTATAATTGTACAGACGGGTTACGTCTTGTACTCTAGATCACACACTGCAAGTGTACAGGCTTTCGTCCTGTGCACTAATATTTCTTCAAATGTTTCCATACTTACACGTTGTGAGTCAACTGGACGATTTGCTTTTCGTCTAGTCACTTCGACAGCTAGCCAGAAAAGAGATCGAGAAGTCTGCCAACATTTCTAAACTCGATATTTCTCGTTGGAATAATTGGAATCGTGTTCCGATAGTCTTCGGTGGGTACACGATGACGTGGCAGCGAGTGGTAGCCACATCTATAAAATTATTTTACACCAAGTTTTCTATTTTATACCTTATATATAAATTAACAATATTTGACACAATCGCAAGAACGATTAAAATGGAAACAAAAATTTTCAAATGTGCAAGTTCATGATGTGGTCGTCATTAAGGAGAATAATACATACATTATTATTACACCCTTTATGTATAATCGTGTCTTTGTATGTATGATTATTGTATCATTTTTGTATCATTATTTTAACTTAGTTGACGGAGAAAACAAGGGACGACTTTCCTCGTCATAGTCCTCCCCCCTTTAGGTAATAAACATTCGCTATTTGAATTATTTTTTTTTATTTTTAATAACGCAATTGAAATGTGATTTAAAACTTAAAGGAATGGTAACTATTAGTAACATTAGTAAAAAAAGAAAATCATGTGGTGCGGAATCTGGACAGCACCATTGGTATACAGTAGCGACTCTCAGACCTGATAAATCGTAATCTTCCCGTTACGAGCTATAGCCACTCATGTATGTAGTGTACAAGTTTTTTGTTAAAACAGTATTTGGCTTGAGGGGGCGATTTGTTAGTTACCCTGCATTAAACAATCAAAATATCTGTTGCACCCTTTATGTATAATCGTGTCTTTGTATTCTTTTATTCTCCATTCTATCTTCTAATTGTACGTATGTATTATATCAATAAGAATATTTGTATCTTTTACCGTGGTTTCATTTTGAAATGATTATAAACTTGTTAATTTAAATGATAAATTAAAAATTACTTCAAAATGCTTTATTAAATATGAATTCATAAAATTGCACAAAAATGGACTGTACTTAACAGATGTAATATATTTAATGTGTTGAAGAAAAGAAAAATGCGTGAATTATTGTTTTCGTAAGTGTAGTTAGCAACGCACAGGTAGGGTTGCACTGAACATTCCGGCCCCTGTTGAAAGTGTCCACTTTCAAATATCTAGAAGTAACGGACATAGTTTTACGATAGGCCGTTTAAAATTGCCCTTTGCTGTTACAACGGTAACCACCCTTACTAAACCATCTGCACCAGGATGTAAATGAATTACTTGACCATTTCAGTGGTCGTACATTATCATCCTTAATGATGACCACATCATGAACTTGTACATTTGAAAATTTTTGTTTCCATTTTGATCGTTCTTGCAATTGTGTCAAATATTCTGTTGACCATTTTCTCTAGTATTGTTGCACCAATCGTTGGATATATTGCCATCTTGTAAGGTGATTTTGCTTGATGTTCAAAACATTTTTGTCGGGAATAGTTTCCATATTACGCATTATAAGAAAGTGAGCTGGTGTTAAAGAATCAGCACCACCCTGAAATTTAATGCATAAAGGACGGGAATTCAAACATGCTTCAATTTGGCATAGCACAATTGACATTTCTTCGTAAGTTACTGTTCTGTCTTTTAACGTACGTCTTAAGTGAAATTTAAAGACTTCACACCGGCTTCCCACATACCGCTGAAATGCGGTGCGGATGATGGGGAAAAGTGCCATTGAATTTGGTGGTTTGAAAGTTCCTTATCAATCGCATGAAATATGTCTGAATTATTAATAAATTGTTGCAGCTCTCTTAGATGTTGATTACAACCTACAAAATTCGTGCCGTTATCTGTAAATATGTGTAATGGTTTACCACGCCTTGCGACAAACCTTCTTAATGAGGCTACAAAGGCTGCTGTTGAAAGTTCTGTCACTAATTCGATATGTATGGCCTTTGTGACTAAGCACACAAAAACAGCTATCCAACATTTGTATAATTTACTTCCTCTACCCTTCCATGACTTGATTTGTACCGGCCCAGCATAATCAATACCAACATTTATGAACACAGATCCAGCCTCTAAACGTTGCATGGGTATGTTTCCCATTTGTTGTTGGAATGGCTTACCTCGATAACGCATACATATTGTACATTTATATATGCATTGTTTTATCACATGTACTACTGACTGAATCCAATACTTCAATCCCAGAAGGTATTGTAATTGTCTATTTCTGGCGTGCATATATCTAATATGATTGTCGTTCACGATTTAAGTATTATCGGGTGTTTTTGACCATAACTCACAGTTGAATTTTGAATACGCCCTCCAACTCTGAGTACTCCATGTTCATCGATAAATGGTGATAATGACGACAATTTATTGGTTTTTGATAACTGTTTTCCTTCTTTACGTGTTTGGTATTCAACTGCAAACATAGACAATTGAACCATTTTGGTCAGGACATTATGTGCTGTTGTTAATTCTAGTACTTACTTATAAATCCTGTTCTTTTATCTTCCTTATGTTGGCAATTAAATTTAAAACGCAATAATAATGCAGTGATGCGTATTAACTTGGTAAAACTTGAATAATAATCAATAATATCATTAGAAAATGAAGTTGTAGTACAAACCAAAATTTGTTTGCGTTCTTCTAAATCTATATCATATGTTGTTGTTGAAATCAAATCTAGTTTTGATGTTTGAATTTGTTCTAGTCCATACCATCATAGCTTATTATCCACTAGATCTTTTGCCCATATCCCTCTTGTTTCTAAGTCAGCTGGATTGAAACGCGATGTTATATGATGCCAATTCTTAGCAGGAACAATGCTTATAATTTGTGCTGTTCTGTTTGCTATAAACGACTTCCATTGACGCGGGTGGTCGGATAACCATGCTAGCGCTACTGTTGAATCTGTCCAACCATATATGTTACATGTGGTTAGATTTAAAGCCTTTTGCACTTTGACTAACAATTTTATTGATAGATACGCTGCACACAATTCTAATCTTGGCAGAGTTATTTGTTTAACAGGAGCCACCATTGTTTTAGCTGCAATTAAATTTGTATGTATTCTGCCAGAAATATCTTTAACCTTCACATATATTGTGCTGCAATATGCTAGCTCAGATGCATCTGCAAAACAATGTAATTCAACGTTATTTTCATCTGCGAAATTCAACCATCTTGATATTTTAAGCTCGCATATAGTTTTCATATTTTCTCGACATTCGATCCATTTCTTATATAAAGGCGTTAGTAATGGTTCATCCCAATTGAAACCCTTTAACCATAATCGTTTCATGAATATTTTTAATTGAACCACTACAGGGGAAATCCAACCCAACGGATCATATATTCGTGATATGTCTGATAATACCATACGTTTAGTAACCCTTTGCTCGTAGTCAACATATTTAAATGAATCATTAACCGTATCCCATTGTAATCCAAGAGTATTATTGAGCTGTTCGTCAATATTTGTTACTAGTGTAGTTTCTCGGTCTTCTATCTTAATATTTTCTAAAAACTGCTTTGAGTTTGAAGACCACTTACGTAAGTGAAGCCCAGCATCCTGTAATATTGCACATAGGTTTTGTTGAATTTGTATTGCTTGATATACATTAGATGTACAAAACATGAAGTCATCAACGTAAAAATGATCAGAAATTGCTGTTGATAGCGTTGGGTTTGAGTCCTTGATATTCATTGCTATTTGCTTCAGCGTCCGTGTGGCTAAGAATGGTGCGGATGCTGTACGGTATGTGATTGTTTTCAGTTCGAATTCTTTTATTTCTTCTAATGTTGATTATCTCCAAAGGATACGTTGCAATGCACGATCATCATTATGTACTAAGATCTGACGGTACATCTTCTCTATATCAGCAGTAATGCCAATTTCATACTTTCTTTAACACTAGATTGCCTGAGCAAGTCATTTTGACTGCTTTTTAATTTCAATTAGAAAAATGATTATGTATATAATGTCAGAATTTCTTACAACTTTGTGACTTTTTCTACAACATATATATAAATACGTTTATTTATAATAGTAGTTACCTCCCCCTCCTTCATTTTCGGTATATATATATGTGGTATACCTAAATAGACTGAAAGCAGTCATTTTGACTGCTTTCATTTTTTTCGATTTTCGTTCATTTTTTTTTCGATTACCTTTAGCTAATAACATATAAATACGAAATAAAGTACCTTTATTCAATTACCGCTACCTGATAACATATAAGTACTGGCAAAGTAGTACTTGCTATTCAAATCCTTATGCAGTCCAGTTAGAACAAGTTGATTATTTTATTTCTTTTGCGCGCTAAATTCATGAAAGAAATATCGAAAATAAGTGAGTTATTGAAAAAGCTAACAAATATAAGTGAAGAGTGCTCCGATATAGAATCAGATGCAACAAACTCTGAGCTATCATCTGAAGATGAAGTGGATTATAGTGAAACATCTAAAACTGAAGGTAGCGATGGAGAGCCGATCACCAATGATGAAAATGATATCAATAAGCCCAGGAAAAGTGTAAGGTGCTAATTAGTTCTGAATCTGAAACTTGTCGAGCCATATACAAGCTGTGGAAGAAATACCATGACCGATAACTTTTTCACTATCATGTCACTCACGACAAAATTATTGGCCAAAATTTATCAAGTACGACTTTGCCACAACAATAAAACAAATAATACATGTGAAAAATGTCAAAAGTTTGTTTGCGGAAAATGTACATATAAAAAGATTGCCACTTTCATTTGCATAAAATATTCAAATAAAAATGCTTAAATTATTTTTTTCCAAGTAAAATAGCTTGTTATAAACCTGTAAATAATATAAAAAATATTAAAAATTAATTTAAAAAAAATTTCTTTGCATATTAGTTATTCTTATACAAAGCAGTCATTTTGACTGCTTTCAGTCTATTTAGGTATATACAAAGCTTCCGTCTTTCAAGTGTTAATAATAGTTTCGAATAAATCATTTTGAAGTGTAGGGCCTACTAATAAATTATCATTTAAAGAGCGTCCATTAGTTGTCTTACAAGATGCGTCAAAAACAACTCGTAGTTTAGTTGTAGAACTAGTTGGCTTCAGCACCGCATGATGTGGCAAATAGCATACATTCTTCAATTTTGATTCGGAAACTAATTCCATATGACCCAACTCCAAATAATTGTTCATAAACTTCGTATATTCTTGTTTGACATGATCATTAATTTGAAACTTGCGATCCATTGTATGTAATCGTTTTAATGCACTAGACTTTGATTCGCCAATATTTAATTCATTGTTTTTTAAAGGAAGTCTTACTATGTAAAGTCCAGTACTGTCACGTTAAACATGTTTCTGATAATGCTGTTCAGCTTCTTCTTCTTCTGGTAATAAAGATTGTACCGGGGTGTGTAACTCTTCAACCTCCCAAAAGCGTTACAATTTATAATGCAAATCAATTGATACGTGGTTCGCGATAATTTGATTTGTTGCTGATGTTGCAATTTTGCCTATGATTACCCAACCGAACAATGTATTTATAGCAGATAGTTTCAGGTAGGCAACACTCTGTAAACACGTCGGTACCGACTATTATATTTATACGACCGGGTTTTTTATAATAATTATCTGCTAACTTCAAATTTGAAAAATAATTTAACTTTTCATCAAATACTTCATTAGTAGGTGTAAAAAAGATAAATAGCGCCACCTATTTTTCTCTTACAACCGCTCGTTTTCACCACATCAATGTTTTGCCAACCCTGCCGAGTCAGGGCCGCCAACATCAACAAATGGCTGTGTCTGTGGTGAAATGAATGTACGAGAAACGAACATTCAAAAAAACGTCTGAGCGATTTGGGTGATTAAAAAGGGAGCGCAAACACAGTTCAAGAGGATTCTTAGTTGGCTGGTCTTAGTGCTTGGATCGTGCGTTTCTTTAATTTTTTCATTGATTTTTATTTTCATTTGTTAATTAATATAGTTAATCGGTGAATTAATCACTTTTATTATTAAGATTATTTCTAAATAAAAACTTTAGAGAATGACAGTAACAATAACAAAACCAAGTGACTAATTAATAAATAAAAAAGAAATAACTTGTGGTAAATTACAGTGAACCCTGGTGCCGACGGTATACCCCGGCACGTCTAGAAAATTTATCTTCATAAATTGGCACCCCAGCAGGGACAAATAAAAAAAAAAATTAAATTAACTAAAAAAAAGAAAATTAACAAGAGTGTTCCAGTAATCGTGGTAAGTTGATTTCCATACAATTGATTTTTCTCCCTATATATAAGTCTGGTGCGTAGTCAGAGTACCGTTTCAAACCGTGACATATAACGTACAAAGGGGGACCTTGGAAGTGTCGCATTTCTAGACGCAATTTAGCAACGGGATGAATAACTGTTCCGTTAGCTAAAAGTGTGTTTTAGACCGTCGCAGTGACGCAGTTAGTTTGTATCAGTTGAAATTTTACAAAAGAGGACAAAGCAAAGCCTCACGCTATAAGCGTGTGTGCACGCCTGTAAATAGACTACCGAGGGAAAAATATAAGTAAATAAAAGTGTGAGCGTGTGCAAGAGCATTAGAATAGAGAATTTCTCTTTTAAAAAGTAGAGCATCACCACACAAGCAAGTGTATGCGCGTGAGGGCACCAAATTATTTTCTTTGAGACAACAGAATAACAAAACAAGCATCGCCGCATAGGCGAGTGCGTGTGTGTGCGATTAGGCACTAACATTTATTGATTCTTTCGCTCTCCCTTATTAACAGAGTTCTGTTTAAAACAGCATCACCGCACAGGCGTGCGTGTGTGTGCGGTTAGGCCTTAACATTATTTATTTATTTATTTATTTATTTTACGATTTGCTTTCACCTATACAACAAGGCTCATGCCCTATTATTATTGTATAGGTGTGCATAATATACAATTCAACAGTTGTGCATGTAATGTATAACTAACTATATATTAATATAAACATTTGTATATGAATACAATTCAAATTAATGGCAATTAATTCAATTTTGGGCATTAACGTAAAATATATAAAACAATATATATAGAACTCATGAAACTAATGCGTGTTGTTATTTATATAAATTTGTATGTAAGCATATATTTAAAGTGTATATGTATGTACTGATAAGATACAAGTATATAACTGTGATGAGCTAGTGTTTCTGTCATGATATTAATAGTTATAGTTTGTAATTAGTTGTAAAGCTGGGTTAGTTGTTTTTTGAATAACTTCCGATTACATGTTGTCTGTATATGACCAGGTAAAGCATTCCATAATTTAATGCAATTTATAAAATATTGCCTTTGGGACCAGGAGGAGTAGTGTCTTATTTGGATAATTTTTTTCCCTCTATTACTGCTTGCAAAACTCAACACATCATACAGATACGTAGGTTTTTTTGTGTAGATTATCGCGTGAAGAAATATTAAGGCCTTCTGTTGCAAAAAATGATCTATGCTTAGACCAAGGAAATGTTGAACATGGCCTGAGATACGTTCCCATCTCTTTAATCCATAAACGTATCGAACAATATTATTTATGGCCACTTTTAGCCGATGCATAGCCACTGAACCGCAAAAACAGAAAGTCTCACATCCGTATAATAAAGTTGGCAGCAGATATGTTTTCCCTAGCAACGCTCTAATATGTATGGGAACTACACGCTGCGTTAGCCATAGACCTCTCATTTTTGCATACAATTTAGCTGTGGCGTAAGAAACGTGCTTTTCCCAATTTAGCGAATCATCAATCAATATACCTAAAGTTGTGGACACCTTAACCTGTTGGATAGCTTCGTTATTTAGTACAATATTCAGGTTTTGATTGGGAGATAAGCTTCTTTTATTAATTTGCGGAAATTTACACTTGCTGCAATTTAGTGCCAACGTATTGTTTGATGCCCATGTACTCACAGCTGCCAAATCTTCATTTATTTTAATAATACATTCAGGAATATTTTCATACTTTCCAGCAAAGTACAACTGGACATCGTCAGCATACATATGAACTTTGCAGTGTGTTATACAGCTTGGCAGATCATTTATATAGAGTGAAAACAGAAGAGGCCCCAGTACCGATCCTTGAGGTACTCCCCTGAACGTGTTTAGACTTTCAGATGTATTTTCTTCATGCACTACAACTTGCGATCTTCCAGTTAAATACGAGTGTATTAGTTTTACTGCAGTATTAGAAAATTTAAAGTCACGCCGAAGCTTCATACAGAGTACATTATGGTTTAGACTATCAAATGCCTTGGTAAGATCAAGAAGAACCAGGAAAGCTGTATTACCTTCATCCACCTTTACACGTATATCTTCTGTAATTTTAATCAATGCAGATGTATAACTGTGTTTATGGCGAAAGCCCGACTGATGTGTATCAATCAAATTATGTTGCATAAGATAACGATGGATTTGGTAATATAACAATTTTTCAAATATTTTAGATAAGTATGGTAGGATGGCAATAGGCCGATAATCATCAACCTTCTTCGGCACAGGAATTATATTTGCCTGTTTCCATTTTATTGGAAATGAACTCGTTGTAATAATAGTGTTTATAATATGCGTGATGTATGATAATATTTTAGGTAATAATATCTTAATAAATTTAGGATGTATGTCATCAAGACCAAAAGCGTTAGATTTAACGCTAAGACAAGCTTCAAGTACATCTTGGCTAACATTACTTGTACAAAAAAGAATTGTGCTATTATTTTGATCTATTTCATTATTATTATTATGATTAACACAGCGTACATTGCCAATAACGTTGGGTTGAACTGGTATATTTGTGAATTTATAGTTGAGTTCATTAACATCCAGTTCGATTGAACTACCAACTTTTTTACCATTTACCCCTAGGTTTTTTATCATGGTCCATAACTCCTTACCCGACTTGGTATTGGTGAATTTATCTGAATAATGTTTTGCTTTTGACATTTCTTCTGATTTGTTTGTATTGAGTATATAATGCATTCATTCTGTATCTCTTCCATCGCTTATAAACTTCATTCCGTTGTAATATTAATGCTTTAATTTCATCGTTAAACCAATGTGTATTGCGCTTTACAGGGACTATATACTTTACTGGGACATATTGATTAAAAAGATAATTTATTTTGTCATCAAAAAATTGCAATTTTTCATCAACATAAGGCAAATAATGCATGATATTCCACGATATTACTTCCACTGCAGTACAAAGTGTAGTGTTATTAATACTTGCATAATCTCTATAACAAATGCTAGTGTACTGATGAACATGTTCGAAATTATACGTAAGCATTATTAGATCATGTTTTGAGAACATTGGGGCTGACAACTGTTCATATAACAGGATCTTCGCGGATTCGCATACAATGAAAAGATCAAGGAGTGTTTGAGTTGACTGTGTAAAGAGCGTCGGAATTATAGTATTTACAATATGCAAATCAAGTGCTCCCATATCATCTGCAAAGGTATTTTCTGATAAGATGTCACAGTTAAAATCACCAGCAAGAACCATGTCAATATAATGGGGTGTTAAATTTTCAAGTGCTGTTAGGAAAGGACCAAAATCAACTGCTCTATGAGGCCGGTATGTATTACCTATTAGTACTTTAGAAGAGCTGTTATACACTTCAACGAAAATAAATTCAACCTGTGTAGTTGGTTGTGATTTACATACAATTTTGCATTTTAGACTACTTTTAACATAAATTGCAACACCACCTCCATGAGTAACGCGATCATTACGAAACACTTTGTACCCTTCGATCATAACAGTAGCATCTGGAACGTCTAAATGAAACCAAGTTTCAGAAACGCATATAATATCAATTCCAGAGTCTTCAAACAAGAAACGTAACTCATCCAATTTGTTATTTAAGCTTTGAGCATTTATATGTATGATTTTTAAACCTTGTTTACGATTAGCAAGAATACGTATCACGGTAAATAGACAGTTTTGAAAATTTCTCCCTAAATAAAACTCATTGTTTGTATACATGAGTTTCTAATTAAAAACGAGTTTAACTGCACGAGTTCAGTTACAGAAATTGCATCATTACTGTCATTTGTTACGATATGGACTATACCTCGTACAACAAATACACGCTTCACTTTGTTTTGTTTCTTGATCTTGTATGCTGCTTTGAATATGTTGTAATTGTGAGGTGTTAAATTTTCATCAATGTAAAAGCGTGTATCACTGTCTATACCAATTTTTTTAAACATAATGATGACTTTTGATTTCGTTTTAAATCATTTATATTACGTAATAAGAAGTTGCGGTCAAAAGGTGTGTTAAATTTGACAATTATAGGACTGTCAGGTGTATTTGCACTTATACGATAGATCGATTTAAATTTTGGCATTTGAATTTTTGCCAACTGACATATATTCCATAGAACCTCGTTCAAATTTTCCTTTTCATTATATGGTATACCGTTTATACGTATATCATTGGCAACTGCAACATTTTCTTGTTTGAGAATACGTGTTTTTAACATTTCTATCTCTCTATTTAGATTTGTAAGCTGAGGTGCCAAAGCTTCTAAATCTGTAACTCTCTTATTTATTTCTTTCATATCTTTTTTCATGTTGGTAATTTCGGCAGATAATTCGCTCATTTTAGCATTAAACTCATTGAGAATCTTGCTTTCACTCTCTTTTATACGATTGAGAATAAGCTCTTCTTGCTTTTTAAGTCGAGCCTCAATGATTGAAATAATGCGTGTAGAATTTTCGCCTGAGAAGAGTTTAGGTGTTTTATGTACGGGTGAGAGTGAGAGTGTAGGCTCGCGAGTACGTTTTGTAGTATCAGTATTAGCATTAGTTGCCATTTCAATCAAGCGAGTAACGTTAGTGTTTATATATATATATTTATGCAGATATATTTTTAAGTGCAATATTCACATAATACAATCCCACTACACACTACAAATTATCCATCACCGAACCAAACACCCAGTCCAATAATAGTTCTTTCAGCGCAAACACTATAGCTTTAAAAACCATATATGTTCCAAAAATAAAACACGCTCAAAATATTAGATTTTAACGTGAAACAAATATAAACCTTGAGAGCAGAAACAAAGCGCAACCGCACTCGATGAGAGCTAATACGCTAATAATAACATTAATATTTCTATTCATTTATTTGCTCTCTTGTACGAACATCGTTCTTGTCTAAGCCAGCATCACTACACGGGTGTGTGTGTGTGTGCGTAGACATTAACATTTTTTGTTTTCTCCTAATAGACAACTTATATAACTGGTTATATTGAGCGAGCATCGCCACACAGGCGCTGGTACGTGTGTGCGCGTGTGCGTATACATCGACGTAATAGCTCTAAAGTAAATAATTTATTATTAAAAATAAATAAAAAATGGTTTAATATAATTAAAATATAATGGATAAACGTGCCGTTACGGACGTAATCAGGGGACCCTTATACGTTTGTGGAACGCATCGAGGAAATGTCGGCGACATATGATAGCCTGCCGTGTACCATGCCACAGTTTCTCCAAAAGCAAGCCCTCACGTGGTTCCGCATCAACAATGCATGCGCACTGGTAGGCGTGGAAGGGGTTTAAGCAGGACCTGCTGAAATTCTTTTTACCACCACGCCACATGGAGAGTCTCGAAGACGAAATACGCTCCAGAAGACAGCTGCCTAATGAGCGATTCAAGGACTATGCACTAGATCTACTAGATAAAATGAGGCACACGTGCATGTCAGAGGACGAGAAGCTCATGCGGATATTTCGTAATGCTCTCCCGGATTACCTGCTTTACATAAGGCGTACTGATTTCCGTGACCTCAACCAGTTACTAGAGTTAGCTGGTGACTTCGAATGTATACCAAGTGAAACGCAACGACCGCAACCGCGACGCGAAACGCACCGAATTATGAATCACCGTATCCAAGCCATTACAGATCCGCGTAATGCATGCTGTCGCTGTGGTGAATTAGGCCATCTAGCTAAAGGGTGTAGAAATCCAACAAAGATATTCTGCTGGCAATGTGGCCGTCTAGATGTGCGCACCATAGAGTGTTGTCGGAGTTACTCCTCGAGAAATGCAAAAGGGGACCGAGTCCAACAAAGGGTGACCAGGTCTGAGTCAAGGTCACTACAACAACCTCCGTTATAAATTTCCAGCAGGATAAACTCACTGCCACGTTGTCCATCTATGATAGAGTAGTTACGGCAGTTATAGACACCGGCACGACCAGCTGTTTCATCAGCGAGGAATTCTCCAGACAGCTAAACAATTTAACCTCTTGGGAGTCCGTACCTAGAGGTGACACTAGATGACAATTCCACGCGAGCAGTGAATCTAGTAGCATTTAGTCCTGTCCAGCTTGGTGACGTCAAGCGTACGCTACGTTTCCTTGTCATGCCTGGTATGAAGGATGAGGTGGTACTTGGTCTAACTTTCCTGCAGGCTTTCAACGTCACAATGCACTGCGCAGGATTCACCGCCACATGCCATTTCAGTGAAAATCCGTTCGTACGTTGCCTGGTGGCACGCGATAAACCAAGTAATAGTTAATCAGAGACCACTCAAGCCAAGCCAGCGCAATCCAAGCCAACACTAGTCAAGCCAACACCACCGCCAACGCAATTTAAGCCAACACAACCGACAAAACAAATTAAGCCGGCACTACTTAAGCCCGCACAAGCAAAGCCTATGTCCACGCAAGTCAAGTTAGCACAACCTAAGCCAACACTTGTCAATCCAGCACTAGTTACGTCTTCGGCAGTCAAGCTAGTCAGAAGAAAACAGGGTCAATCTAAGCCTGTTATACCGAAAGCGAGTCAATTGAGGCCAAGCCAAATCAATTGCAGAAAATCCAAGTTAAGCAGACTCAATCAAGGCCAGTTCCAGCAAAGAAAGTCCTTCGTGAACCAACGCAGCGTGGTCGCGAGTGAGCAACTTCAGTAATCGGTCAGGTTAACAATAACCGCGTCAAAGCAGTACAGCAGGTCAGTAATCCAGCGCGCCGACAGATGAAATCTCTATTGGCGAACCGTGGCGAAGATTACTTGAAAGGTGTCGAAGACCCGGGGAAGCCTACAATGAAAACAAGGCGGAAGCGGCCTGACCCATCCTTAACGAGAGCTGAAATTTCGACTAGATCAACAGAGGAGGTGATTGATAGCCACGCAGTTCCGATATATGACGGGTATTGTACATGTCTTGTACAAGCCTGGAAGATGGACAGAGAGGGCCTCTTACAACCGCTCGTTTTCACCACATCAATGTTTTGCCAACCCTGCCGAGTCAGGGCCGCCAACATCAACAAATGGCTGTGTCTGTGGTGAAATGAATGTACGAGAAAAAGAACGTTCGAGATGTGCGAGAAACGAACGTTCGAGAAAACGTCTGAGCGATTTGGGTGCTTAAAAAGGGAGCGCGAGCACAGTTCAGGAGGATTCTAAACAAGATTGACTTATTGTTGTATACGTACGAGAACAACCTTTTTTAGTATTGTCGATCAAAGTATTAGAATTCTCTAATTCCAAGATACGATTCTATAAAAACTCTAAAAATTTCTGAAATATTGTGGACTCATCTGATTTTTTTCCTCTGTGCCATAAAGTAGCAGTTTCTAAGTCAATTTTCTTTTCTAATATGTATATCGCATTTGTGTCCCAATGTTCTACTGGTTCGTTCAACATTTTTAGTGCATTATAACTTTCGTTTATGTCGTTATAAAAATGTTTCATATCTTTTAATGAAGATGATTTTACATTTGGCTGATCGATTAGTAAATGTAGATATGATTTTTTAATACGTTCTGAATTTTCGTACCTTGACTTCAAAAGTTGCCACACAATGTCATAGTTGTTATTAGTAGGAGGAAGATGTTTTATTAATAATAAAGCTTCTCCTTTCAATTTTGTATGTAAATACTCCAACTTTTCTACCTTTGATATATTTTGCCTTGAATCAATTAATGCTTGAAATAAATCTCAAAATCTTATCCAATCAGTATATGTTCCACCAAATGTAGGTATTTCAATTCTTGGAAGTAATAATTCTTGATGATCGATTTTCTGTATTGCTTAGTGAAACTCTCTCAACCATTTCACTCATTATATTTTGATTCTCTATTAAAGTTTGTATAGCTGATGTAAAATCTGAATTGCATGGTACTTGGTTATGAACAATCGTTTGATTTTCATGATCATCGGACAAACGCATTTGTGTACTCTTTATAGCATAATATTTTTCTTCCATATTAGCACGATACACTTCTTCAACCTGTAGTTGATCTTCCAAAACCAGTGCATCAATTTCTTGTTGAATTGTTTCATATGACTTAAATATTTCAGTTGCTCGTGTAGCTCGTACTTGAATGTTTTCTTCAGTTGTATTTTCATTGTTACAATGAGTATATATTCTTGATAAAGCACCTTTTAGTGTTTGCCTTTGTCTTTTTAATTTCTCTAATTCCATTGTGAATGTTTTGTGAATGTAGCTTTACTATATAACCTCCTTTTGTTTTTGATTGGATGATGCTGCCAATGTTAAATATAAATATATGATAGCCCTTCTTATGATTGTATGTTGTAACTTAAAATTGCATAAGATGGCTCTGTTGATTGTTGTGTTAAATTTCAAAACATGAAATGACGCTACACGTTGTAAACTAAATTGACATGAGATGGCGCTGCTGATAGTGGTACTGCTTATGATGAAATTCTGCTTAGGTTGAAATGATGATGAAATTGATTAATACTGCTTAAGTTGAAATGATGATGAAATTGAAGTACTTCTTCTTCACAAATTGCCAAAATAAAGTACTTGAGACGTTTTGCATCCAATGCGCTGGTAAACGACCCGTCGAATCTGCCGCGACAGGACCAAGAAAATTTATGTATCTTTTACCGTGGTTTCATTTTGAAATGATTATAAACTTGTTAATTTAAATGATAAATTAAAAATTACTTCAAAATGCTTTTTTAAATATGAATTCATAAAATTGCACAAAAATGGACTGTACTAAACAAATATAAATAATGTAATGTGTTGAAGAAAAGAAAAATGCGTGAATTATTGTTTTCGTAAGTGTAGTTATCAACGCACAGATAGGGTTGCACTGAACAATATTAATAAAAGTTTCATTGCGCCAACAGTTATTATATATGTGAAAATTTATTGAAAAAGAAAAAAAAAACATCAATTATTCAGTGAGTCTGAATAAATATTTTTTTATAATGTAATAAAAAATAACAATTAGTATAAAAGTAAAGGCAAATTAAAAATATCCATAAATTTTGTATCAATTTTTAAAACATAAATTTCACAACATCATCATCAGTGATTGGTGGTTCGGAGTCCAGGTCTCCATCCGCTTTTTCGTTTCCAACAAGCAGATTAGAGAAGTGTTCTCCCCATAACCTTAGACCTTCTTGTATATTTGTGACCAGATTCCCGTTTGTATCTTTAATATAGGAAGTAGATATTGTTGTGAAACCCTCGGTTAGACGCTTTACCTCTTCACCAAGTTTCTGGGTTTCGTTCGTTCCTCTGTGCATCTCTATCACCTCCAGCTCGCGCCTAATGTTCTCTTTTTTTGCGTCTGAAAAGACGTTTTTCGTCTCTTCATTTTTCTTTATACCGTTCCCACACAGCGCGCGTGGCAACTGACTGCAGAGTATTTTGATATGCAGCATTTTTCTCTGCGGCAAAGCGGCGGCACCCATCGTCATACCAAGAGTTCCACCGAGGCGGCCTCTGATGTACGAGCACTTCCAAAGCGGCAGTGCGTATTGAGTGCGACAGGAGTGTCCACTGCGCGGAAACGTCAGGTTCTGAAGGACAACTCTCAGCATTATATTTGCCAAGGACATCGGCCCTCTGGATAAAGGCACCAGAACCAATAAAGTGTTCTTACATTCCTCAAGTCGTGATACATTAAAGGTTTAAGGGGGTCGTTTTTCTCTTCTTTTAACTTTTCATGGTAAGTAATTTCACCGCTGGTGGGTTACCAATCCAACGCAATGGTTTGTTCGCTGCGCACATTAGCTTGCTGCCAAGACGGATGTGAAGGCAGTAACCCAGTGGTACTACTTGGAGGTTGTGCGTCAACTTGAGGATTACAGAGTTTAGGATAGTTCTGGGATTCGCCTAGTTAAAGCCGATTAGAATAATGGCATACTCACTTCCATACCATTTCATTAGCGATAATAAAAATTATAATTACAAACATAAAGGCTCTAAATGCAAAACAACCACCACTCCTTGTATTTTAAATTGTAAATGATTCCGCTATCAAATTACACACATTATTGGCCACTAGATAGATTTTGCAATTATAAATTTGTATAGTAAATTTCAACTTGTTTGTCGTTTGGTTTAAAGTGCAGAATTTCTTTATAGTTCCGCCAAACAGACAGCCGTATATACACACATACAGACGATATATTCATGAACGTACATATCGTCTTAGTTTTTTATGTTGAACAATAATAAATATACTTTGTGGGTCTCTCATGCCACATTCTGGATGTTGCAAATACCATGACAAACTTAGTATACCTCCATCTTCTGTAGAGAGTATAAAAACAAAACAACTTTACCTTAAAACTAGGTTAGTTCGGTACTACTACAAATAGGAACCAGAAATTTACAACTGTTAACATGTTTTGAAACAACTCCGTAAGTAACGTGCTACCTTGTTCTTCTTCTACCAACTTAATTACTTACATAATAATTTGCAAATTTCTGTTTTATGAAATAAAAGTATTAAATTAAAGTGTTTTTGTATATTTTTGATATATATATAATTATAATAAATGTGCAATTAAAAACTCATTTTCTACATTTTTGTTGGTGAAAAATACATAAATTGTTGTACTAAAATACGAATAATTAAAAAATTACAAAATAAGGAATAAAAACCTTAACATATTATGTATTATTTGAAGGATAAAATATAATAGATAAAAACGCATGATAAAATATTCACCACCTGAATATTTCAGTTTAAGGCGTTATTTTTAAGAAAAATATTTTAACTTTAGTGAGTTCCATTTATGCGACTAGAAGAATTACGCTATTTAGCGTTAAAAAAATTAATTATTTTGTTCAATTCATAAAATAATAAGTGTTCTATTTAGCCGTAAAATTAGTTTCGCTTGTACTGTTTTGCATCAAAACATATTTTTTACTGAATATTAAGTTTGACTTTTACCTGAAGTTTGCTTATGAGGCATGTCAAAGCCTCATCACAGGAAAGATGCGTTATGGTGGTAAGTTTTTATTATATATGCAAATAGAGCCTTAATGGACTCTCTCTCTTCTTTCCTATGTAATAGTAGTCTTATTCCTCAGAGGATTGGCTTTAAACATTTATGATCAATACAAAATTTCTTATGCAATTTGTTATTTGTTATTCTAAAGGAACGCTATATTATATTGTACTTTACCGTTATAATGTTTTATAGTAATAGCGCAATAACAGAAAAGTTATATGATTATATGTTCTTTTTTTTAGGAAAGTGTAGTTTTTCCAAAAACTTTCAATTACTACATGTACAAAAGTACACATATTTAAAATATAGAACTTTTTAAATTCTTTTTTATATATGATATGTAATAATTATTCTACCACTTTAATAGTATATATTTAAGTCAATCCTCTTAGGAACGACGGCCAAGCGCAAAAAATTATGAATTTTTCATATGTGTAGAAAAGATCTCTTTGGATAGAAAGTTATTTGGGAATACCTCCTAAAGTCTATTTTAGCTATATATAGTTCATGTGAGGATGTGTTAAAATAATAACAATAAAAATATATGCTTACGATTTTATCGAATGATGCTTCTTGGACGAGGGGCAGTTTTAAAGAGGCTCGCAAAGTGTTACCAAATGCTGGCTCAGACCAACAGTGTGGTAAAGCTGCTCCTATTGTAACATAGTTTTCAATACCCAATATATTCAGATAAATCCTAAAGATTAGGATTAGAAAAGCATAGTTAAAAGTTATAATAAACAAGATAGAGAAGTTCGGTTAAGACCGAAGCTTAAATACCCTCCACCTTTAATAATCCTCTAAAAAATAAGTTCCTATTGCCATATTTATGTATATGACTATGTCATGAACCTACGCTAATAGTGTTTTTTTTTTAATTATAGGCGTTTGCGTTATTCAATAACGCCCATTTTTGACACAGTGTTGGATAACGGTACCACTTATATATATACCAAATTTCAACTTGATAGGCATAGTATTGTGCGATATATAATTTTTTAAAGATACAATTTTTTTGAGGTATGATAAGATTTTCGTTTATTGTGGGCGTGTCTCTTTACCGATTTTGCCCAATTTCAATACGGAACAGCGAAATTGAACTAAGAATACGTATGCAAAGTTTCAATTTGATATCTCAAAAATTACGACCGTGAGAGTGCCAACAACAGACGGACACACGGACACACGGACGGACATGTCTCAAACGATTTCTCTTTTCATGCTGATTAAGAATATATATGGTTTGTGGGGTCTCCGACGCTTCCTTCGATGTGTTGTAAACGGATGATCAAAATGAATATACCCTCTTCCCTAAGGTGGAGGGTATAAAAAATGGAACTCTTACTTTTTAAGCGGCTTGGATTTTATAATAGATGGGCTCGTTATTTCGTTAGAGGATTCAACTGCTGCATTTTTTTGGTCTACCTTTTCATCAATAAGGCCTGGTTTAGATAAAGTAAAGTTTGGCTGCGATTGTACTTTAAAATTTATTAGTTTCTCTGCATTCGCTGTTGTGAAACACGGGAAGTTCTATTAAATATATATATAAGAAAATAAGCTTGAACACTACCGAAATTATAACAAGTAAAAAAGTTACATTAGGCATACGCCAAATCGAGAACATACACCATAAAAAGTATATACACTTTTAATGAGCGTCAATATTTAGACCTTCTGTCCGCCTGTGTAAATTTCTACACAAATATATGTGGCTTTCATCACTCTCAGAGTCACAAATTCGAGATGAGATTTGGTATACATATTTATCAACAAAGCAAATTTAGTATGGGTCAAATCGGTCTACGGACTGGTCCAACCCTTCAAAAAGTTCAACATGCTGAACTAGGCTTTATATATCGATTCCAGTAAATTTTTATTTTAAAGGATAGCGAAGTACTTTATTTGTACATTCTAACGGTACATGAATAATAAAAATTAAACCAAACCTTCCGTAATTTAAAATTACTGTAATAATTTTGTGTGTCTTGTAAAAAATGCTTCATTAGGTAACTTTTTTTATTACCAATAAACAGACGACCAAGTACATAGCTGTAACAAAAGTGGCTCCCCTTGACATCAAATAATATATAAAATATAATAAATGTGTCGTTCCAAACGTACCACAGAAAAAAGCTAATGTGCTATATACCTCTTCTGCTTAAGCAAGTAGAGTCTGTGGATGTCGACGATTGTGAAAAACACAAATGCGTTTAAGTGTATGGTAATACGCAACATGCGATATGTGGTATCTATACTAATATTATAAGGAAGAAAGATTTGTATTTTTGTCTTTTTGTCTTTTTGTCTTTTTGTCTTTTTGTCTTTTTGTCTTTTTGTCTTTTTGTCTTTTTGTCTTTTTGTCTTTTTGTCTTTTTGTCTTTTTGTCTTTTTGTCTTTTTGTCTTTTTGTCTTTTTGTCTTTTTGTCTTTTTGTCTTTTTGTCTTTTTGTCTTTTTGTCTTTTTGTCTTTTTGTCTTTTTGTCTTTTTGTCTTTTTGTCTTTTTGTCTTTTTGTCTTTTTGTCTTTTTGTCTTTTTGTCTTTTTGTCTTTTTGTCTTTTTGTCTTTTTGTCTTTTTGTCTTTTTGTCTTTTTGTCTTTTTGTCTTTTTGTCTTTTTGTCTTTTTGTCTTTTTGTCTTTTTGTCTTTTTGTCTTTTTGTCTTTTTGTCTTTTTGTCTTTTTGTCTTTTTGTCTTTTTGTCTTTTTGTCTTTTTGTCTTTTTGTCTTTTTGTCTTTTTGTCTTTTTGTCTTTTTGTCTTTTTGTCTTTTTGTCTTTTTGTCTTTTTGTCTTTTTGTCTTTTTGTCTTTTTGTCTTTTTGTCTTTTTGTCTTTTTGTCTTTTTGTCTTTTTGTCTTTTTGTCTTTTTGTCTTTTTGTCTTTTTGTCTTTTTGTCTTTTTGTCTTTTTGTCTTTTTGTCTTTTTGTCTTTTTGTCTTTTTGTCTTTTTGTCTTTTTGTCTTTTTGTCTTTTTGTCTTTTTGTCTTTTTGTCTTTTTGTCTTTTTGTCTTTTTGTCTTTTTGTCTTTTTGTCTTTTTGTCTTTTTGTCTTTTTGTCTTTTTGTCTTTTTGTCTTTTTGTCTTTTTGTCTTTTTGTCTTTTTGTCTTTTTGTCTTTTTGTCTTTTTGTCTTTTTGTCTTTTTGTCTTTTTGTCTTTTTGTCTTTTTGTCTTTTTGTCTTTTTGTCTTTTTGTCTTTTTGTCTTTTTGTCTTTTTGTCTTTTTGTCTTTTTGTCTTTTTGTCTTTTTGTCTTTTTGTCTTTTTGTCTTTTTGTCTTTTTGTCTTTTTGTCTTTTTGTCTTTTTGTCTTTTTGTCTTTTTGTCTTTTTGTCTTTTTGTCTTTTTGTCTTTTTGTCTTTTTGTCTTTTTGTCTTTTTGTCTTTTTGTCTTTTTGTCTTTTTGTCTTTTTGTCTTTTTGTCTTTTTGTCTTTTTGTCTTTTTGTCTTTTTGTCTTTTTGTCTTTTTGTCTTTTTGTCTTTTTGTCTTTTTGTCTTTTTGTCTTTTTGTCTTTTTGTCTTTTTGTCTTTTTGTCTTTTTGTCTTTTTGTCTTTTTGTCTTTTTGTCTTTTTGTCTTTTTGTCTTTTTGTCTTTTTGTCTTTTTGTCTTTTTGTCTTTTTGTCTTTTTGTCTTTTTGTCTTTTTGTCTTTTTGTCTTTTTGTCTTTTTGTCTTTTTGTCTTTTTGTCTTTTTGTCTTTTTGTCTTTTTGTCTTTTTGTCTTTTTGTCTTTTTGTCTTTTTGTCTTTTTGTCTTTTTGTCTTTTTGTCTTTTTGTCTTTTTGTCTTTTTGTCTTTTTGTCTTTTTGTCTTTTTGTCTTTTTGTCTTTTTGTCTTTTTGTCTTTTTGTCTTTTTGTCTTTTTGTCTTTTTGTCTTTTTGTCTTTTTGTCTTTTTGTCTTTTTGTCTTTTTGTCTTTTTGTCTTTTTGTCTTTTTGTCTTTTTGTCTTTTTGTCTTTTTGTCTTTTTGTCTTTTTGTCTTTTTGTCTTTTTGTCTTTTTGTCTTTTTGTCTTTTTGTCTTTTTGTCTTTTTGTCTTTTTGTCTTTTTGTCTTTTTGTCTTTTTGTCTTTTTGTCTTTTTGTCTTTTTGTCTTTTTGTCTTTTTGTCTTTTTGTCTTTTTGTCTTTTTGTCTTTTTGTCTTTTTGTCTTTTTGTCTTTTTGTCTTTTTGTCTTTTTGTCTTTTTGTCTTTTTGTCTTTTTGTCTTTTTGTCTTTTTGTCTTTTTGTCTTTTTGTCTTTTTGTCTTTTTGTCTTTTTGTCTTTTTGTCTTTTTGTCTTTTTGTCTTTTTGTCTTTTTGTCTTTTTGTCTTTTTGTCTTTTTGTCTTTTTGTCTTTTTGTCTTTTTGTCTTTTTGTCTTTTTGTCTTTTTGTCTTTTTGTCTTTTTGTCTTTTTGTCTTTTTGTCTTTTTGTCTTTTTGTCTTTTTGTCTTTTTGTCTTTTTGTCTTTTTGTCTTTTTGTCTTTTTGTCTTTTTGTCTTTTTGTCTTTTTGTCTTTTTGTCTTTTTGTCTTTTTGTCTTTTTGTCTTTTTGTCTTTTTGTCTTTTTGTCTTTTTGTCTTTTTGTCTTTTTGTCTTTTTGTCTTTTTGTCTTTTTGTCTTTTTGTCTTTTTGTCTTTTTGTCTTTTTGTCTTTTTGTCTTTTTGTCTTTTTGTCTTTTTGTCTTTTTGTCTTTTTGTCTTTTTGTCTTTTTGTCTTTTTGTCTTTTTGTCTTTTTGTCTTTTTGTCTTTTTGTCTTTTTGTCTTTTTGTCTTTTTGTCTTTTTGTCTTTTTGTCTTTTTGTCTTTTTGTCTTTTTGTCTTTTTGTCTTTTTGTCTTTTTGTCTTTTTGTCTTTTTGTCTTTTTGTCTTTTTGTCTTTTTGTCTTTTTGTCTTTTTGTCTTTTTGTCTTTTTGTCTTTTTGTCTTTTTGTCTTTTTGTCTTTTTGTCTTTTTGTCTTTTTGTCTTTTTGTCTTTTTGTCTTTTTGTCTTTTTGTCTTTTTGTCTTTTTGTCTTTTTGTCTTTTTGTATGTAACGAGTAAACTCAAAAACTACTGGACCGATTTTAAAAATATTTTATTATTAGAAAGCTACATTATCACTGAGTAACATAGGCTATATTTATTGCCATAATATGTTGGGGATCCCTGGACATTCCTACTATTACTAACCCAAGGTGTAAAAAAATTAGTTATACGCTATATATATATTTATATACCGTATACGCTGCGGAAAGTATTGATGTTAAAACAAAAAAATGTACTACAATATTATAGAACATATCAATATCTACAAAAAACTTCGCGAAAACATATGTCCAACTATTGTACTTCACTATAACCCCTTTTTATGCCCACTAAGTAATAGTAATATTGCCATAGAAACATTGCACACACATGTATACAGACAATTAAGAAATTAAGTATTTACAATAAGTATTTCATAATATTTAAATAGTAGGGAAATCTGACAACGGCGTGTGCGGATACCACTCCAGATGCACCACTAGGTTCTGGAGAGGATTTTTTACTAATACTGGATTTACGGACCATTTTTTAATGAATTTGGAATAAAAGCAACATTTATGTGCAATTCTGAGAAAATATGCTAAGGGTCCCACTCCAGATGCACCACCAGGTTATGGAGAGATTTTTAGCCAATACTGGATTTTCGGACCATTTTTTTTTATGAATTTGAAATAAAAGCAACATTTATATGGAATTCTAAGAACATATGTTATGGATCCCACTCCAGATGAACCACCGGGTTCTGGAGAGAATTTTTGGCCAATACTGGACTTTTGGACCATTTTTTTAATGAATTTAAAATAAAAGAAACATTTATATGGAACTCTGAGAATATATGTTATGGGTGCCAGTCCAAATGCACCACCAGAAAATTTGGTACACATGTGTTAGGTGTCTGTAGGCAGGTTGTAAGTAAAATCGAGCAATATCGGTTTTAAAAATTTCAGAACTTAGGGAAGGGCACAGGCAACGTTTCATCCCGCGAGATAACCGGAATCCACGCGAGTGAAGCCGCGGACAACAGCTAGTATGATATATAACAGATGTAGCATGTATTTCTTTCCATTTTTGCGTTGGCTGCAGTTTGACTAAAAAACCAATGACGCTTATATAAGAAATGCTTTTACAAGCAACAATAACGTTCCCACGTCTATACAGATACTGTGATGAGGCAATTTTTTGGTTATATGAAAAATTACCACACACAATGATACCATCATGTATTCTCTTTTTTTTTTACAATGAACTAATTAATTTGTATCATTATCTGTTTTTTTTTCTTTTTTTTTCCTTTTCTTTACTTTGTTGTTGAATGAATTCATAAATGAAAAAAAAAACAACCTTAGCTTAATTTAATAAGATCATCTGTTGAAATATTAGCCACCCTGTACTAGTCATAAGTCATAAGCACTAAGCACAAGACAACTCTGAATTAATTGTAAGATCATATGTTGCTAAGATCATATGTAAATGGTGCAAGCTCTTGTCAAAAGCTCTCGTTTTACATACAAAGCTCAGCCACAGGCCCATAAAAAGGCGAGCATCACACAGAAAATCAGCTAGTTTTTCAGCGACTAGCTGTCAGGTAGATCAAGTAGGGCACTAGGTCGAGTAGTTGAATCCCTCTGGGAATCCTCTCGAATAAATTTTTGGTCAGCTAGCTCGTTTAGGCGAAGACATAGGTAATTTAGGCACGAGAGTGATTCGTCCTCTCTGCCTAAATTAATTTTTCTACAGACGAAGGTTTAGGTAATTTAGGCACGAGAGTGATTCGTCCTCTCTGCCTAAATTAATTTTTCCGTAGGCAAAGGCATAGGTAATTTGGGTACGAGAGTGATACGTCCTCTCTGCCCAAATTAATCTCACTACAGGCAAGGGCATAGGTAGTTTAGGCACAAGAGTCATTCGTCCTCTCTGCCTAAATCAATTTCGCTTAAACAAGCATCTAGTTTAAAAAAAATCAACATAAGCCAAGAAGCAACTACATAAATCTCTTTTTCTTCTCTCTTAAAAAAAACACATCTCTCTTGAACCAATATTTAACCCATACTGGCATAAAACAGAACAAAAAACCCCTTGCACCATATATAGCTAGAACAAACATAGACACAAACACGCGTCAGCTAAGCCATAAATCTATTACAAATTTTAGAAAACAAAGATAGAATCATTGTAACGTTAAAGAAGAATAAACAATTGTAAAACATACAACCAAGCGTCAAAATTCTTTGGCACAGACATCACAAAGAAACTGGTAAATAAAACCTCTTCATTCCTTTTTTTTTCTATTTAAAAACAAATTTTCTTTGGATTGAACTCTGGCTGGCCCTGGGTCTACCCCAGCACCCTTCAGATTCTTTACAAAGTGGCGCCCGAGCAGGGACGCACATAATGTGCACCTGAATACATACAGAGAAATTTGACGCTTTTAAAAAAACTAGCACAAATCCCAAAGTATAGGAACAAGCAGAGAAGACCAAAGTACAAACTCACTGAGCATAGAATCTTGAAAACCTAAACTCACTAGCATAGAAACTTGGAAAAATTTTTAGAAAAAAAAAAACTATCACTGAGCATAGAACCTTGAAAAGAAATTTTACTAAGAAAAAAAAAATTTTTTTCTTTTTTTTCACTAGGCACAGAATCTTGAAAATTTTACTAGGCATAAGGAAACTTACAAAAAATTTTTACTAAGTATAAAATATTAAAAGAGGAAAAAAAAACTACTAGGCATAGAAACTTGGAAAATTTCACTAGGCATAAGAATCTCGAAAAAAAAAATTATTAGGTATAAAATCTTAGCTATCAGGAAAATTACTACTAACTCAAAAACATATATATATAATTAGCTATCAGCTATCAGCTATCAGAGCAACATCCAATTAAACAAAACAAGATTAAAATTATTCAATCTACAGACACTTTGATTCAAAAAAAAAAATGCCGCAAATACGAACTGGCTGGATTCGCTCACTACGAAGGGAAGAGCTGATGGCGGTAATGACAGACTTTGGTTTGGATACATCCGGCACCGTCGACGAGTTACGACGCTCCTTAGCGCAATATATATCGACAGACCACAAGAGTGATGAAATTAATAAAATACTATATTACCAAGAACAATGTGAGGCGAAGGCGCAAAGTTTACCGCTGCCACAGGAAGCTACCAGCAGGGGCCCGTCACCACAACCGGCAGACAAGATACAAATTAGTAAGGAGGAACTGGCAAATCTTATAGAAGAAATCCAGAAAAAGTTAACGTTTGCTCAGCAGCCAAGTACGGTTGAACAAGAACACACAGAGGAACCAAACAAGGCGTCCACAGGCGACAAAAAAGCTGTCATGAGTGTTATCCATAAGTGGGATATCCTCTACGAAGGGGGGACAGACACTTTCCAGTTTATAGAAAACATCGAAGAAATGGCCTTCACATACGATGTACCGTTAGACTCATTACCCACTGCAATGCCCAAATTCCTGAAAAATAAGGCTTTGGTGTGGTATCGGAATAATAACCACTTGGAGCACTTGGAAATCGTTCAAGGAAGATTTCTTGAAGTACTTCCTACCGGCAAGGTTCTTTGAAAACCTCTACGACGAAATACGCGCCCGTACACAACACGCAAATGAATCATTCCAGGATTATTCCCTAACATTGCAGGAGCTAATGCGTCACTCGGCCATGACGAACGAAGAAAAGCTCACTAGAATTTACAACAACGCATTACCAGATTATCGGTGGTATATTCGCAGACGGGATTTCACTACTCTTTCAGAACTAATCGAACTAGCCAATGACATGGAGAGTATCGGACAGACCCCTAAGGGAAGATCATCAAATAGCCAGGTAAACCGAAATACTGGTCCACCAGCAACAAGATCCAGAACCCAAATACCGCCTGCCGAAAATGTGGCAACCAAGGCCACACATTCGCATCATGCCAGAACTCGAGGCGTCTGTTCTGTTGGGTATGTGGTACAGTCGGGATCAGGACACGTGACTACTGCAGACAACAACCAACGACGTCCCAGGCCGCGCAACAACAGCGCCGACAAGCTCCACAAGAGCGAGGATGCGGGCTACAACACCAGGAAAACCCACTATTGTGTCCTATATTATCATGCAGCGACAACAAGATCTCAGCCAGCAAAAGAGCAAAGAGCGACCACCGGATGCCAATGACAGCCCATGCGAAAGTACCATCAATATGATCCGTCAAACAAACCACAAGGTAACCAACGTAACTTATTGTCCCATAATACAGCAAGTTCAAAAAACATGTACTTTAACACTTGAAGTGGGCCGGACAAGCATTGAACCAGAAACTAATACTTCCGATGAACGACCGGTTAATGAATCACCCCGAACGGAAGATACCGAACAAACCAGGATTGCCAGATTCTTGGAGGAAGAGCTGGCCAAATTTAAATTAACAACAGGTATAACGCATCTCATAACACACAAAATTCACATGACGGACGACCGGCCAATCAAAATACGCTACCAACAACGCAACACAGTCATGCATACAATCATTCACGCCCAAGTCGACAAGCTGCTAACGAAAGATCTAATCGAGCCATCTCACAGTGCATACTCATTTCCGGCAGTGCCAGTAAGAAAAAAGAATGGAACGTGGAGGCTCTGTATTGACTACCGCCAACTAAATAAACGAGCCGAACAGGATGCCTACCCTTTGCCCAAGATCTCACGAATTCTAGACCTATTGAGGGAAGCTAACTTCATCACCAGCCTCGATTTGGAAAACGGGTATTGGCAAGTCCCCATGGATGATGACAGTCGAAAATACACCGCGTTTACCATTCCTGGCAAAGGCTTATATCAGTGGAAGGTGATGCCATTTGGTCTCCACACGGCACCGGCAACCTTCCAGCGACTGCTTGACCAAATCATCGGCCCTGACTTAGAACCTAGGGCGTTCGCCTACTTAGATGACATAATTGTGATTGGCCGTACTCTTGAGGAACACATGGAAAATCTGCGAGAGGTATTCCGGCGGCTAAGAAACGCAAATCTGAGAATTAACACTGAAAAATGCGAGTTTTTTAAGAAAGAACTAAAATATTTGGGGCACATTGTCACAGATCGTGGGATCAAAACCAACCCGGACAAGGTTGCGGCAATACTAAACCTCAAACCACCAAGAAACATACGAGAGTTAAGAAGTTTTCTAGGCATCACGTCGTGGTATAGGCGTTTCGTACCAAATTTTGCAGACATCTCACAACCATTGACGGCCTTGCTAAAGAAGGGGAGACATTGGAAGTGGACAGACACCCAACAAACAGCTTTCGAGGCGCTGAAAAGAAAATTGACCGAGGCACCATTACTCACATGTCCCGACTTCAGTAAGCCATTTGTCCTACAAACAGATGCCAGCAACGTCGGTCTTGGCGCCGCGCTAACCCAACAGACGGCAGAAGGAGAAAGAGTTATAGCCTACGCAAGCAGACACTTAAATAAAGCAGAAAGGAACTACAGCGTCACAGAGCGAGAATGCCTAGCTATCGTGTGGGGAATCCGGAAGATGCGTCCCTACCTGGAGGGATATAAATTCACAGTGATCACCTATCATCTATCATTGAAATGGCTAAATACTATTGATAGCCCCACCGGAAGATTAGCTAGATGGGCCCTGGAGTTACAACAATATAACTATGAGGTAACCTATCGTAAAGGAAAAAGCAACGTAGTCGCGGACACCTTATCCCGACAACCGGAAGAAATTTGCGCCATTACTACAGATGTCCTTAGCCTCCCCAGCACTGGAAAACCCTGTTCTTGGCTACGTAAGCGACGATCAGAAGTACAAACTAACCCGGAAAAATACCCTGATTACACGATTACTAATGACCAATTATACCGACACATCCCAACACAGCATAACGGGACCGAGGGAAACACCTGGAAATTGTGTGTGCCCACACCACTTAGAAAACGAGTGCTTAGAGAAAATCACGATGATCCCACAGCAGGTCACCTCGGAATACGGAAGACAACCGCCCGTATCACCGCACTTTATTATTGGCCTGGCATGTTTAGAGACATACGTAAGCACGTCCTCCAGTATGACGTTTGCCAAAGGTATAAGGTGAGCCAGCAGCAACCAGCAGGTCGAATGTTGACGAAAATACCAGAGGAACCATGGTCAATATTATGCACCGACTTCATAGGTCCGCTACCCAAGTCAACACATGGCAACACCATGCTACTTGTGATGGTAGACAAATTTTCAAAATGGGTCGAATTACATCCTATGAAAAAAGCTACTGCCGACGGAGTCATTAAAGCCATCCGAACAAATATCATTGCGCGTTTTGGGGCACCCAAAATTCTCATATCTGATAATGGTACCCAATTTACTAGCAAAACAATGAAACCTTACTTGGAGAAAATCGGAGTTAAGCACAAAACCACAGCACCATATTCCCCGCATGAGAACCCTACCGAGAGGGTTAATCGCACTTTAAAAACAATGATGGCTCAGCTCACGGATAACGATCACCGAAGATGGGATGACAACTTACCCGAAATAACTCTAGCCTTAAACTCTAGTGTCTCCGATTCCACAAGATTATCACCAGCTTATATTTTATACGGACGCGAACCACGCCTTCCAGGCACCTTATACGATTAAGTAACCACTGGCACAGGTACACAACCCATCAGCACCAAAGACAAGCCCAACGTTCTAAATGAAGTATGGGAATTAGTGCGCAACAACTTGGCTAAAGCATCCAAAGATCAAGGCCGGCATTATAACTTGAGAAAACGCTCATGGAAGCCAAAAGTTGGGGACCAAGTATTGGTTCGCCAACACCCTCTGTCTAAAGCAAATGAATATTTCGCGGCAAAGCTGGCACCAAAATTTGTTGGTCCATTCTCAGTAACAGGGTTTCTCTCAGCAGTAATCGCAGAAGCAGAAGGTTTCGGGCAACGTAGAACGGTTCACGTAAAGGACGTCAAGCCATATTTGCATGCTAACTCTAAAAATTCCGAAGAAAGCCTCGGCAACCAAGATAATACTAAATAAACCTTTCTTTCTTTTTTATCCAGAAAATACCACTCAACAAAACCGTTTTAAAAACCACAGTACAAGCATTAAATCTGAGCAACATGGATCCAGCGGACGACAAATTCCAGCGGACAAGCAACCGTTGCAAAGAAGAGCTGATGGTAAAAATCAACAAATAGCGGCGCGCTATCTTTCTAGAGAGACCACCCACAACTTCACGAGGTTATCGAGGTGGCCAAACCCGCAGAAACAGAACCAACGCCTGGCGCACTATGAACAAACCCCAATCACCAAGTAACGATCCGACCGTACGTAAACAGGGCCGTAAGAAATTCATGATGGCACCACCCCGAAGAACCACAGCCAAGTTTATCCACTCGTCTCCGCTACCGCCAGAAAGATGTGCTACACTGCAAATAGGATCCCCGGCCAACGAGCACGTTCCAGAAGACTTGGAAATTAATAAGGGATCGGAAGTAACTAACAACCACCGAAATTCCATAGGGGCCAACAACCATGTCACTGCTTACGACCTGAACACATCCGAGGAGTCACTAACTCGTCTAACTCGCCCAACTCAGCCGATGAAGAAGACGATGCCTCTATTATCACAGTCAGCAGCGATACGGTGGACAGTGATATAGTCCACTCTCCGTCATCTCATCATAGCTATAACGAAGAGAACAACCGAGGAGACATGCCTACACCCTCACGCCACCAAGGGCTGTGCGATTTCCATATCACAGAAAGGGTCGACTACGCTTTCGGGAATTATGTGCGATTGCAGAGGACATTTATCACCACAAGGCTACTCAAAGTTACGCAAGTTTTTTCTCCAAGCCGGCTAACACTGCCACAACCGTCCACACAATCCAGCTTGGCTACCACCAAATCAACTGCTGAAAAGGCGACGCAGACCACGTATACACTATCCACCCCCGAAGAAGTATCACGATTTCTCGACGAGATAGATGAATTAGTCGCCCCGGAAACCCAACATCTAACCACGCACGTCCAAACCCAAGATGAGCATCAAATCCAACTGAGCACCATTATCTTGAAAAAAAAGCAGCCCGTCGCCCACCCCAACGTCCGCACTCCGCAATCCTTCCGTGAACACGCCTCCGCACAAGTCTCATTTAAGGCGCTACTACCAGAAGATGATTCTCCAATACGTGGAGTACTTCCAAGCCCATGGAGCGCGAGCCCCGTTAGTTCCGAATCCCCCAAGACACCGAAGCCCGTATTTTCCGAATCTGTAACTAGCTCCACCGAAGCCCCTCATAGCCGACGTTTCCGGTCGCCCCTGTTGCTTAGTCCACTCAGGCCGTACCGTATGTCCACAGCGAAACCATGGACACCCCCAGGTTGTTCCAGGCGACGACATAACCTCCAGCCGCCAAGTCCGATACCGGGGACCAGCCGTCGTCAACCGCCTACCACGCCCAGCCCAGCCCGGCCATGCCGCATTGCCATGTCAACATCGAAGGCGTCCCCTAATCAGCAACCACGGGACACTAAGGTAGGGGCGATGTTGGTGTTCGAAACAGCCGTACCCCCTGGAATACGGGCGCAGCTCGAAGCATGCCTCCTGAGTGAATATGAGCGCTTGCCAGCCCGATCGCGTGCACAAAGGTTTTACACCATTCAGGGGCAGAGGTACAAGGCGATCTTTAGGAGGAACGGGATGGTCGTAGTACGTGACGAAGATCCTGCCGGAGGAGGGAGGTAGTGTGATGAGGCAATTTTTTGGTTATATGAAAAATTACCACACACAATGATACCATCATGTATTCTCTTTTTTTTTTACAATGAACTAATTAATATTTATTATTATCTGTTTTTTTTCTTTTTTTTTCTTTTCTTTACTTTGTTGTTGAATGAATTCATAAATGAAAAAAAAAAAACAACCTTAGCTTAATTTAATAAGATCATCTGTTGAAATATTAGCCACCCTGTACTAGTCATAAGTCATAAGCACTAAGCACAAGACAACTCTGAATTAATTGTAAGATCATATGTTGCTAAGATCATATGTAAATGGTGCAAGCTCTTGTCAAAAGCTCTCGTTTTACATACAAAGCTCAGCCACAGGCCTATAAAAAGGCGAGCATCACACAGAAAATCAGCTAGTTTTTCAGCGACTAGCTGTCAGGTAGATCAAGTAGGGCACTAGGTCGAGTAGTTGAATCCCTCTGGGAATCCTCTCGAATAAATTTTTGGTCAGCTAGCTCGTTTAGGCAAAGACATAGGTAATTTAGGCACGAGAGTGATTCGTCCTCTCTGCCTAAATTAATTTTTCTACAGACGAAGGTTTAGGTAATTTAGGCACGAGAGTGATTCGTCCTCTCTGCCTAAATTAATTTTTCCGTAGGCAAAGGCATAGGTAATTTGGGTACGAGAGTGATACGTCCTCTCTGCCCAAATTAATCTCACTACAGGCAAGGGCATAGGTAGTTTAGGCACAAGAGTCATTCGTCCTCTCTGCCTAAATCAATTTCGCTTAAACAAGCATCTAGTTTAAAAAAAATCAACATAAGCCAAGAAGCAACTACATAAATCTCTTTTTCTTCTCTCTTAAAAAAAACACATCTCTCTTGAACCAATATTTAACCCATACTGGCATAAAACAGAACAAAAAACCCCTTGCACCATATATAGCTAGAACAAACATAGACACAAACACGCGTCAGCTAAGCCATAAATCTATTACAAATTTTAGCAAACAAAGATAGAATCATTGTAACGTTAAGCTAACATATAGAAGAATAAACAATTGTAAAACATACAACCAAGCGTCAAAATTCTTTGGCACAGACATCACAAAGAAACTGGTAAATAAAACCTCTTCATTCCTTTTTTTTTTCTATTTAAAAACAAATTTACTTTGGATTGAACTCTGGCTGGCCCTGGGTCTACCCCAGCACCCTTCAGATTCTTTACAATACTCTAGAATTATAACTTACTTAACATCTTAATTTATAACTTTACTCAAGACCACTAAAACAATAAACAATCGCAGAAATATGTATACAAAATTAAAGTAATGGAATCTGCTTATTTTGCAAATGTGTTTCTTGCACCAGTGTCCACTAACACACACACATGAATGCAAAATGCTGACTCTGTGAGAAATGCATTTGCAAGTAAAACACATACCACCTGCACATAGCCACAGGTGATTTGTTACGTAGAGATAATCTACAAACACTACTTATTTTTAGAATGGTCTTTAGTCTCTTTTGATATCTTTAAATCGCCTAAAGAACTTATGTTAAATAAAATATCGTTTTTGAAATGTAATTGAAATAATCTTTTTTTTACGTTCAATTCAAGCAAAAACTTAACTAGCGCAGTCGGTGATATGTAATAATAATAATAATAGAAAAATAAATAAATCGTGATATTTATATTAAATAAATAGAAAGGATAAAAATATTTTCGTACTAACACAACGTTATAATAATAAATAAAGAAATAAAAAGTATAAAAATATCTTCGCGACAACACATTGTCATAATTTTATTATATTTCTTGTCTCCCTTTAAAAAAAAAAAAAAAACAGGATGTCAGTATCCGTAAACGCGTTAACACAACTGTTAGATTAAATTAAAAAATTTAATTCAAAATACAATAAAAAATTAGTAAGAATCACTATTTAAATTTTTTTTAAGTAAAAGTTTTAAAAAAAAATATTGAAGACCGCACGACCCGGCCAAGGGGTAAAAGTAAAAACAACAATATCAACGTCATCACTAACATCATTAACAACAACAATTATAAGAAAAATTATTGAAGACCGCACGACCCGGGCAAAGGGTAAAAATAAAAACAACAACATCTACTACAACAAATATAAGAAAATATTACTGAAGACCTTGTAAGGATGCATTTGCAAATGATAACTGAAATCTTATATTAAATGTTATAAATTAGTTATTCTATGTAGGGGATTCAGTTGTGTGTGTGGTCATGAGTATAATCGCGAAAATCATACGATTATACCGTTACTTAGTATAACATAAAAATGCAACAACACTGTGTATGACCTCAATGATTATACAGCAGTACTGTTAGAGTAAACATTTCTTTCAAATATATCACTCGAAAATCATACGATTATACCGTTAGTTAGTATGCAACAATACTGTGTATGATCTCAATGATTATACAGCAATGATTATACAGTTGAACAATAGAGTAAACATGTCTTTCTCTCAATCATACGATAGTACCGTTAAACAAAAGTAGTATAAATACAAGAGTACATAGGGGTTAGTTAGTTAGTTAGTGAGAAGTAGTTGTGATTAAAATATTAAAGTATAATATATAAATAAAACAGCTACAAAATTGCCAAACATAATTGCCGGTCTCGACATTAAAAAAATTTCTTGAAGGAGACACCCCTGGGATAAGCTGGGCTAACCCACGAAACCAGTCTTAAAAAGGAAAAATCCTCTCAACCTTACAACCCGGCCAAAGGGTTAGAGTAAAAACAACAACAGCAACAACATTACAATAACGAGTAGCAGAAAAAAGTGGTAAAATAGGGTGTTTATATAAAATTATATTAACATATCAGGTGTAGTAAAAAGAAATCCATTATTTTTGCATGAACTTGAAGGCTTTATTAAACATAGAATGATTTAGGTCAAATATGCATCGTTTTGGTGGGATAATTTGTTTCCATTTAGAAGAATAAAAAAAATTATATAGGAAAGGGTTCTAAAAATGGTCCGATACTATCCATTTTCAATAGGGTTCCCCTTTGGGCAAATACATGTCCTTCTACCAAATTTCGTCGAAATATCTCAAAAAATGCGACGTGCAGCTTGCGCACATATTTAGATGGACAGACAGGAGGACGGACGGGCATGGTTAAATCGATTCAGATTTTGATTCTTAATCGATCGGTATAAGTGAAGGCGGATGTGGCATTTGCCGTTTACAAGTTACGAGTTACAAACATCCGCACAAACTTAATATACCCTTTTCCACAGGGTGGTGCAAGGAATAATTAATAAGTATTTATGTTATTATAACATAAATTGAGATAAAATAATCCATCAAACAAAAATCAAATTTAATAAAATAACAAAGACATAAGAACGAATATTATATGCACCGACTCTTGTAGTGTCGAAAACATATTAGAAATCAACGAAATAAAAAAAGCAACTACCTTTGTAGAGTCGCAAAGAAATGAGACCACTAATAAGAAATGTATCTAATACTTTAATTATTTCGGAAACAAAAATATATAACTTATTACTTAGATATAGAAACAAGAGAGGGTTAACAAACTTCATAGGTAACTGATTGAAATTTGTTTCGGGTACGATGGACAGTGACGATGAAACAAATATATTTGGTATGATAAGGAATTTGATACCGAAGACAATACATACAGAATAAGTTTGTAAAGAAGTCTGAATGGTGCTAGGGTATGCCCAGGGCCAGCCAGAGTTCAATGCAAAGAAATTTATTTTTTTTTTTAAATAAAAAGGTGATCATTTATTTAAGTTTTTCTTTTACTATAATATGTTGATAATGTTTAACTTATATTGTGCTGTACATAATAAAGAAAGGTTTGGTGCTTTGCTTAGGCCTTGTGTACTATAATAGATTAGCTATGTTTGTCTTATATTGCTTGGGTCTTAGCTAGGCGTAATGATGTGTGAGTTGTGTCTTCACTAAGCTCAATTGTAAATGGTGCAGACGATTCTTTTGTGTGTGTACTAGATAAGTTAGATATAGTTTGCAAGAGCTCAGCCTGTGTTAAAGCCTTGTTTATGAGTGAGAGGTTAGGTCGACTCTTAAGTTTGCGCTACCTATATTGTTTGTATATGCCCTAACTGTTCAGGGAGGATTGTTCACTCTCTGCGCTTGCTTATAATAATAACCGTAGCTGTTTGTAGAGAGGAATTTCACTCTCGGGCCTTTGCTTGCCTAATATAATGATCCTGGCTGTGTTTAAGAGGAATGTACACTCTCGTGCCTGCGCTTGCCTAATAATATATGTGTTAGAGAGGAATTTCACTCTCGTTCCTATGTTTGCCTAGTTATCTTCCTGCGCTTGGTCTGACTACCTACCTGTCAGCGCTAAGACTATCTAGTTTACTATGCGGTGATTGGCTTTTTATAGGCCAGCGGATGAGCTTTTGCTTGTTGTTTGCAAAAGCTTTGTTGCAAGTTTTCACCAGTGATAGCTGATCTTAATTATTAGTGTGTAGAGTTGCTTATGACAGAATCGCTTATAAAATAAGGAAACAAGCACCAAGCGATTTCGCACTTAGTACGTATCAGCTTGAAAGTCGAGTTTTACGCAGAGTATATCTGTAGATATATATGTTAGATATTCATTCAATATAATAGCTCAATTTTTAAGGCAGATAAATAATGTTTTTTTCATTTATGGGCGTGTCTGAAGAGCCACCGATTTTGCTCATGAGAATGCCAACAATAGAGAGACACACGGACATGGCTATATAGACTCACTTTTTGTGCCACGTGATATGCAAGCTTGTGATGCTAATAGCAAAACCAACAAAAGTAGGGTAGTCGTTGAATCGAACAGAGTCAGATCACTGGGACTTTTGGTAAAGCGTCTAGCAGATTTCTGTAAAAAAAAGCACAATGTACATCAAGACGTTAAGGCCAAAAAATGCATCCCTCGTTTTACACGGAAGATATTTTCCTGACAAAATCGTATGTTTCGAAAAAATTATTTTTATATGGAAAAACCGTGTAAAACGAAAACGATATAAATAAACTTTTTTAGACAAAAGACACAAAATATAACTTATACACTTAATAAGATATAACAATTGAAAATATTATAGTCGGTCAAGCCCGACCATTAAATACCGTATATCCATTTTCAAAAGGGTTTCTTTTTGGGCCAATACATATTCTTGTACCAAATTTCATCGAAATATCTGAAAAAATAATTGGACCTTATATGGGAAGGGGTTCTAAAAATAGTCCAATCCGGTCCATTTTCAATAGGGTTCCTCTTTGAGCCAATATATATCCTTGTACCACATTTCATCAAAATATCTCTAAAATGCTACCTGTTGCTTGCGCACAAATTTACATGGACAGACGGATATGGTTAAATCGATTTAGATTTTGATTCTGATCGATCGGTATAACTGAAGGTGGGAGTGAAATTTGCCGTTTAGGAGATACAAACATCCACACAAACTTAATATACCCTTTTCCACAGGGTGGTGCAGGGTATAAAAATATCATTTCAATCATAGAAAACATAAAAATAGTTAAATTTATTTGTACAATATAAAAAAAAAAACAAGACATCTATTTCATTGAAAAAAAAAAATATATTGTACTTCATTTAAATAAAAAAATTTTGGAAAAATAATAACTATGAATAAGACTTATCTTCCTAATTTTAATCAAACTTAATTGCTATCAGTTTTAACGATGAGTCTTCTTTTGCGAAATTATATAATATCAGATTCATCACTGGATATCATAATCTCCTTCTGCTTCTACAGTTGCTGTATTGATTTTAGTCGTACTTTGCTGAGACTTTTTAGGAAAAAGTCTGAATAAAGCGTTTCGTCAAATCGTTACCAAGAATCGTCAAACTAGAAACATTAACTGCGGAAAATAAAAATAAATTTTGCCTTAACACGAACCCTACAAATAATAAATTTTTCTTGAAAAAGATCCTGGAAAATCCCTGAGATATCTTGGCAATGACAAAACAATTGGTGTTTAGATAGTGGCTGCACTGCGCATACAAAACAAGATTCACAAATTTGAACAGTATAGATAGAAATTTGAAAATGGCAAACAATAATATTTCTAAAATACCACATATATTAATATTCGCCAAAAAGGTAAAAAAGAGCATGTAAATATTGAAGAAGTTTATTATGTAGAAGATTTGCGAGCAAACTTATTCTCGGTGTCAAAAATTGTTGACAAAGGATACGAAATCAACTTCAAGAAAAACTATGCAACAATTACGGAAAAAAGTAACATTATATATGTAGCGAAAAGAATTAATAATCTCTACTACTTACAGAAAACTTCACATTATGCAAATACGGCAGAACTCAAATATAATTCTTTAGACTTTTGGCATCTTAGACTTGGTCAGAGGATTCGAATGTTCCCTGTTCCCTGATTTTAGCAATGTATTTTGTGGCACTGTCTTTACTTGCATTTTTAATTGTAGGCACATTTAGGTCTCTATGTATGCTAGTATTTGTTACGTACCATGGGGCGTCTGTTAGCATCCGTAGGATCTTCGATTGTCGTCTTTGTAGCTTTGCAACAGTGGAAGCACAAGCTGTTTCCCATAATTGAATACCGTAAATCCAAATTCGTTTAATAACAGGTTTATAGAGATGCACTTTATTGTCAAGGCTTAATTTAGAGCGTGGATTTAGTAGCCACCATAACTCAGTAGTTATGGTTAATTTTATTTGTAGTATTTTACTACGTATGTGGTGTGACCAAGTCAGACGGCGATCCAAATGTATTCCTAGGTATTTGACGTGAGTTTCCTGGGGTACTGTTATATCATATATCCTACTGCTGGGCACGTTTCCCTTCTAAGGGTAAAAGTAACATGCACGCATTTACTTGGGTTCACTTTTATTTTCCACTTATGAAGCCCTTCTTCTAAGGCTGAAACGTGGTTTTGTATTTGATTGGATGTCATAGCAGTATTTGCGTGGTTAGTTATTAATGCTGTGTCATCAGCGAATGTAAATGTCTGCGTCAGATGATGCGTTGGCATGTCTGCAGTGTATATCAGGTAGAGTGTAGGCTCCAATATACTGCCTTGGGGAACTCCTGCTAAAATATTCCTCGTATTAGATTCCCAATCGTTGATACGAATTGTAAAAGTCCGACCCGTAAGGTAACTTTTTAATAATGCATGAGTATTAGACGTTAGTTTGGTGTAGATTTTTCGTAAGAGAATAAACGGAGGATATTGATATATTGGGATTGAATTCCGTAAGGCATACTGATGTTGCTTGCAGGTATTCTTTAGAGTAATTGAGTTTTGGATAATGTTTAATGTTTCTTTACATAATGATAGCCGTACCTCCACATGCTCTGCTATTTGGGTTCTGTGTATCATAAATTGTAAAATTCTTTAGTTTAAAGCCATTTTTATTGGTAAAATGAGTTTCAGAAACTAAGATATATTATCTCTATATAATATTTAACTTTTTTAAAGAAATCATTTCTTACTCAATAATGTTTGGAGTAAAAGGTTTTGATCATCATACCTTGCATACTTGTCAAAATAATTTGCATTCCTGTCATAAAAGTTTGCATGTTTTTAATTAACGAAGCTTTCGACGTTTCAAGGGGGTTTTGTTGCACTTGGCTATTTGATTTTACTGCCTGTGCATATGTTACAGGTTGAGAAGAATTAATAAAAAGTTGTTGTTGGGAACAGATATCATGATTTGATGTTATTTCAGTTTTCTTTTGTTGGTCCGTGTTTGAATTGTATGCATTAGTTGCGCTTGGATACGTTAGCTTGTATAATATGTTTATAGACGGGACATCCACAATAATTTGCGGTGTGGTCACCTCCACAATTACTACACTTTATTTGAGGAATTTGGTACGTCATCGTTCATGTGCAACTTTGACATCTTAGAGGATGGTCTTGATTTTCTCTTAATGTTCAAGTAACAGTCTCAATGCCTGTTTGTATTGTAGGTTTTTTATTGTCTTTTTTGTGGTTACGCCCTTTAGCTTTGCTTTTGCTTTCTGCGTTGGTAAAGCGCACAGTCTTTTATACCCTTTATGTATGTACTGTGTTGCCGTTATTCCGTTAGCTGTGTTTTTGTTTTGTTTTTTTTTTGAGCTTTCTTTTCCAACAAGAGAATTTTTTCTTTCAATTGCGTAGTTCTTTTTTTTTTTATTGTTTTTCACTAGTTTATATTGAAACCAAGCAATTTTACAAGTATTCTGATAAAATACTTTTATATTATTACAAAATTTTACTTTATATCAATTTATAAGATAGTTTTTATTTGAACAATAATAATTAATATTAATAGTTGTGCAATCACTGTTGTGGACAGGTAAAATGGCGTCAATAAAGCACATAAAGCCGTTTAGAAGCAAAGCTTATGCCTTAATAAAAGATAGCTCAAGAGGAAAATTTGACTCGATATCTGAAAAATGTGTATTAGTAGGTTACTCAAACAAAGCGAAAGCCTATTGTTTGTGGCTACCAAAGAAACGACATGTTATAATAAGTCGTGATGTAAAAATCCTTGATGAAATGTATTTTAAAAATAAATACCAAACTTTTGTAGATGAACCATTGATCAACAACAACAATAATAACAAAAAAAAAATCGATGTCGATCTTCTAAACAACAACAACAATCAAAATAGTTATGAAACTATAAACAAAGAAAACGGTGTAAATAAAAATGGGACAACAACAAATGAAAATCTATGTGAGAACGACGAATTTTTGAAAGAAATGATGTTGCAAATACAACACGTGGTAGAGATCGCTCACATATTTTAAGAACAGGATCTCGCGGTCGACCGAAAAAAATATATCAAACACGAAATGAAGTCAGTGATGAAGATGAATTTGTAGACAGCAAACATTGCTTTGTTAGGTGATCCATTGACATTAGAAGAAGCTCTGTCCAAAAGTAAATCCTGGCTTACAGCAGTTGAAGATGAATATATTGCACAATTAATAAATAAAACTTGGGATATATATGAACGTCCTCAAAATATAAAAATTATTCATAGTAAATTTGTGTTCCGTACCAAGGCAGATGGTAAACCATATGAACGTTGCAACGACATATTTAAATGGTAAACTAAACGATAGCGTATATATGGACATACCTGAAAAGCTGATTGAAATTTTACAAAAAATAGCGAATGGCGAAAAATAACACAATTAACTTAACATGGCTTAACGACATTAAAATATTTCTCGGAACATTTTTTGGATGAAAGATCTTGGTCCTGTAAAAGTATGTCTTGGCGTTGAATTCACGAAAAGCAATGATAAAACTCAATTATTTCTACATCAAAGACAATATGCCACAGAGGTTTTAAAGAAATTTAACAAGGATGACTGCAAACCTTCACAAACGCCAATAATTGCAAATAATAAATTGATTAAACCTCATGTTGTAAATGAAAACAAAATGAAAAAATATCCATACCAAAAATTAATAGGTGCCTTAATGTACTTAGCTGTACACACCCGTCCAAATTTGGCTTACTCAATAAATTATCTTAGTCAATTTAATTCAAATTACAACAAAGAGCATTGGTTAGCCGCTAAAAGAGTACTGAGATATCTAAAAGGTACTATCGATTATGGTATCCTGAACAACAGCAATAATAATGAGCTATACGGCGTGGTGGACGTTGATTGGGGTGAAAACCTAACTGATCGAAGATCCTACTCAGGTTTCGTTTTTATATTGGGCGGAGGTGCAATCAGTTGGAACGCACGAAAACAGCGTATTGCTTCTTTGTCCAGTACAAAATCGGAATATGTTGCAATTTCTGAAGCAACAAAGAAAGGAATTTATCTAAAGGAAATACTTTAAGAAAGAGGTCTACAAAATGGTGCCATAAAACTCTACAATGATAGTCAGAGTGCCAAAAAATTGGTTGTGAATTTTGGTTACCATCCACGAACCAAACATATAGATGTTCTGTATCACTTTATAAAAGAAAAGCATCGAGAAGATGACATCATTTTAGAATATATGCCCACGGAAGTTATGCTTGCCGCTGTTTTCACAAAAGCTTTTCCTACAATCAAACACTACATATGTACTTCTGCATTGGGTGTGGCAAAACTTCCAAAAAAAAAATATGCGAAATAGCAAAACACAACCCTTAATGATCGATATTGTAATCTTAATCGTTTTTGTACCACAACAATGTACTTGTGGAATCTTTCTCTTTTTTTTTCTACGCTTCAAAATGTCTATACCTATTTTAACATATTAAAATATATTCATATAAAAAAAAAGAGCATTAGTTTTATTACTAAAACTGACATCGGGTATAGTACAAACCACAACATTTTCATTTAAGTGTAATGGTGTAGTGTAATCAATCATATCAAATTATTTAGTTTTCGATCAATTATATTTAGTTCTCGTAATATATCCTATTAAATTAGTTTATAAGCTATGAACACATACATTATCATATCATATTCACTTTATTATTTAGTTTTAAATATTTTAGTTTTAAGTAGGGTAGAATTTTGTACAAATAGGAAACTGAAATACATCAGAGCTTAAACTCTGTGTTTTTGCTTTCACGTCGTTAACATCCATAGACTCTACTTTCCTGAGCAGGAGAGGTACGAAGCTCAATAGCTGCTTTCTATGGCATATTTAGTTACCATATAAAAATTAATAACCAAGTTTATTACATAACAATCCTATTAATTATTTGATATCTAAGTTGTTACACTTACATTGCCGCCACATTCTTGGCTGCCACTACTATTTCAAAAGAATTACTTTATCATAAATTACCCAAATTTATTACACTCTACAGAATAATACTATTAAATACATAATAAATAAATAAATACAATGTTATAAATTAAATAAGTGAAAAAATTATAGTCGGTTAACCCCGATCAATAAATACCCTACACCACTTGATATATTATTCAATTAATTTTTTTTCTTTGAAAAAGCCGGGTATAATGAAAATTTTTATTTTTCTATACTTACTTCTATTTTCAAAAATTTCAAAATGGTACATGTCAGAAAATTTTTTTATTTTTTGTTTGTTTAATGAAATAAAAAAAAAAAATTTATGTTACCCTTTCCCACAGGGTGGTGCAGGGTATAATGATAAATGTATTCGTAATAATTTTAAAATCAATTGGATACTTTTCCTATAGTTTTTTACCACTCACTTATATAGCGCCCCATATGATAAATGACAGATTCATCTTAAAGCTCACATCGTATTTAGCAAAATTATCCTATAAAAAGTTAAAAAACACTGCGGAATTCACTTCACACATAATTTTTTTAACCCTCCTCAAATTTTACTTTTTCAACTGGTATAAATTCAAATAAATATTCTCATTTTCTTCTGATTAGAACAAATTCTTTATTTATATTTGTATGTATTTGCTATATTTTATAATAGTACTGGCATACTTAATATTCCAAAGGTGCGTACATCTTTAACAAAATTGATACTTTTAGTATAAACAAGTAAGAAGGTTGTTCTAGAATGGCAACAACCTTTATCATTTACAAAATGGACGACCAAAGGCACATAATGCGCAATACATCGTGGAAAAACACGCCCATTTGAGTTGATTTTTTTCAATTTCACAAGTTCATTTTATACCTAAGAGAATACTCTACGCATGAAGAAAAATATTTAACAATTAGATTTGTTAATGAGGCCTCTTTCAATGAGCTTATCGAAAAATACAAAAGTATTAGAAACAGTTTTGCACAAGTTTATAACTAACATCAACGCGCGTAATTAAAGTTTCTAAGCGCTGTGTCGCATACACTAACCGATCTTCACCATCGTATACAGTTTGGTATGAATATAATCGATACAAGGGCATAACCATAATGACGGCAATATTTTAAAGAAGGCGGCTTTAAAATGTAACCCCGTATCATTCTAATAGTGGGAGTACAAATGAATAATGTATAATAACAATAACGAAAACACTTATTATAAGTAACACTTAATTTTAAGGCATTTATTAAAATTAAACTAAATAGTTTACCTGTCCTTCCTGCTTCCATACATTATCTGTTGTGTCTTCCGAGTCATCAAAATGTGATTTCCATTGACTGGCAAGGGTGACAGCACCACCACCTTTAGTTACTTGTTGCAAAGCAGATACATTCTCATCATCAATTAAAGCAAATTGGGTAATGGAATGGTCCCCACAACTTCCTCGAGAGGTTGCAATACCACCACTATTAAGACGCTGAGTCGAACTACTCATCAATAAATGTTTTATATTAGACGAACTGCTACCAAGATGTGAAGTTACGGGGCCCAAAAATAGGGTGGAGTGAACACCAATACCGCCAGTGATCTGTCGTTGTTGTTCGATCATGTTAGTGTTGTTTTTTAAGCGAGTAGCAGATATGCTAGCAACGTTATCATATGAGATATTGGATGCGTCTTCAACGTAAGATGAATTTATTTCGCCCTTAGAGCCTGCTTTTAATTCCCGATTGTTAATGGCAGGTGCATTATGTTTCCTTAACCGTCCATAAGTACTTTTTACCTTATCATCATTTTCAATAGCAATAGATTGGCATTTATAATTCATAGCTTGTATGGTTTGTGAAGTTGATTTGCTCGAAAAGTCACTTGCTAATAATAAACCCACTGATTTATTAATTTTGTGCAATTTCTGTTTTTGTTGTTGCATTGTTTGTGTAGAATCTATAGCAAGATTATTATCACCATTGCTTGTATTAAATAAATTGTAATTTTTGTGATCGGTTTCTAGATTAAGTTGTAATTTATCACTAAAAAACTCATCAACGGTTCTCTTGTGAAAACGGGTTGCTGGTTCTCTATCGGCGCAATTTTCACTTTCATCTATTATAACAGTATCCATAATAATTGGATGACTCTGCAACCAATAATCAAAGAAACACCTCATTAGAGTTTAAAATAAAATGTAGTAAAAATTTAGCAAAAACTTTAATGAGGCGAAAAAGCTCAGGGCTGCTTACATGTAAAAAACGTCTATATTCTCAGTGTAATAAGAGATTCGATTTGTATTCTAAATTTACCCTAATCGAACCACTTTTGGAACCTCTCTTTCTAATTCGATTTTCGAGTCCGTTATCCCACCACGAATATTTTTGGCACATTAATGGATGGGCTAATTATAAATCTGTACACCAATTTTAATATTTATAGTTAACGTTTTGATGTATATCAACATATTTTTATTAATTGTGGTCATCGCTCTTAATCGATTTTGTCCAATTTCAATAGAGTTATACGTCAAGATACTAGAAGTATATATACAAAATTTTAGCTCAACGTCTAAAAATGTACGACTGTGATGGTGCCACCAAGAAGCAGACACACGCGCGGACATGTATAGATCGACTCAGATTTTGATGCTAATCTCATGTAAAAGACTTAATTACATTTACAATACTTTAAACATTTCTTAAATTGTGTTATTATACTGCTCTACAATTAGAAATATATGTTGTAGAGCAATACATAGTGTCTGACTGACTCTAACATTTTTAATTATTTATATTATGTTATAATATATATTTATATAATATAAATATATTATATATATTTATATATATTTATATATATATTTATATATATATTTATATAGATTACTGATATCCACTTCTTGTACCACTTGATGTAAAGGGTATATTAACTTTGTGCGGATGTTTGAAACTTCTAAACGGCGAATGGCACACCCACCGTCAATTATACCGATCGATTCAGAATCAAAATCTGAATCAATTTACCCATGTCCATCTGTCTGTCCATGTAACTTGTGCGCAAGCTATAGATCGCATTTTTTGAGATATTTTGATGAAATTTAATACAAGATCATGTATTGGAAAAAAAAAGGGAACCCCATTAAAAATGGACCCGATTGGACTATTTTTCGAGCCCCTTCCCATATTATTTTTTTAGATATTTCGATGAAATTTGGTACAAGAATATGTATAGGCCCAAAAAGGAAACTTTTTGAAAATAGATAGGATCGGACCATTATTAGAAACCCTCCCTATATAAAATTTTTTTTTTTATTTCGTAACAAGCGCAAAATAAAAAAAATTGTGACATATGTATCATTTTAGAATTTTTTAAAATACAAGCATTTAAAATATAAAATTTTTCATTTTTCAAAAAAAAAAAAAATTATTAGAGAAAAAATAAATTTAATATGTCGTGGTGTAGGTCGGGCTTGACCGACTATAATATTTTGACTTATTTTGCCTTGCACCACTTATGGCAACGTTTGTCCGTATATAAACGATACCACCATGTTACGATAATACAATAATACCACACCCACTTTCAATTATAGAGATCGATTCAGAACCGTATTGATCGAATAGGACAATTTTTAAAACCCTTCCCCATAAAAGGTTTCATTATAATTCAAGTCTTTAAATAGTAAAAAATTAAATTCTTATTATTTTTTGATAAAATTTGGTAAAGAAGAGTTAATTAGATAGTAATTGGCTGGGCCAAATTTAATTCCTATTTGATCTTTTTTAGAACCACTTTCCATATGATATTTCTCTAAGTGAGTCATTTGGCAGTACTTAGCGTTTACTCATATGATTAAATGAAATGTAGCATAATTTGTCTAATTAAGTGGTGTAGGGTATTAAATGGACCGTCTTGACCGACTATAACATTTTCACTTGTTTTTTGCTAATAAAATTAAGCATAACATACATTTATCTATTTTGGAGTGTAATTGATCAGATTTGACCGAGTGAGGCTTGCTAATTATATTTTTAATATATACCGTTAACATGTGCATTGGTTGAGTTTTGTTTTGATTCGATTCTGAAGCTGGTAAAGATTTATTATTGATTGCTGGTAGTTCATGTAGGTCTCGTTTTTGTTGAATATTGATTTGTTGTTTACCAAAACAATGTTGTTTTTTCTGTTGTTGATGTGCTTTCATAACACCATCACTAGCTTGGTGAAGAATTTGGGTAACATCAGGTGTTGTTGGTGTGATGATTGTGGTTGTTGCAGCAGGTAATATTTTATATTCATCTGGATTATGCAAAATCACGATTTCTTCTAATGTTTGTTCAACTGAATTAATGCCACAGCCATCCTTTATAGGGATATCATTATTTTGGTTGCAGGTTTTGAAATTTTGTAAATTTGGATTCATGTGGTAGGTTGAAGCATTACAGTTATTATCCATCTATATATTACGTATATAATAAACATATACGAGTACATAAAACATACAATTGCATAACATAAGAAAATGTCTACGATATATATATGTTTAATAACACGTTTCTTAAATACCCTTAATATCCATAACGGTGGGCGTGACAAATATATATATATTGCAAATATATATATATATTCTAATAGTGTATGGCACATAGACATGCCCACAATTTCCAAAAAACTATATTTGTTATATACATACCAAATTTTAAGTTTATAGGTCAATTTTTACTGGCAGATAAATATTTTTTTGTCGATTGTGGGCGTAGATTTAAACCATTTTGCTAATTTTTTAGCTCAATATGAGGATGCCAACAATAAACGGACTTCTTAGGCGTCTCTTTCTGGGTGTTTCAAATGGGAAGACAAACTTAGTATATCTTATATGGAGTAATAACAAGTAATTAGTCCTTATTTTAAGATTCCTAACAGTACATTAGTGAAGCAAATTGAACTAGATATTCGAGGCATATATTTAAAAAGAAGTTCGCATAATTTTAATAGCATAATTTCACAATGCATAATTAATATGGTCAATGTACACGTATACATGCTTGTTTGCTTTTCTATTTGTATACTTATTAAAAAAAATTCAATTAATACTGGTTCACAATCAGCCGAATGTTCTGAAATTCGGCAGCTTTGTTTATATTAATTCTTTTGTACTTAAAATTCTCCGTATTTTTAATATTTGTTGGACCTGTTTTTTCTTTGTATATATATTTATCTGTTTACTATCGACCTCAAGTCTAATTTTTGAAAAATTTAAACTCATATATTCTGTTGTTATGGAGTTTTGTTTCCCATTTTCTTCTTTTGTTATTTTTATTTTATCAATATTTCGATCATTATCTGATGGTCATCATCAGGGTAGTTAGTTGTCTACAGATAATCAATATTAATAAAAAACAAGATAGAAAAGTTCGGTTAAGACCGAAGCTTAAATACCCTCCACCTTTTGTAATTCTCTAAAAAATAAGCTCCTATTGCCATATTTATGTATTTCATGACTTACGCAAATAGTGTTTTTTTTTAATTATAGGCGTTTGCGTTATTCAATCACGCCCATTTTTGGCACAGTGTTGGATAACGGTACCCTTTATATACATACCAAATTTCAACTTGATAGACATAGTATTGTGCGATATATAATTTTTTAAAGATACAATTTTTGCGAGGTATGATGAGATTTTCGTTTATTGTGGGCGTGTCTCTTAACCGATTTTGCCCAATTTCAATACGGAACAGCGAAATTGAACTAAGAATACGTATGCAAAGTTTCAATTTGATATCTCAAAAATTACGACCGTGAGAGTGCCAACAACAGACGGACACACGGACGGACATGTCTCAAACGATTTCTCTTTTCATGCTGATTAAGAATATATATGGTTTGTGGGGTCTCCAACGCTTCCTTCGATGTGTTGTAAACGGATGATCAAAGTGAATATACCCTCTTCCCTAAGGTGGAGGGTATAAGAAATTTTGAAAGTTTGTAACGGGTTGTCGCAAAAACCACGGAACCGTTTAAGCTCAAAGTAGCAGAATATCTTTGAGATGGCACGTAGATGGTTTGTATAATAAGTAAAAAGGCGTGGCTGCGCCTACTTTTTTATAATATATGAAAATTAAAAATGAGGTTGATTAAAATTGAGATATTGGAACCAAAATTTCAGGAAATGTTCATTAAACTATGGTGAAATTTTTTGCAAAAATTTTAAAGGCGTGGCTTTGCCCACTTTTTATGTTTTTTATGTGTTTGGTAGAAGTAAGGTACTGATAAAACCACAAAATAGTTAAAATTATATTTACACAAATACCTTTATTATAATATGTACGTAGTTTCTGTAAAAGTTTTTAAGGCGTGGCATCGCCTATTTTACTGTAATCTACAAAACAAGTAAGTGATGTTTCTTTGAATCAAAATATAACGAAAACCGAAAGAAACTAAAACCAAGATAGAGAAGTTCGGTTAAGACCGAAGCTTAAATACCCTCCACCTTTCATAACCCTCTAAAAAATAAGTTCCTATTGCCAGTTCCTATTGCCTGTATCACGCCCATTTTTGGCACAGTATTGTACAAAGGTATCACTTATATGTATACCAAAAATCAACTTGATAGGCATAGTATTGTGCGATATATAAATTTTTAACGATACAAATTTTTCGAGGTATGATGAGATTTTCGTTTATTGTAGGCGCGTCTCTTTACCAATTTTGCCCAATTTTAATACGGAACCGAAATAGAACTAAGAATACGTATCCAAAGTTTCAATTTGATATCTTAAAAATTACGACCGTGAGAGTGCCAACAACGGACACACGGACTGACATGTCTCAAACGATTTCTCTTTTCATGCTGATTAAGAATATATATGGTTTGTGGAGTCTCCGATGCTTCCTTCTATGTGTTGTAAACAGATGATCAAAATGAATATACCCTCTTCCCTAAGGTGGAGGGTATAATAAAACTATTGTAGATGTTCCTTAAAATATGCTAAAACTTCCTACCAAATTTCAATGGGCGTGGTTTTGTCTCTTAGTTTTTATGCATATAGTAAATTTCATTATATTATTTCCTATTGTTCTATATTACTTTATATACGTAAGAAAGTAATAATTGTTAAAATAGCGCCTCTGTCGTGTATTTTCGTTTGAAACTGAAACAATTGGTAATAAAAATTTAATAAAACAAAATTATTAAAATTAATGTTCAAATCTGTAATGTAAAACTAATTATATAAGTATTTAGCAGTACATTTTAAACTTTACAATTTCGAACACAATAACACTAACTTCGAAAATCGTAGAAAAATGCTTTCTTTTACGCTCTTTTATATGTAAACCTTATCAGCTTGCTGCTAAGTTTTTTTAAATGCACGTGATGACTTATTTTTCATTTTAAGAAAAGATAGTGGAGCCAATCAAAAATATGTTTTTGTTTACTAAGTGTATGTTACATGCATTGAAGTTTGGTTAAGAATGAAAACAATTGCAATAAAATATGTAAACGGCGCTGCTGCTTTATTACATTTATATTATTATTATTCAATTAACAATACTTTGAATGATATTATTTTTTTATTATTGCTGTTTGCCTTTACCGTTTTATGTATTTTTATATAGCTCCATCTTGAAAAAAAACTATACTTTTTTTCTTTGGCAAATGCAAGAACCTTAATATTGTTTGAAAGATTCAACGATTTGCATGAAATTAGTAAAATTATTGACGGAGTTTTCATATTTTAAATTACGTTTTTAAACAATAATCTGAATCTTAAACTACATAAATATTTTTAAATTAATTTCTTATTGCAAACTTAAAAGTTAAAATATATTCTCAAGGTTGAAAATTTTTATATAACATATTGTTAGGAAATTCTCATTCTTATTTGCAAAATTAAGTAAGACTTTGAGGTAAGTAACACGTGTGGTGAGTAAAAATGTTATATGTTTGTTATATACAAGACTCCGATAAAATAAAAAAACAGTTCAAATTTAAATTTATACATAAGTGTTTATTTTTATGTTTCTGTAAATATGTTAAAGGCGTGCCAAAGCTTATTATATTGTAATTTACATAATAAGTTGTTTATATAGAAATGTTTGAAATATTGCATTCTTAAATGAAACAGTAGTTCAGTTGCAAGCAACGCTGCAACGGGTAACCTAGTAGTACATAAAGTAGCCTAAAGAGCTTAATCAGGTACGTGCTAGCAAATAAGGAAAGCAAATTTGAGAGCTGTTTTCGAATGAAAGATCTTGATAAGTTTGAAATTTCTTTTTAGAAATATGTTAGACTATTGCTTCTGTTGTAAGACGTGAGTCAACCTTATTTTATATATGTACACCCATCCCTCGTTTTACACGGTACTTGTTTTGCACGTTTTAAAAAAAAAGTTATGTAGAAAATAACTAATTTAGACTGCACGCGAATTTATTTCTTCTTAATTATAAACCTGGGAACACTTCAGACGTATAAACTTGCACATATGTTGTACTTTGATAAAAAACAAGATAGAAAAGTTCGGTTAAGACCGAAGTTTAAATACCCTCCACCTTTTGTAATTCTCTAAAAAAATAAGCTCCTATTGCCATATTTATGTATTTCATGTACTTACGCAAATAGTATTTTTTTTAAATTATAGGCGTTTGCGTTATTCAATCACGCCCATTTTTGGCACAGTGTTGGATAACGGTACCCTTTATATACATACCAAATTTCAACTTGATAGGCATAGTATTGTGCGATATATAATTTTTTAAATATACAATTTTTTCGAGGTATGATGAGATTTTCGTTTATTGTGGGCGTGTCTCTTTACCGATTTTGCCCAATTTCAATACGGAACATCGAAATTGAACTAAGAATACGTCTGCAAAATTTTAATTTGATATCTCAAAAATTACGACCGTGAGAGTGCCAACAACAGACGGACACACGGACTGACATGTCTCAAACGATTTCTCTTTTCATGCTGATTAAGAATATATATGGTTTGTGGGGTCTCCGACGCTTCCTTCGATGTGTTGTAAACGGATGATGAAAATGAATATACCCTCTTCCCTAAGGTGGAGGGTATAAAAATGAGAATTATTTATATGAAGTACAATATTTTTTTTTTTTTTTCTATGAAATAGCTTTCATTTTTATACCCTCCACCTTAGGGAAGAGGGTATATTCATTTTGATCATCCGTTTACAACACATCGAAGGAAGCATTGGAGACCCCACAAACCATATATATTCTTAATCAGCATGAAAAGAGAAATCGTTTGAGACATGTCCGTCCGTGTGTCCGTGTGTCCGTCTGTTGTTGGCACTCTCACGGTCGTAATTTTTGAAATATCAAATTGAAACTTTGCATACGTATTCTTAGTTCAATTTCGCTGTTCCGTATTGAAATTGGGCAAAATCGGTTGAGGGACACGCCCACAATAAACCAAAATCTCATCATACCTCGAAAAATTTGTATCGTTAAAAAATTATATATCGCACAATACTATGCCTATCAAGTTGAAACTTGGTATATATATAAGAGGTACCGTTATCCAACACTATGCCAAAAATGAGCGTGATTGAATAACGCAAACGCCTATAATTTAAAAAAAACACTATTTGCGTAAGTACATGATATACATAAATATGGCAATAGGAGCTTATTTTTTAGAGAATTACAAAAGGTGGAGGGTATTTAAGCTTCGGTCTTAACCGAACTTTTCTATCTTGTTTTTTTTTTCATTTTGCAGATAAATTTGACTACTTTTATGTTTCCTATGATTTAAATGATATTTTTATATTTAATTAAGTGTATTAGATACATTTTGTGTTCCATAAATGTCTAAAAAAAAGCATATTTATAGTCGTTTTTCCATATGAAAATTATTTTTTCGAAGTACACGGTTTTGTCAAGAACATATCTCCCGTGTAAAACGAGGGATGCGTGTATATATAAAGTATACAGTAGATAAAGCTTAACTTTAACGAAACAATAGATTAAGATAACTTAACTTAATAATAACGTAGTAAAGCTTACGTTAAAACTTTTTTACACAACATCTCGCTATTTTTTTAAAAATTTATTATATATATGTAAATAAGTAAATAAATTTTAAAAATTCAGTCTATCAGGTTGTTTAACAGTTCTTCCTTTTTTAGTTATACAATTTTCATTTGTATTCGTATTAATAAATATTATATCTGTTGGAATATACTTTGTTATATTTTACTTTGCAACGTGTATGCTATAAAATTTATTTATCATATACAATATCTTTGTATAATTGGTTAATAATTTTTTCACTTCTAATAATTTTTTCGTTGTGAATAAAACTTTTTGAAATAAATATAAAATATTTGTTTTATATTAAATAGTGCACATCATTTTTATGAGGTTATGGGCTTATGTACAATTATATATTAAATAAATATTGCCTAATTTAAAAATTGATAAACTGGACGATAGCAATTATGATTGCTGGCACATCTACATAAAACGCGTTTTGGTTCATGATGGCTTGTGGAATATCGTTAATTGTAAATCAAATCAAAGAAAGAAGACCAAACAACTCCTGAAAAAATTTCTAAGTGGGAAGCTGAAGATGAGAAAGCTTTGACGTCAATATGTCTGAGTGTTACGTCAACACAGTTGCTGTACATCAAGAACTGCCAAACATCAAAGGAAGCGTGGTTGAAATTGCAAAAAATGCATTTGCCACGGGGACCACTTCAAAAGTTAGCGTTAGTAAATCTGCGTATGTCCGATAACGGTTATATTGTTAACCATTTAAATAAATTTTTGGAAATTTATGAAAAATTGAGCGAAACGGGCATTGACATGCAGGAGGAGCTTTTAGTCATTATATTACTTTCAAGTCTTCCAAAGTTATATGAAAATATCATCATAGCTATTGAAACTCGTGATGTAGTTCCAACTTTAGATGTTTTAAAGCAGAAATTATTAGAAGAAGGTAAAAGAAGAAAAGACAAACATGAAGTAGAAGATTTTTCTGTCCATCAAGCTTTTACGGCAAAAACTACGAATAATAAATTTAACAACAAATATAACAACAGCAAAAACATCAACAAGAACATCAACAAATCTAAAGGTAAATGCTATATATGCGGTACGATAGGGAATTTTGCGAATAAGTGTGATCAAAGACATAAAAACAACAGGCATTCACTATGGTAGCAGCTTCTGATTTAAATAATTTTAATGATGCATTTTGGTATCTTGATACCATCATCTACTATGTGTAGAGATAGAAATTTGTTTGTTATTTATAAAGACCATGTTGAATCAATCGCGTATAAGAGTGTAAATGCTTTGGGTATTAGGAAAGTTTTAATACAAAATGAAACTTTCGAAATAATTTTAGGAAATGTGCTTTATTCACCATATTTGCAATCAAATTTTATATCTGTAAATAAATTTGTAAATAGAGGATTGAAAAGTTCATTTTAATAAGAAAAAAGCTATTGTACCAGATGGTACCATTGTAATGAAAGCTGAAAAATACAATAATATGCAGTGCTCGCAATATGAAACCTTTATGTCACAACAGATATGCAATAAAGATATGATTTCTGGTATTACTATTGATCGTACCGAAGAAATTCAATGTAAAACCTGTTCTTTAAATAAAATACACACATTACTTCCAAAATCAAGAAAGAACTACTTGAAATTATTCATTCTGATGTTTGCGGTCCATTTAGAGTCGATTCTCTTGGTGGTTCTAAATATTTTGTCACCTTTATCGATGATAAGTCGCGTCGTATTTTTGCTTATTTATTAAAAGTAAAGATAAAGTTTTTAAAAAATTTAAAATATTCAAATCACAAGTAGAACGTCAAACAGGCAAAAAGATTAAATGTCTTAGAACCGATAATGGTCGCGAGTATATTAATTCAAAATTTAATTTATACTTGGAACAAGAGGGTATTTCAAGGGAATTATCAGTTGCGCATAATGGATTGACAGAGCGAGTCAAGTCAAGAGCACACTTATGGAGATGGCACGGTCAATGAAGGTGCATTCCGGTGTTCAGAAGTGTTTATGGGCAGAAGCTGTAATGACAGCTGCTTATTTAAGGAATCGTTGTCCAACGAAATATTTAGAAAACAAAACACACAAACTTTGATTAAACGCAATGCAGAACGAATTGAATGCTTTGCAGAAAAACAAAACTTGGTCTTTGGTAAAATTGCCACCTAACCATTAAGCCATACCATGTAAGTGGACTTATGCTCTTAAAAGAAATAGTCGTGGAGAAATGGAACGATATAAGGTCAGGCTGGTAGCCAAAGGCTGCAACCAGACATATGGCTTAGATTATAAAGTGTTGGAAATATATATATAAACACTTTGTATATATTTACTTTGTACAAATTAATCAATTACTTTTCTTAATGTTCTTGTCAAATATTTTCTTCTTAATCAAAAATGAAAAAATAAACTAACCTTTTCCAATTATTCCGTTCAATGAATTAAGTTGCTTTATTAATATAAAACAAACTAAATTAACTCTACCGTTCTGTTAGCTCCAGTTGTTCAGTTTAAAATGTATTTACACCAAATTGATGTTTAAACGGCATATATTAACAGCGATTTACAGGATGAACTTTATATGAGGAAACCTCTGTAGTTTGTAAGTAAAGAGTTCCCACATAAAGTTTTAAAGTTACAGAAGGCTATGTATGGTTTAAAACAAAGTGGAAAAGAATGGAACAGTAAATTAGATGGAGTTTAAAAAAAAATTGGTTTTGTTGCTTGAGTATGAGCTTTGTTTATATCAGGCGAAACTTTAGTTTTGCTTGTGGTTTATGTTGACGACATTATAATTAGTTGTAGCGATAAAGCTGTTGTATTAATGGTAAAAAATAAAATAGCAGAAGTATTTGACATTAGTGATAAAGGATTACTAAATCATTTTCTGGGAATGGAGATAAAATGAGAAGACGAAAATGGCCAAATTAAGTTGACTCAAACGATCTACATTCGAGACTTATTAAAAAAAATACGGCATGGAAAAGGACAAACCTGTTGCAACACCTTTAGATCCTGGTTATTAAATTGATTCCAGCGATGAATGTATAAGTTAATACCATTTATATTGACAATACTGATTATGGGAAACTGTCCGTTCACACAATCATAACTGCAAACACAATAGCATTCATTTCTTTGAAATGATACTAACATTGGCACTGTGCTATTTTTGGCTATGTTCACAGAACATAGCTTGACAGGTGTTACTACAGATCATATTCTATTTTGCAGATGCTTATAGATCAACATAAAAAGTTGTAAATTAATTTTATCTAGTTAGTTTATTTCTGAATTCATAACAATAAACACGCTTTTCAGCGTTAATAAAATATAATAATTATTTTTAAAAATAAAAAAATAAATAAATTTAATTAATTTATACAAGCCGATAAACAAATGTATGTGGCCATAACAACTCGACCTGACATTCAACATTCAATTTCTAAGATGACTCAAATAAATACAAATCCCAAAGCAGTACACATGAATAGTTTAAAACATAACTTAAGATACCTTGCAGGCACAGCTGATTTGAAATTAATATATAAGAAAGAGGATATGTTGACGCAGATTAGGGATCTAATCCTATAGATCGAAAATCGTTTTACGGAAATTGGTCCATATCGTGGGAATCTCGTAAGCAAACAAGTGTCGCTATCAGTAGTACTGAAGCGGAATATATATATAGAAATGCAATAAAAGAAGCAATATATTTAAAACGACTTTTTCAAGATATTAAATTATGGGAAGAAAATGTTGTTGAATTGTGCATTGATAATCAAGGTGCACAAAAATTAGCAGAAAATCCATACCATAAGCCCTTAAAACACATAGATATAAGATTTCATCATATAAGGGACGCAGTGAAGCAAAATGAAGTAAAATTGGAAAACATTGTCTGCATGATTGCAGATTGGCTCATGTAAAACATTGTAAATTTTTGAATATATTGAACATGAAATAAATAATTGTAATTGAATGTTATGAAGGACATCCACGTTGAGGAGGCGTGTTGTAGTATACTTTGTTATATTTTACTTTGCGACGTGTATGTTATAAAATTTAGTTATCATATACAATATCTTTATACTGTTTGTCAATAAATTTTCATTCTAAAAACTTTTTCGTTTTGAATCAAACGTTTTAGATTTTCTAGTTTTAATAAAATAAAAATATTTGTTTTATAGATTAAATGTTGCACATCGTTTTTATGAATTTCTTTCTGAATCTATATTATTTTCTACATTGTTTTGCTGACCCTGTATGTTTTGTTAATTTGTGTTTTCTTCATTATTAATAAGTTTCTTATTTTCATACGATTTTCGTATATGTCCTTCATTCCTTCTATAAGAACCTTTATTAGATTCAACAGTAAAAGATTTTGGTTCACTGCAAGACTCAGCGTTATCGACAGGATACCGACAACTTGTGCTTGTGGTGCTTTCTTGAATATTACCTTATAACTAAATATAGTAGCTTCGTATTGCTAGCATGTTGATTGTAATAATTCAAAGTTTTTTGCTCGTTGACTTTTAATGTTGTTTTATATTTTCTGCGATCTACAAGACGTGGTAAATAATTTTTTGCGCATAGAGGAATTTTGGTTCTCAAATTTCGAGACATTAATAACTCGGACGTACTTGGTAAATTACCTTGTGATGTTATTCTATATTGTAATAGAGCAATATATGGATCTGTTTTGCATTTCCAAGATTTTATTAATAATTTTTTGATCTTTTGTACCGACCGTTCAGCTAAACCATTTCATCTTGGTAGATACGGACGGGAAGTTTTATGGGTTATTTCCCAAGTAGAACAAAAATGGATTCAAGCCCCATAGTAACTTGTGAACTACTATAGTCAGAGTTTACCACCTCAATTTCAATGTATTTAGAATAATAGTCTACATTCAAAATGTAAGTCTTTTTATTAAATTCAAACAAATCACACCCTACCTTAAACCAAGATGTATCTACTATTTCACGAGGTGTCATTTTCAATTTCACATTAGAATTTTGATATTTTGCATAAATTACACTATTAATGACTTTGTCACGTATTTCTTTATATATTCCTGGCCAATACACTAAGTGATGTGCCAAACTTTGACATTTTTGGACTCCTGAATGATCTTCATGAATTTTGTTTAGTATAATGTTACGCAGATTTTCGGGTTTTAAAATCTAAAGATCTTTCAGTAATAAACTATTCAAAATTGAAATACTCTCTTTAAATTTAAACAAGGCATTACCACTTGTTATACCCTCCACCTTAGGGAAGAGGGTATATTCATTTTGATCATCCGTTTACAACACATCGAAGGAAGCGTCGGAGACCCCACAAACCATATATATTCTTAATCAGCATGAAAAGAGAAATCGTTTGAGACATGTCCGTCCGTGTGTCCGTCTGTTATTGGCACTCTCACGGTCGTAATTTTTGAGATATCAAGTTGAAACTTTGCATACGTATTCTTAGTTCAATTTCGCTGTTCCGTATTGAAATTGGGCAAAATCGGTTAAGAGACACGCCCACAATAAACGAAAATCTCATCATACCTCGAAAAAATTGTATCTTTAAAAAATTATATATCGCACAATACTATGCCTATCAAGTTGAAACTTGGTATATATATAAAGGGTACCGTTATCCAACACTGTGCCAAAAATGGGCGTGATTGAATAACGCAAACGCCTATAATTTAAAAAAAAACACTATTTGCGTAAGTACATGAAATACATAAATATGGCAATAGGAATTTATTTTTAGAGGATTATAAAAGGTAGAGGGTATTTAAGCTTCAGTCTTAACCGAACTTCTCTAACTTGTTTATTTTTATTTTTTTTACTTATTACTTTTATATTTTATTATTATACCTTTTTGTTTTTTATTAGTTTAATATTATATTTTGCTTTACTTTTCATCATGAATTAGTTGAAATTGTTTTTGTAACTAATGGATTTAATAACAAATACAAAAAAAAAATAAAAAGTGAGGTATTTGGTAATCCTTATCAAATAATATCAGATAGAGGATCTGCTTTCACATCGGTTGAATTCAAAAAGTATTGTGAGGAAGAAAATGTAAAACATTTATTGATAACAACTGGTTTGCCACGTGCAAACGGGCAGGTAGAACGTCTGAACTCAATTATAACAACTGTACTAATGAAGTTAAGCATAGATAACTCAACCAAGTGGTATAAACATGTCAAACGAGTGCAACAAGTTTTAAATTCGACATATAGTCGTGGCATAGGTATGACGCCATTTGAATTGTTATTGGGGACGAAGATGTCAACAAAAGAAGATATACGTATTAAAGGAAGCTATATCAATATTTGACGAATTTAGACAAGTTCTAAGGCAGCAAGCTAAAAATGAAATTTGTAAAATCCAAAACGAAAACCAAAAAAGCTACAATCTTAGAAGAAAGCCAGCCAATAAATATCAAAAAGGAGATTTAGTTGCCATAAAGGGGATGCAATTTGGATGAGGTCTGAAGCTTGAGCCAAAATACCTTGGGCCTTACAAAATTGTAAAAGTGAAGCCTAAAGACACGTATGACGTTGAAAAAACTGGAAATGGTGAAGGTCCAAAACATACCTCTACCTGTGCCGAGTTTGTGAATTCTTGGTCTCCGGGAGATAAAGATGATGCATTCGGGCCGAATGCTAAGCAGGATGGCCGAGTTGTGGGAAATATTTTTAAAAGAATAACTTTTGATCTAGTAACCTTTTTGGCTTAAATGACTTTCAAATATAGTCAGATGAAAAAATTCATAAGTTAGTTACATTTTGGCATTCGAGACGTTAAGACGAAAAAAAAAAGAGCCATAATTTATTTAATTTAACTTTTCAAGTTTTTTTCTTAATTTTCTTTAACTTTAATTTTAATAATACTAAAAAAACCTATATATATATATCAATAGTTCTTAAGTTGCTGAATTATTTAGTGTAGCACAGAAATGAAATAAAGCAATAAAGAAATAAATTATACCATACACAACATCAGTGCGGTTTTAGACAATCTCACGGAACTGTTGAACAAATGTAGAATAGTAGTTAATGGTAGCAATATTCTGATTATCAAAATATTATTACAAGCATTCGATAAAGTATGGCAGGAAGGACTATGCTATAAATTCACAAATTTCTACCATCTTCTTCTCACGCTCTGCTTGAAAACTATCTTATTAAGTGCTCTTTTGTAATGAGAATTATAAATTGTATATTCAAGCAAGGCAAACGCAACGCTCTTCGCATAAGGCTCTATTTTATACCTCTTATATGCATCCATATAGAGATATACATAATAGTAGAGTAATTCGCAAAAAGCCACACACAAATCAAATTTTATCTTGAAAGGTAAATCCAGCAAAATGTGCTCTTTTACTTTACGTACGTTTAACACATTGTGTCGATCAGAGATTCGTATAGAGGCACCACATACAATTAAACTTTGCTTAAATTAAGTTCTATCTACCAAATTATATTGGCCACTCTAAATTAAGTCTAGACAATAAAGTTATGTTTCACAAGACAATTATTAAATTTATCTGAACTTATGGTATTGAGCTGAGGAGCTACTTCTAATGTGGTTATCATCAAAAGAAGTCGATCATAATTGCTTCTTTTAAAAATGGGTGCTACTTGGTACATAGCAAACGTGAACATCGATAGAGATTTGCTGGGTTCAGCGGTAAAGCATGTTATATGTGAATAGCGAGCATGAGCACTGCACATAGCAATAAAATAAAAATTAGAAAAAATATAAAAAGTGAAAGTGTCATGGTCGGTTAGCCTGACCAAATATTACCCTAATTCGATTTGTAATCATTTTCAATAGGATACATCTTTCGTTCAACACAAGAACTTGTAACAAATTTCATCGAAATATTTTAAAATCTCTGGCCCAAATCTTACACACAACTTTACATGGACACAACACAACAGATGGATATTGAATCGATTCAGAAAGTGATTCGAATAATAAATGGGTCTATGTTTAGCCATTTTGGATTACAAACTTATTATACCATTTGCCACAAGTGGAATTATGTTCTACATCTATTAATATTTGAGAATCGCAAGCAAAACAAGTCAATAAAGAAAGTTATCACTTGGTATAGAAATTTTATTTTTAATACCACTGGGCAACACCCACTTTGGCGCCAAGGATTTTAGAAATGAATTATCCGTTTTATGTATGTTAAAAGTATATAATGTATGCTAGTTGTTTGTTTGTGCAGAATTGAGAAAAACCTGAAAGACCAAAATATTATGCCTAAAAATAATACTAAGTAAAATGAATATTTATTCTAAATTCAGTTATTTTTTTTATTTTATTTTTTTATCTTGAATAGTTTTTGAAGTACACTACAACGTGGATTTTTGCCTAAAAGTATATTTTAAACATCCATAGCACAACTAGAGCTGGTGGAAAAGTATTGTATTGGTTTGTATTTTCATATTCAACACTCCAAATATAACAAAAAAAAATCCCATATTCTTGGAACAAAAACATTTAATTTTGTTTTGTTTTGCTATTGTCATTTGAGTAATATAACTTTATATTAAATTAAAAATTAAATAAACATCTCAACTTGATATCAACTTACGTATTCCGTTCCACTAGCAACTGAAGCAGCTATTGTCATTTGAGTTATATTACCACCACCGTGAACATATTCGTTTTTCATTTGTTGCAACTGATTATTCACATGTTGTAGAGGGTTCACACTAGTTTCTACCTTTTCCCAATCATATGGATCTGATTCTTTAACACCACGTCGCTTCATACAACGTTCGAATAAACTGATTAGCATCTATGAAAAAAAAAATAACATCTTAACACAATTTTGTGATTACATTTACCTACCGCATAATCAGGACGATCAGCATAAGTAAGTGATTGTATATGCTCAAGGAATTGCTTAAGGTCAGATGGCAAGTGCTTTAGTAAAATGCGATGATCGTATTTTTCTTTGGTAACACCCACTTGTTCTTTATCCTTTATTTTACGCCATGGAAGTTGACCATTTACAAATTCTACCAGCATATAAAATAAAGACCATAAATCATCATGGCGACCCATTTCCCGATTACGATGAGCATTAATAGATGCATAGCGTACCGTGCCACGGAAACCAGCCGCTGCACGAGGACATCGCACTTCACCTGTTCCAGTCGTATACTGACGCGCCAAACCAAAATCTAACATATAAACACGGCGGCAGTTATATGGTAAACGCCCAATGGAAAAATTGCTCTGAAATATGAAATTTAATAAAAATTTTATTGTCATTGTAATAAAATATTAAATATTTTACTGGTTTTATGTCACGATGTAAGAACCCCACTGAATGTATAGATTCAATAGATTTCAATATTTGCAATCCTAGCCTTAATGTCGTGCTAAGAGAGAAAGCTCCACGAGGTTGCGCTCGACGTAGTTCGGCTAAATTTTTTCCTTGTAATTGCATGACCACATAATTAAATCGATCATTACGCCCACAACCAATAAAGCGACAAACGTGTTCTTTCCCTTGCAATTTTTTTAAAACTGCGACCTCCATTTTTAATACCTGCTTGGGTTGACGTGCTGATTCCACCTTTAGCGCAACCTGTTCTCGAGTGATTAAATCTTGACCCTCATATATTTCACCAAAACCACCACCACCTATCTTTCGTAATACCTATAAGTAAATTTTTTTTTCCAAAAATATATTAAACATTTATTAAACTATTGCAAACGATATTTGTCTAATACAACAAGGTGGTTTGATAGTTTCGAAATATATGATTTATAGAAATTTTTTATGGTCTATGTGCAATGATGTATATTATTCGAAACTTAGTACAAACATTATTAGTTTCCTGTTGGAAATAGGCATGATCGAATAATAGCCTTGTTTGCAATTGACATAATTCATTTAAGACTACATAAAGCTGATAATAAATATAAAGATAACTGTGTTTTAATAACACAATAAATTCTAAAAGAAAAGCAAATGTTCTGCAACAAAATGAGTTTTTTATAAATTGTGGATGTATCTATTATCCTATTACGCCTTTTATCGACACATGAATAGATGCAGTAAGTGTATACTAAATTTCAACACTGTAGGTCTATTTTGGTGGTCTTATATGAACTTCGTCAATTGTGAGGCAGACTACTATCTTAACATATATTATTGTATGTTTTATTTGATTAATTCAGGGTGTGGGAACTTCTTGAAAGTTGAAATATAAAAACCACCCTACTATGCAAATATTTCTGTCTTTACGTACCTTCCAACGTTCTTTGACCACATGCCCGGGCTGAAGTAAATCTTCCGATGCCATTATTTAGATTTTAAGTTTTGTGTCTGATTATTATCTAAATGTTTTCAGCAATACTTTACTCTAAAATTAGAATTGCTGCATGTTTTTTCACTTTTAAATCGATTTTCGGCGGATGATTTTAAGGTTTTATATAAGTCATTAAACGTGTATTTTAGATAAATTCTTTTTATATCCACCGGGATTCTGCAGGGTTAATCCAAAAATCGGGTACACAACGTCCAGAATCAAACTGTTTATAAAGCATGTTTTTAGGTTATTGGTGTGGACTAAGCAGAAGGATAATACTTTTAGTTAAATTTCGATTGCATACTTTGACAAGGAAAAGAGACAAATCAAATTTACCAAATGGAAGCGATTTCTATAAATAAAAAACTGGACATTAATTTTTTTTCACCGTAGAATAATATGTATATCCCCGTCTATTGTTAATGTTATTGTAAGCAAAGTTTGGTGTTTTGCTTTGTATACTATCTTACCATTATAACTTTAGTAAAAGAAAAGTTTTGTATTGATTAAAATAAATTTTTAGAAACTGAATTCATAGTCTTTAATCACACAATATTTAATATATGTCAACCCTTGTACTGATTGTATAACAAAAAATGAAAGCACCCCTAATGGGCTGAGTGCATTCAAATCAGTTATTACATTTTTATTTTAATATTGCCCTACAGATGGCGTTGATAACTGCGAAATATTTTCCAAAGCTCTAATTCGCGAACACAACTAGAAGCTAAATTGTCTCAATTTATGTGTCAACATATTAAGAAAAACGAAATTAGACACCTACTAGCATTATTGTCTAAATTTCGACTTTCAGACATAATTGACTTCAACCTGCTTTGGACTGCTATAAATAACAATATAAACCAGAACGCTCAAGTGAAGATAACAAAACGAACCGAACTAGACACCAAATCGCAATTATCCTAAGAAACTTCAGAGAAACAAACAACACCATACATAACATGTATATCATATGTAAAAAAATTATTCGCCCTTATCATTACATTCGTGCGGATCGAATTTTTACTCGATTCGTTTAATTTGGTATCATAACATAAAAACATTCTACAATCGGAATACGGATCGTTAAAGCAGTTAATACGTGTATACAAATATTTCTTTATGTAATTGTTTTCAACGAATCGAATTTCGTGCAAAGTATTTAATTTTTCATCAACAATTAAACAACAAGGATGTTATATTTCTTGTTCATTTTAATAAAGTAATGGATTCAGAAAAAACGTAAGTTCAATTTCTTTGCAATTAAAATTATGCAAAGCAAATAAATGTTTAATTTGTTTTATTTTTGTTTTATTTAAATAAAATTTTGTAAAATTTCATCTCTTATTGCGTTTGCTTTTCTTGTAAACTTTGATGTGTTAAATAAATTTTTTTGGTGTTATTTTAACTTTTAAACTTTTTATTTAAAAAACTCAACTTCTTTTGTATGAAAAACACTTCTTCTTCTTCTTCTTCATCTGACAAAAACTGCAAATTAAAAACAAAGATTATGCAGTGCACTCTAACGAATGTTATGATACCATTTTCAACGAATGCGAATCGAATGTGTATGAGACTCATTCGATCCGCACGAATGTTACCGTGTTTTTCCGAAAATAAGATACTGTCTTATAATTTTTTTAAGTCCCAAATACGCGCTAGGGCTTACTTTCGGGGGTAGACCAAAATATACGTATTTTTATATTCTTTAACTTAATATAAATTTTACACAGCATACAGAATTTAAAATTTATTCAATTACAATCATTTCATCTTCTTCATAAACATCGTCATAAAGTAAATTCTGAATTATATTTTGATTTTTTAACAAATTTATTTCCTGTTGAATCATTGGTCCAAATCCCTCTTGTCTTTATATCTAGGGCTTATTTTCGGAGGATGTCTTTTATTAAAAAAAGTTTCGAAAATTGCAATAGGGCTTAATTTAATACTCATAAGGAGAAAAAAAACCAAAATTAAACAAGTGAAAATATCGTCAAGCCCGACCATCACATATCCTACCCCATGTACTTAGCACATCTTGTCCCTCTGTAATAGTCGCCTTTGTCTAACACATTATTATCGAAATACTAGTATGTAAAGATATATCTTTAAAAAATGAAAAATTTTATTTCTTATTTTATATATATTCTTTAGAAAATAAAAAAAATATTTTTATACCCTCCACCTTAGCGATGAGGTTTATTATTCCGTTTGCAACACCCAAAAGGAGGCGTCATAGACCCTGAAGTATATATATTCTTCAGCAACATCAAAAACTAAATCGATTTAGATGTCCGTGTTTTTGTGTGTCCGTTTGTTGATAACAGGTCGTCCTTTTGAGATATTTCGATGAAATTTGGTACAGGAGCATGTATTGGCCCATAACGAAACTCTTTTGAAAATGGACCGGATTGGACCATTTTTAGAGTGCTTCGCCATATAATGTCCTATTATTTACTGAGGGTCTTTATACGGCAAAAAGTCACAATTCTTAATATTTTGTGAAGAATAGTTAATTAGCTTAATTAATTAGCAAATTTGGCACAGGCGATTGGATGTGGACCCGATCGGTTCAATTTTATACCCTCCACTTTGTGATGAGGGTATACTAATTTTGTTTTTCTGTTTGCAACACCCAGAAGAAGGAGTCAGAAACCCTACCTTTTGTTTCGTTATGTTATTTTAACATATATAAAAGTAGTCAACTTCACGCACTGTTTTTTGTTTAAATTCAACCTTTCTACACGTGGTTCTTCTTACTCATTTTTTCTTGTATAATATTTAATGTTAGAATAAAATCATAATTTGGTGACCCGCAGTATTGGTGATATATTGAACAGGCACAAATCAACAATATTATGCAAGATTCAGATATTTCGGCTACGGAGTCTGATAGTCACGTGGAGACAATATCTGTGACGCGTTTGTCTCCACCGAATATGGCAGATACGAATATCGAGTCATAAGTATGCTTCATGTCATTTGAATTCTGGTTTGCTGCGTTGAGAGTCACTAAAGATTTAAAAAACTACAATATTGTAATGGCCCAGGTGCCTCCAAACAACTTGATGAAATTGCGTTCTATAATTGACGCTACGCCAGGCAACAAGTATGATTATAATAAAGCTACGTTGATCGTTCACTTTGCCGACAGCCAACAAAAGACGCTACAAAATATCTTATCTGATATGCCGCTTGGCGACAAAAAACCTAGTCAACATTTTATGGAGATGCGTCGTGTGGCGTGTGTGGTAAGAGATTTAATACGTAATGACGACACTCTTAAAATTGCATACAAACCATATATGATACTCAACACAATTTTTAGATAAAATCACTAAAGAAAAACAAGGAATTGTCATATACAAAATACAGTGTGATGGCACTGAAAAAGCGCCGTATGAAAAGGAATATATAGGAACAAAGAGAGCGCTTGAAACGAGGATCTCTGAGCGTAATAAAGACATAAAGAAAGGAAAACTAAGCACAGCTTTCGCACAACACAGATTAAGATTTTAGCAAATTTAAAAAAGACACCAAATAGACCTTACAAGAAAGACACAATAGAAGCAAAGCTAGACGAAATAAATAAATTAATGCAAAAGTTTACATTTCTGGGGCAACTTTTAGAAAAATCTTCAGACTGGCTCAATCTTAAAATTAAATTTGACAAAACTTATAAAAGATTTACAGTACTCGTTATCAGAATTATTGGAGTCTACCTTATCAAATCAGACAGATACAATGGCTTTTAATTTCGAATTAGCATTAAAAACAGTCCCGCTTTTTACAGGGAAATACAGGGAAGTCAATTACTTCTGTAAAATAATCGAACTCCTTGGTAAAAACCTGAATGATGATGGAAAAAAAGAGCTATTAGAACTAGCCTATCACATAAAATTATCACAAAATCTTAAAACAGCAATTGGTTCAATACAAATCTCAAGTACTATAGAGGAATTGATAAATAAACTAAAATCGACGTATAAGAATCACAATTACTAATTTACAAACTACCTTAAACAACACCTGACAATTACGGAACGTTCAAAATTTCGTCGATAAATTACTAGATTTAAAAAGTCAGATAAATGAGTTACAAATTAACCAACTAGGTAACAATGCTTCTGCAGACACTAAAAATGTCTTAATAAAAATAAATGAGAATTATGCTCTAACTATATTTAATAACGGCTTAAATGAACAATATAAACAAACTATATATGCAGTACAACTACAAACACTAAACCAAGCTGCAAATATTGCTTCAGAACTTGAGAAGGACAAAAAGTTCCAAGCAAACTCTCAAATTTTTCACACCAAAATTTAAAATCGAACATATAACCAAAGGAAAAATAATGTTATGATACAAACAATCACAACAATTATAGAAATAATTTCAAGCAAAATAAGAATTATAATCATGGTTATAAAATTAATCCAAACAATAACTATAGAAACAAGACTTAAACAACATGACAATAACAGACGTCGGATTAACCCAAACAAAAACTATAGAAACAAGAATTTTAGAAACAATTTCAGACAAAACCAAAGTAATACTATTAACAACAACCCAGACTTAAGACAAAATAACAATAGCAGACGTCGGAATGTCAACATGATACACAACAGGGAAACGAATCGACGTTGGTGATGAGGGATACCATCACCGACGCGTAAATAGGGAATACAAAATTTTAAATGCATTCAATCAGCACACGCACTTCATTATTCTAAAATTGGAAAACACTCAAAATATTAAACTTCTCGTCGATACGGGAGCAGAAATTTTGCTTTTAAAGTTAAATACATTAAAAATCATTACACCAAAAATAACAAACAGTACTTGTCAACTAAGTGGAATATCTTTGGAAAAAATAGATACTCTTGGAAAAATCTTTTTAGATCTATATGTCGGATAGACAAAATTTAACCATACGTTTCGCATTGTAAACAATTCTTTTCCAATAACGACTGATGGAATAATAGGAATAGATTTTCTACAACGATTTCTTTGTAAAAGACAACATAATTACAAGTAATAATAATAGAGAATATTCCGAAAAACGCTTCAATGAACTTTTGAAGTTAATTCATATCGACCATGCGGACAGCGCCGCTTCAAAAAAATTAATAGACATTTTCAGAGAATATCAAGGCATTTCCCATCTAGATGGAGAAACCCTGACTGCTAACAATTTCTATACCCAAAAGTTAATAATGAATGACAAAACTCCTGTATATACTAAAAATTACAGACTACCTCAGTCACATAATACAGAAATTAATCACCAAGTATAAAAATTATTGGAATCCAATATAATCGAATCATTGTCCCAAAAAAAAGGAACAAAAGAAACAAAAACATGGAGATTAGTAGTTGATTTTAGAAAATTAAATTACAAATTAGTTAACGATTAATTTCTAGTGACAAGACTGGGTGACGTATTAGACGTACTAGGGAGAGCAAAATATTTTTCCTTTCATTAAATTGAATTAGACAAAGAATCTAGATCATTAATAGCATTTTCCACTAAAAAAGGACATTTCCAATTCAAAAGACTACCTTTCAGTTTAAACATGTCATCTAATAGTTTTCAAAGAATGCTAACAATTGCACTATCTGGACTAGACGCAAACGCATTTTTATACGTAGATGACATAATTATATTTGGTTGCAGTTAGCAACATCATAATAACAATTTCTTTCTTACGCTTAAGAAAGTATAATTTAAAATTGAACGCCTATAAATGCCATTTTCTCCGACGTGAAGTTGTATATTTAGAACACCTAATAACAAAAGATGGTATAAAAACCGACCCATCAAAATATGAAATAATAAAAAATTATCCAACACCAAAAAATCCAGACGAAGTAAGAAGATTCGTCGCGCTCTGTAATTACTATAGGCGATTTATTAAAGACTTTACTAAAATAGCAATATGCTTGAATAATTTATTAAAAAAGAACCAATCATTCATTTGGTCCAATGAATGTGAAATATCATTTAACACATTAAAAAAACAAAATTATAAATCCACCAATATTACAATACCCAGACTTTAACAAAACGTTTGTCTTAACTACAGATCCTTTATGCTTTATTGTAAACCTTTTGAAAGGTCAGCATAATTTACCTAATTTGCTGTTTGATTTGGGTATTTATGTTCCTTCACGTATTACGAGAAATTACTTCCCTCTCGTTCTGTCCCAATGTAGGTCTAACTATGAACTATTTAATCCTTTGCGCCGTTTATGTAAAAATTATAATGATTACTATGCAATTTTCTGTAATTCTGATTCTTTAACTAGCATTAAAAACGCGTTATATTTTCGTTCATAATATTAAGTTGCCAAGTTTTTTTACTTTTCTTACTTTTTTCACGTATGGCATATGCACATGTGATATTAGTCACATTTGAATATGCTACTTCTTTATACATTTATTAATGTAATAATTTATTTATACATTTATACTGTTAATTTGTTTGAATTAATATTAATGTACATAAATTTTTCATATATCTAATTATAATAATAATATTTAATTAAAAATTTGCATTATTACAATTGTTATAATTATAATTATTTGATAGCTTGTATGATTCAAGCTTTATTTTATTTTTGAATTGTATTAGATTACCCTTTTATTATTTTTACAATTTCTATATTATCTTTTGTTAAATTTTATTATTATTATTAGTATAATATAGTTTGAAATTTTTATTTTTAATTTTCACATATATAATTTCTTGGTGCTGCTGTTGCTCTGCTGTTGTTGTTCTTGTTGTGGCTGCGTATAAATTGTTATTATTGTTATACCCTCCACCTTAGGGAAGAGGGTATATTCATTTTGATCATGCGTTTACAACATATCGAAGGAAGCGTCGGAGACCCCACAAACCATATATATTCTTAATCTGCATGAAAAGAGAAATCGTTTGAGACATGTCCGTCCGTGTGTCCGTCTGTTGTTGGCACTATCACGGTCGTAATTTTTGAAATATCAAATTGAAACTTTGCATACGTATTCATAGTTCAATTTCGCTGTTCCGTATTGAAATTGGGCAAAATCGGTAAAGAGACACGCCCACAATAAACGAAAATCTCATCATACCTCGAAAAAATTGTATCTTTAAAAAATTATATATCGCACAATACTATGCCTATCAAGTTGATTTTTGGTATGCATATAAGTGTTACCTTTGTCCAATACTGTGCCAAAAATGAGCGTGATTGAATAACGCAAACGCCTATAATTAAAAAAAAACACTATTTGCGTAAGTACATGAAATACATAAATATGGCAATAGGAGCTTATTTTTTAGAGAATTACAAAAGGTGGAGGGTATTTAAGCTTCGGTCTTAACCGAACTTCTCTAACTTGTTTTTATTATACCCACCACCTTAGGGAAGAGGGTATATTCACTTTGATCATCCGTTTACAACACATCGAAGGAAGCGTCGGAGACCCCACAAACCATATATATTCTTAATCAGCATGAAAAGAGAAATCGTTTGAGACATGTCCGTCCGTGCGTCCGTGTGTCCGTCTGTTGTTGGCACTCTCACGGTCGTAATTTTTGAGATATCAAATTGAAACTTTGCATACGTATTCTTAGTTCAATTTCGCTGTTCCGTATTGAAATTGGGCAAAATCGGTTAAGAGACACGCCCACAATAAACGAAATTATAATCATACCTCGAAAAAATTGTATCTTAAAAAAATTATCTTTCGCACAATACTATGCCTATCAAGTTGAAATTTGGTACAAATATAAAGGGTACCGTTATCCAACACCGTGCCAAAAATGGGCGTCATTGAATAACGCAAACGCCTATAATTTAAAAAAAAACACTATTTGCGTAAGTACATGAAATACATAAATATGGCATTAGGAGCTTATTTTTTAGAGAATTACAAAAGGTGGAGGGTATTTAAGCTTCGGTCTTAACCGAACTTTTCTATCTTGTTTTTATATTACTTTAGTACATTTTACTAGCTTTTTATTATTTTAATATTTAAGTATTCTTTTGTATTTGCACTTCTGTTTATATTTTTAAATTGTTGTAATCATGTGTTTTTTCTTTTTACCAACTCTTATTTAAATCCATCATTAGTTCTTAAGTTGCTGAATTATATATAATAATTATATTATAGCACAAATGAAATAAATAAATAAATAAATACAAATGCTGATGCACTATCAAGAATAAAGATAGATTCAGACACTCTAAAATATATGATACCAAGCCAAATAAAAGTTGTAACTAGAGTGCAAAAATTAAAAAATATTGAGTTAGCTAACGATATAAAAAATCAGAATAGTTTGATCCCACTAAAAAAAATATATGGGATTACACATCTATTTCTGACATTAACAATTTAAGAAAAATAAAATTTGAATTTATCAAAAACATTACAAGAAAAAATAATGTTAAACTACACGCAGAAGATAAAAATATAATAATAAGATGCAGTGATAATTCTTCGAATTTAGATTCGATTATGGAGAAGCTGGCATCACAATTAGAAAAATTAAAGGTATTTAATGTAGCATTGTACAAGAATGATATGATATTCAAGTTCATAACTGAAAATGCTTTTAAGAAAAAATTTATCAAGTTGCAACAAAAGAAAAATAAAAACGACCAATTAATAAATATTACATTATATAAAGACCCTCAGAGTATAACAAATAAAGTGATACAATATAAATGAATTGATAAATTTCATAGCAGTCCACTAGGAGGACATTTAGGTATCAGAAAAACTCTTTTAAAATTAAAACAAAGATACGTCTGGAAAAACATGAACAAAAAATTTGTCAACAACTGCACAAATTGCCAAGAAAATAAATAGATACAACGTAATAAAGAATCACAAACTATTAGTGTAACACCAAACAGCAGTTTTGCAGTAGTTGAGATAGATACAGTAGCACCTGTAAGGATTTCAAATGGATTCAGGTATATTCAAACGATTCAATGCGCACTAACAAAATATGTAACAAACAAACAAAAAAACAAAATATGTAACCTAGTAAAGGAGCAAAAACAATTTCTCAAACAGTTGTCGAACAACTTATTCTAAAATACTTAACCCTGTACCATCACGAAAGATTAGGAATAGTAGAACGTAACCACCGAGTGTTAAAAGAATATATATATGTATGTTATCATTTGAATTTGTATTTGGAAAAATACCATGTTTGCCAAATGATAATTTTATGTCGAACGAAAAAATCTACAATCTGGAGAATTACTCCAATGAATTAAAAGTCAGACTCCAATATTCTCAAAAAAGAGCCAAAAAACTAATAGAATTAGAAAAACATAAACGCACTTTAAACAATTGCCCTTATCAAGACATTCGTGCGGATCGAATGAGTCTCATACGCATTCGCTTCGCATTCGTTGAAAATGATATCATAACATTCACTCTAGTACACTGCATTATCTTTGCTCTGATTGGCAGTTTTTGTTAGAAGAAGAAGAGTGAAAAAAAGTGTTTTTCATTTAGAAGAAATTGTGTTTTTTAAATAAAAGAAAAAAAATTGAACAGTTTTAAAGTTAAAATAACACCAAAAAAATGGATTTAACACCTTTTTTCGTGGTTCACCCAGAAAATACCTTAAAAAGAACGCGAAGGGCATTAAGGGAATAAACAAAAAGTGTGTTACTTTTATACTTAATAATTAAATACGTTGATTTTTATTTAGATATGTGATCGCAGACAACAAATTTGCTCAAGATTTACAAGACAACCAAACGCAATGAGAGATGAAATTTTATAAAATATTATTTAAATTAAACGTAAAAATAAAACAAATTAAATATTTTTCTTCTTGATTTCTAATTTACTTCCTAATCTTTTCCATTTCAAGATTATGGCCCTTTGTTTCTTCTACCAAAGCGCTTAATGACTAGTATAGTACACTACACCCTTACCCTTTTTTTCCCTTTATAAAAAAAAATTTATGTATTTTAGGCATTATATACATAATAATTATTATTATTATTATTCAGTTTTTATGTTAGCTACAATTTTATAACAGCCAACTAAACTAAACTTAAATTAAGGTAAATTAATATTTAGAAACAGCACAAGAAGCAGCACCGCAACAACAACAACAACAATCGCCGAAACAGCAATAGAGACTAAGGCTAAAATTAGTGTAAACTTAGAGCTACTTAAAGTAAAGAATAAAACTAAAATAACCTAATAATGAGTACAAAGTTATATTCTAAGATAAGTTTACAACAATGTACATATGCATGATATGTTATATGTTACAACAATATGTTATGCTTATGGTATGATTACAGTAATATGTATATATTGGAAAAGTTTACAACAAATATTATAAGGTGTAAAGTGTAAAGTGTAAAGTATCAGTTGGAAAGCACCTTATATCTTATACTGGAAACCGTATCGGACCAATCGAAAACAACGTAATATTCGTTAAACATTTTACACAATATCCGAAACGGACCATAAAGTAGATAATTTGTGCGGCAGTGAGATAATTTCAAGGGTACATAGTGCCTTGAAAAACGAGAGGGGATATTAAATGAAATTAATTCCAATAAAGATGGAGAGCAGATATCGCCTCTAATAATTTTAGCAATAAAAGTAACTCCTAACATATCACGCCTTTTTTCCAACGTAGGTAAGTTAATCAGCATTAACGTGTCATTATAGGGTGGTAAACGCACATCAGGATTCCGACCCAGACCACGAAGCGCAAAAAGTAAAAAATTTTTTTGAACTGATTCAATGCTGTCAATATAAATTCTGTAAGTAGGTACCCATACAACAACTGAGTATTCCAGGATAGGCCTAACAAGCGACGTATATAACCTCTTAGTGACATAAGGATCATAAAATTCCTTTGACCATCTTTTTATAAAGCGAAGAACAGATTTCGCCTTGTTAACAGAATATTCGATATGTAGGTTAAAACGAAGCTTCGAATCTAAAATAACCCCTAAATCATTGAAGCTGGATACATTCGCTAGCATGATGTAGGCAGATAATCAGACCAAGAAAACGTTAGCTTTTTACATTTGCTTATATTTAAAAACATGCCATTATTTTTAAACCATTCGGACAGACTACATAAGTCGGACTACAAGAAAGAAGAATATTCAAAAGAATTGAGGGACATAAAGATTTTTACATCGTCAGCGAACATAAGGACGCGAGAAAATTTAATACAATTTGGAAGGTCATTTAGAAAAAGTAAGAAAAGTAGAGGACCAAGATGACTACCCTGAAGGACTCCAGAAGACACAGAAATTTCACGTGATAAACAAGACTTTTTACGAACGACCGGTAAAGTAATTGTGAAACCAAGCTAACATACTGTTACTAAAGCCAAGCAATTTAAGTTTGAGAATTAGCAGATGGTGATCAACTTTATCGAAGGCTTTAGAGAAGTCCGTATAAACTACGTCAGTTTGCATGTGTTCCGAAAAACCCTGAAATATATAACATGTTAATTCCAAAAGATTTGTAGAAGTCGATTTACCCTTAACGAAGCCGTGTTGATAAGGGGAAATAATAGATTTAATTATCGGAGTAAGTCTTTTAGTAATTATTAGTTCGAATAGCTTTGGCAAGGCACTAAGTTTAGCAATACCACGATAGTTATTGATAAAATTTTTAGGTCCATTCTTATAAAGTGGAATAATAAAGCTACTTTTCCAACGTAGGAGGAAATAGCCTTTTCTGAGACATGCATTGAAAAGATTAGTTAAAGGAACATATAATAAATCCGCACAATGGCGCAGTATACAAGAAGAAACACCGTCAGGGCCGTGAAAATAACACAACTTAACCGTCTTTAGTGTATCTAGGACTTCCGTTTCAGACAACTGAATGGGAGGAAACAGGTCATATGATTTTATATCGTATAAATAGTTATCACTTGGTACGCTTTTAGGTGAGTAAGATTTTTCAAAAAAATTGGCAAACATGTTAGATATCTCCTGAATATTTGAAGATTCCAAGTTGTTATGTCGCAATACTAATAATCTGCTTTGTTTATTTCGGACCATTCTTAAGTTTTTGTTAAACCAGACTGGACATTTCATAGAACTATAGCCAATTTTTAAAGGAACAGGCTCAGAAATCGCTGACAGAAGTATATCATACATAACAGACAACGATTTGTCTATATTGTTTACATCGACAATAAACTTGGAGACAGACGCTGATAAAATACATCTGATTTTATTATAATTAGTCTTATTGAAATTAAAGTATTTATTATACTCAACTCTAGACTGAACATTACTTAAAAGAAGATTATTTAAGGTAAGCAGCAGCGTAGGGTGATGCTTATCCTCTGGCAAAACAAAAGGAAACGTGCGATTGATCGAAATGCTCGTGTCATTCAGGAAAATTAAATCAAGAAGTTTATTATTATAATTCGGGATATTATTAAATTGAAACAATCCCAAATCATAAATTTCATCGAAGAACTCTATAAGATGTTGAGGAATCATAATTGGTGTGAGATGATCCATGTCATCATTAATGATCCAGTTAATGTCAGAAAAATTAAAATCACCTAAAACCAGTAACTTATCACATGGTTTAACAAATGAATATATGTTTCTGATTAAGTGAACATGCTTCATGTAAATTATAAGGTACGACGCTGGAGGAATGTATGAACAGGTAATAAATAAGTAGCAATTACCCAACGATATTTTTACACAAACAAATTCGACGTCAAAATTATCAGAATGAAGTACCACCTGAGATGGCAAAAAATTTTTAACAGCTATAAGTACCCCACCACCTGTTTTACTAGTGCAATCACACCTATAAACTTCAAAATCGGCACAAAAAATCTCAGCACCCTTAACCCCTGGTTTTAACCAAGTTTCAGAAAAAACTATAATGTGGTATTCACAGCCCGAAGAATTCAGTAGTGCATCATGTAATTTGCTATTCAGATCACGGACATTTTGATATAATATCATTAAGTTATTATCTAGCTATTTAGGAGCAGTATTAGGTAACTCTAAATTAACTGGAGGCTTAAAATTTACTTTGGGAACAAATTCTTTCACCAGCACACCATTAGGCCAGAACTCTTTTTGTATTAAGCAGTCAAAAAATGATAAAGGAGCTAATATTTTAAGATATATCTCGTTTTTGAGTTGTATTAAATTTAAAAATATTTATTTTATTGAGGTCTATCTCACGCGCATTACGTTGAATATAGTTTTTTACTGTTTCAACTGTAGTATTGCAACTAAATCGTGATACAAAGACAGCTTTACGACGCGGAACAACAATTAGATCACCTGGTTGTTCATCTATCAGTATTTCTTTAGAAGTAGAAGGCCCATCCTGCTTGCAATTTTGTACAACCAAAGAAACATCAGCAGATACATTCTTTGTAATCCTCGGTTCATCTGGAGTGGATGGAGGATCAACAATAATTATAGATGTAAAGACAGGATTAAGAACAGTAGCAGTGTCAGAGGGGCCAACTATGTTATTGGAAACAGTTTCATTTTCAGAAGAAGCTAAAGAATCAGATGGAGAAGGAACGTTTAAATTAGAAGAATCCAGTGGCAATAAGTTCGGAGAAGCTTGCAAGGATAAAGTAGAAGATGGACCAGGCTTAGAGGTGAATACAGGATTTTTAAAGAGTTTGCAATTATTGAACATATCCTGATATTTATCAAATTTTTCATATAACTTTTTTAAATCTTTATGTAACTCATTAAAACCACTTTGCGTTTGTTTAAATAACTTATGAAAATCCGTATCAATTTTGCGGCAATTGCGGCAAGCCCATCGAAGCCCTTTAGTGCGGTTTGTAATGTAGTCAAAGTCTCTACCATTAAAACCCGCACATTTAAGATGGGCTGGTCTATCAACCAGCAGAGCAAAAATCTCTCAAGATTTGTTTCCTTGCAATTAGAATAAATGCAGTCCATCATGACAGATGTTAATATGTTATTATAGAGTAGAGTTATAATGTTAATATGAGCAATAATAACGGCAATACAAAAGAAAAAAAAATGTTATAATAATGATACAAATGATATAGAAAAAGAAAACAAGGAATAAGGAAAATGAAAAATGATGAAATACACCAACTAAATAAAAGAAATTGAAAATCTTCACTCTTCGCACAGATTATCAATAGTATACGAATAATTTTTACAGAGTATAACTTTTTCGTATTAAAATCACTCAATTTTAAAATTTTTTAAACGTAATATAATGTTCAAAAATATTTAATTAACACCGAGCGAAATAAAACACACGCAATAAGCTAGGATTACCAACTGATTTGTACTCATTTGAACAATAAGCATTATTTTTATGTTAAGCATTATTTTACGATTTGTAGAGTAAATAAAATTATTTTTTTTATAAAGTGAAAAAAATTTATGTATGTTAGGCATTATATACATAATAATATTTGTACTCATTTGAACAATAAGCGTAATAAGCATTATTTTACGATTTGTAGAGTAAAAAAAATTTTTTTTTTTATAAAGGAAAAAAAAATGAAATGAACAATAAGCGTAATAAGCATTATTTTTATGTTAAGCATTATTTTACGATTTGTAGAGTAAGCATTATTTCACAATTGTAAATAGGTCATACGCATAAATGGTATAAGCTTTTCGTACTTGCATACGTCCTTTCCAGAGGGTAATTTTTTTTATAAAATTCGTATTTTTCCAAAAATAGGTATTTTTATTCCTATAAAATGCAGACTTTTTCGATTTTTAACCCTTATTTATTTATTTTTATACCCTCCACCTTAGGGAAGAGGGTATATTCACTTTGATCATCCGTTTACAACACATCGAAGGAAGCGTCGGAGACCCCACAAACCATATATATTCTTAATCAGCATGAAAAGAGAAATCGTTTGAGACATGTCCGTCCGTGTGTCCGTCTGTTGTTGGCACTCTCACGGTCGTAATTTTTGAGATATCAAATTGAAACTTTGCATACGTATTCTTAGTTCAATTTCGCTGTTCCGTATTGAAATTGGGCAAAATCGGTTAAGAGACACGCCCACAATAAACGAAAATCTCATAATACCTCGAAAAAATTGTATCTTTAAAAAATTATATATCGCACAATACTATGCCTATCAAGTTGAAATTTGGTATATATATAAAGGGTACCGTTATCCAACACTGTGCCAAAAATCGGCGTGATTGAATAACGCAAACGCCTATAATTAAAAAAAACACTATTTGCGTAAGTACATGAAATACATAAATATGGCATTAGGAGCTTATTTTTTAGAGAATTACAAAAGGTGGAGGGTATTTAAGCTTCGGTCTTAACCGAACTTTTCTATCTTGTTTATTTATTTATTAGTTTATTACATTTTAAGTTAGCTACAATAACAGCCAACTAAACTATCTTAAATCTAGGAATCAGGAAACAGCTCCTCAACGACAACAACAACAACAACCACAACAGCTCCGATGATTAAACTATAAGTAAAATAAGCTTACAGCTAATAAGTTACAATACATAACAAAATAAACGCAAAGATATGCAATATATAAAGTTCATAATAATTAAATAAATTAATTATGAAATTAAAAAATTCTTATACAATTATTAAATGAATATAAGAAAAAGATAAATGTAGTATAATTTAATATGAAATTTGTAAAACAATGTATATATAAAGATATAATATGTATTTTTTTTAATTATGTGTTTTTTAAATTATTTAACAAACAATGATGGCTATGTCCAGTCAATTTAATGAGTTCTTTACAATTGGTTCTACATCTAACATTGACCTCTTATCATAGAACAATTAATATATTACAATTAGTATTTGCATAAATAAAAACTAAAACAAAATGAATAATGTAACACAAAAGAAAAAATAAAAAAATAAAAAAAAATAATGAATAATGAAACAAAAATAAAAACAAAAAATTTATTATATATATGTATAAATAAAATATATATATATACACGGACACGTCTCAAACGATTTCTCTTTTCATGCTGTTTAAGAATATATATGGTTTGTGGGGTCTCCGAGGCTTCCTTTGATGTGTTGTAAACGGATGATCAAAATGAATATACCCTCTTCCCTAAGGTGGAGGGTATAAAAATGGCGTCACCGCATGCTTTAGCACGTTTTGTGATTGTAAAGGCGTATCAGTATTAAAAATTCAGCAGTTAAAAAGTGGATAATAAGACAACTCCCCATATTATTGGCAGGCAAGTTGCAACGATCATCAAAGCACATCCAAGAATTTCAGGCAACATCCAGCAACAAATTTATAATAAACATATCTAATATTTTGACATCGACGAAAGGAAATTGATTATCAACAACAACATGGAATTGTAAATTCTAAAACAAAGACAACAACAGAGGGCGTCTCTAACAAGAATTCTGAATTATTGCAATGATCCGGAATCTGAAAGAGAAGGAATAATTGTAATGGTGAAATTGAAGAGAATTATTTCACGATTAAAGCAATTGGTATGCGTAACGCTGAAGAGGACAGAAATCAAACTGTGGTAGATCAGTAATCTCCTAATGATATCATGGCAGCAATGCAAGTTCTATTGTCTCTCCAAAATACAATGAGTACGGTGATAGAGAGGCTTTCACAGATCCACCTGAATAACTCGTCAACACCAACCGGTATACAAAGTGACAATGAGATTCGTTTGCCAAGAATCAACATTCCAGAATTTGATGGAACACACACTGAATGGATCCGATTTAGAGATCTCTTTAAAGTCACGATTCACACGAAACCTAACATTGCAAATGTTGAGAAACTCGAGTATCTACAAACAAAATTAAAAGAAGAAATGCTGTCATTGATTAATTTAAAACCAACAAATGCCAATTATGATATAGCTTAGAATGTAATAATGGATAAATCAGATATAGTGAGCTTTACTTACTTTGAGCCTTTATTGAAACAGCCAGGTTTGAAATCAACATCACCAAATGAATTGAAACAATTTTACAACAAGATTAACGAAAGCTACAATGCACTTAAAGTTCTAAACGAACCTGTGAAGTCATGTTTGATATTCCAATTAGAAAAGAAACTTGACAATGAGACATACATTTTGTGGCACAGACACAAAAACAATATAAAAATTCAACATTTGTGCAATTCTTAAAATTTCTTGAAGAGCGTCTATTTGAAATCGGAAACACACAAAAGCTCAGTGAAAATCAAGGGCATAATAATATACGTACGTATATTACGTACCACGTTCCAGAATTGTCCAATTTGTTCGGAGGAGCACAAGTTATATAACTGCAACAAATTCAAGGATATGAATTTAGAAAAAAGAAGAAGGGTTGTCTAACACAACATTTGTTTCAATTGTCTTCAATTTAATCATAAAGCGGTCGATTGCAAGAGATCAGCATGTAGAATATGTAACAAAAAACATAACACACTTTTACATCCAACAAATGCAGAAGTTCTAAAAGTCAATTGTAATCAACCTGTAAGCAGCCATTCAGCAAAAGCAGCATCAAACAATCAAGCGACAACAAAAACTGATAATTCAACAACAAGTAATCATGCAACGTGTGTAACCTACTTCAGTCATCTCAACCTTATTGCTACCCACTGCTATAATTATTGTTAGTAATGTGAGTGAAAGGTACCGATCTTGTCGAGCTTTGTTAGATACAGGATGCCAAGGCACTCTAATGTCGGAAGCGTGCGAACTAAATTATTTGGAATCGGTGATGGCAGTGGTTCTCATACAAAGGGGAAGGTATGTGTCAATATTTATGCGAATGAAAATATAATCACAACAGATGCATATTGTTTATCGAGTTTAACTCAACAACTTCCAGCACAAGAGGTGTCTGTTGAGAAGCTCAGTTATTTTAAAAACTTAAAATTAGCAGACGAAAATTACAAAACACCTGGCCATATCGACATAATTCTAGACAAAACAGACAGTGTAATAAGTGGTAATATCGTATCAAATTATATGTCTATTGATCTCGACCACCAAGAACTAAATTTTGTTTCATAATTTGCTTAAAAATAAAGTTCTACAGAAGAGCTGCACCCATCGCTCAACATATTATGTCAAGATATTTTTTTATTGCCTAGTATGGCGATCATTTTATGATTTCAATATATTTTTTTATTGCCTATCCCTTAAGTACTTTCACCTTAATTTGCAAATGCTCAAAAAGCATTGATTGTATTTTATTCTCAATAAGTCAAGTCACACCATAAACAGGTTAGTTTCCATGTTAGATAGATAAGACCATTTTCATTATATTGTGAAAGTTAGGCACAGCCTAAATGAGCCCACCGATGATGGTTGGACATCGCGGTAACTCTTTTTTTATTTATAATTTAATATTTGTAAGCATTATTTCAGTAAGTCAAACATTGTATATTTCTTGCTTAAGCATTATTTTAATTAGGCCAAAATATTGTACGATACCTTTTTTATAAACATTGTTTTAATCAGGTCAAGGTATTGTGCAATGTTTTGATGAGTTCTTTCACTGGTTATAAAAAGCCAGTGAATCAATTCTCAGCGGGCTTTATCGTAATAACTATGGTCGATTGCGATCGTTAAAGTAAAGAATTGCTAAAATAAGATTGAAATTGTCTAAATATTAAAATCACAATAACAAAAGTGCGATCATTAAAATATAAAACTACAAGAGTAATTAAATTGTGCGTTTGAGATATTTAAGTTAATTACAAAATGGAAATACTTAACTTATATAGCAAGCCCGATGTTTAACCTATTACCTAAAGATGTTTTTTATTACTGATAACCTAATGCATTATTTTGATTTTTTCAGTTAAAAATATCTTTCCATTATTTTTTTATGACCTATCATAAATATTTTACTGAACGTTAGAAACTCAAAAGAAGTATTTTATCCTATTGGAATAGCCTTTTAATGCATTTTAACCATAATTCCTCTACATTGCATACTACTTAGAAAATTTTCAAAACTTAAAAATCTTTAGATTATCAGAAAAGTTCACAGAGATCAATATGTTTTCTTTTGGCCATGGTGCGGGTGGTTTCCTTCGATACATATATTTGCACATATTTAGCTCTTTTGCTTGTGTGTGCTATTGTGTAATAGTTTTTCATATCTTGTCTTTTTTATTACGTTCCCCTTTTTTATTACCTTTCGTTATCTTGAGTAAATTTAACTTGAGTGAATTAAGATTTTATTTTTCGCAGCTGGAACTTTTTTCATTTGTATTTTCCCAAAAATTGTTTTTTTAACCCTATAAAATCCAGGATTTTTTCACTTTTTAACCCTTGTTTATCCCTCTATTTTTCCACCTATTTTCCAGATAAATCAATCGGTGTAACTGAGAGTGGGTTTGGCATTTGCTGTTTAGTAGTTACAAACATCCGCACAAATTTAATATTTATTTTGCCACAAGTTGTGCAGGGCATAAATATATAGTTTTACCTGAACATTTAATACCCCACACCACTTAGTTATATTTTAATGCTATAAATATGTTAAAAACACGTCCCTGTCTTAAATTTATTCAAAAAGTATGCAAAATTTCGATTTGTATGCCGATTGCAAATAATATATGGTCGAAAAATAGACATTGCTAATTCCATTCATATTTTAATTCTGATCTGATCGGTGTATTTAAAGATTTATGTAACACTTACCATTTTGTCTAATCGGTACAATTAATGGTTAGTGTTTTAGAGTTCAAATACGTTGTTCAATTGCTATGCCATATAATATAACTGCATAATATTCTTGATCAACATTATCATCACCATCATCATCACCACTATGACGTCGTCATACCGCAAATATAAGTTTTATTCTTATAATAGTAATAATAAAACTTATTTGTTTGTTTTTATTTTTTAATGTTTTTATACCCTTTTATAAAGGATGCCTTAGATATCCCTTCATGTATATATCTTTATCAGCATAAAAATCTGAAACAATATAGCTATGTACGTTCAAGTGTATCCGGGATCACGTGTCCGTTTGTTGCAGGACAAATACAGAGCTGAGATTTTGTACAAATTATATACAAGTTGTTATTTAAATTGGAAGGATTCGGTCAAGTGCCCATAATCAAAAAAACCTCTTCTAATCACTAAACCAATGCCAAAAAGTTGAATTTAATATATTTGATATATAAGTTAACCAGTTAACCTTAGTAGTTTATAAGTTTACTTGTACCTTTTCGTTAATTTTAAATAAGCAAAGTTTTGGTTCACTTAAGCCAATATTATATTCACCTTTTGCATTTTGATGTATTGTAAAAAATTATAATCAATTCTAAGTAAGCTTAATTTTACGCTTAAGCTATTCATTCGCCTTTTTTGCAATATTATACTGTAAAAAAATATAATCAATTCTAAGTATACACAATTTTGAGCTTCATGCACCTTCTTACAATATGATACGCGCACGTGTGCATTTTGACTTGTAAAAAATTTATAAAAGAAATTAATGAAAATAAAATCATTCCATGTAGAAACATCAATATCATCATGAGTATTTTCTTACTTGGACTCTTTACTAAAAATAATTAATTATAATTTTTAAGTAATATTAATTATGCTGTATATGTATGCATGTATTCATAAAAAAGTCGCACTGTATTTGAAAAACTCTGTTAGTGAAAATGGAAAAATTAGTGGAATATGAAAGAAGCTCTTTCGAAAAATGAAGGGGTGCACTTTCATTTATTTCCATTATCAAACGAAATTTCTCTATTTTCAATAATTGTACCTTCCACCTTAGGGAAGAGGGTATATGCATTTTGATCATCCGTTTACAAGACATCGAAGGAAGCGTCGGAGACCCCACAAACCATATATATTCTTAATCAGCATGAAAAGAGAAATCGTTTGAGACATGTCCGTCCGTGTGTCCGTCTGTTGTTGGCACTCTCACGGTCGTAATTTTTGAGATATCAAATTGAAACTTTGCATACGTATTCTTAGTTCAATTTCGCTGTTTCGTATTGAAATTGGGCAAAATCGGTTAAGAGACACGCCCACAATAAACGAAAATCTCATCATACCTCGAAAAAATTGTATCTTTAAAAAATTATATATCGCACAATACTGTGCCTATCAAGTTGAAATTTGGTATATATATAAAGGGTACCGTTATCCAACACTGTGCCAAAAATGGGCGTGATTAAATAACGCAAACGCCTATAATTTAAAAAAAAAACACTATTTGCGTAAGTACATGAAATACATAAATATGGCAATAGGAGCTTATTTTTTAGAGAAAACCAAAAGGTGGAGGGTATTTAAGCTTCGGTCTTAACCGAACTTTTCTATCTTGTTTTTTTTTTATATACCTTTCAAAATTTTCAATCAAACTTATACTTTCATCTGTACACTTAAGCTAATTACTCTTTTATAATGTACTTTTCATATATATATATATATATACTTTATATATATTATTTTTTATTTTCAATTTTGAAATTAACAAACACCGACTTCAATCGAGTTTTTACCATTTAAAATTAAAAAAGTTTCGATTTTAATAATAAATTTTTAGATATGGACTACTACTACTATTTTACTAACGGGTTATGGCTGATGTTCAATGCTGTACCATCTGAAACATTTAGTTCTTTACTGTAAAAATTAAATTTATCAGAAGTTCCGTCTAGTTGTTCAATTATATCATCTATAGCAATAGTTTCATTGTAATTCTGTTCCGGTAAAGCTACGGCGACTGAATTTTCATTTGAATTATTATTTAGTTGATGTTGTTGCTTCTGGGTTGCTTGAGCAGGTGTGCCCTTGGATAGGGAAATGGTACGTTGAAGTGTCTTTCCAGTATTAAAAATGTTGACGTAATCTTTTTTACTTGAACCAGTATTAGAATTAGTAGATACCACCATCACTTTGCCGGAATTATTGCTGTTACAAGTTAACAGTTGTTGACCTGAAGCTTGTGATTGATTTCCGGCCGCTATAGCTATATTTTTTGAAACAGCAGATATGGTGCTTGAGTTTGAAGGCATTTGCACGGTGACGGATTTTCCACCTAACGTAATGGTTTTTTGATGTAATGCATTATTAGCAATAGTGTTAAATGTGGAGCTATGCTGTTGTTGGCTAGTTGTAGTTTTATTATAAATACCCGCTGAAGACATTGACAAAGTTATAGGTCTCACGGACGTATTGGGTATATTACGTATCATTTTTATACCTGGAGTGTTTACACTTCTTGAAGCCATTGGTGTCGAGACAGTACTTACCATGGATACAATATTGTTACCACAAGCATTGGTTACATTACCTGCTGAAATTGTGCGTATTACTGAACCGGTAGTCACGATAATAATTTGTTGATTACTCAATTGTTGTCCATGTTTATTTGTTATAACAAAAGCTGGTTTACCACTCATATTGGATGTCACTTTACCCACTTGAAGGTTCTTCATTAAAACTTTGCCACCACTAAGTGTGTGGGGTGAAACAAGTTTAACAACACTGCCTGGTATAATTGGCTTAGTTGGGCACATTCCTGCATTTACAGAAGAAGTAATAGTATTACCTAATGCACCACCAACTACAAGTTGTTTATTCAAAGATGCACTAGTACTACTAGTTTGAGTAGTTCCAGTTGATATAATTTGAGCTCCGTGAGTACTCGAATTATTTCCACTACCAACAGATGTAGTCGCATTTGTTCCCTGACAAGTAGCTTTAGATACACTTAAATTAACTTTAGGTAAAGTTTGTACAGCGACACCACCTCCGCTGGTTTTTACTAACTGAAATTGTACGTGGGACCCGAGACTTAATGGTTTTTGAATAATATATTGTTTACCACCAATGTTTGCTGAGGCGGTATTTCCTGTATTGTTTCCTTGGTGCATTAGGCCACTGGCAGCATTGCTTTGGGATGTTGAGACCATACTACACGGTTGTCCGCTACTCTTTATTATTGCTCCTGCATTGTTTGTGGGAGCTAATTTTAAAGTTTGACTTGAATTATTTCCTGACAAAACTCGCACTGTAGAATTTGGAGCGCCTGCCGTAACCACAGCAGTAAAACCGGAATTTATTGCACGAAGCGTGTTTGAATTACCCGACAGAGCACCCGAAGTTATTAACATGTTATTAGACGTAATAGGTGTTACATTTGTATTAATTGTCATAGTAACGGTAGAAGAGGGTCGCGATACAATTGATGTTGGACGAAATTTTTGAAGTATGGTAGTAATATTTGTAGTATTATTGACCACGGTTACACTTCCTCCTGACTGAGACTTATGCTCTTTTTGTGTTTGACTACAAATAGTAGGAAATATAGTTGTTAAGGCATTTGTCGTAGAAGCTTTGACACAAACTGGTGGTATATTTTGCTGTGTTACATAAATTGCGGAAGTTTCAAGGGGTTTTGAATATAGAACTTGTGTTGCACTTATACTGGTAGTTACCAATTTATTAGTTACTGTTTGTGAGGATCCACTAATTGGGCGCGGAAGAGAAGGTGTTGAAGTTGGCGTAGACCTTAACAATTCTGTGGAACATCCCAAAGGTAATGATAATTTTTGCAATTTTCCTGTAGAAGAACACGTTGAATTTGAAATTGTAGTAATATTGTCATTTACTCTTGTGTGAGGAACAAAGTTAGTATTAAGTCCAGTATTATGTTGGGCACTGGGGGATATTGAGGAATTGGCGGTAGCAGTTTTATTTAACACAAGTGGTAACTCAAGTTTTTGTATTTGTAGTTCATAGGCATTAGAAAATATAGTAGAAGTCCATGAAAGTTCCAAAGCTTGTGTGGATGCCCTTACTAGAGCAACTTTATTAACATAAAGTGGTTTGGAAACTTCTAAGTACCATAAATCCTTGCAGCACACCTATATATAGAAATTAAACTAAATTTCTGTTATATAACAAAGGGATATATTATAAATACGTAAGAATGGATAAAAAACAAGTAAACAAACTTAAAAAAAATTTAAATATCCTCCATAATCACCTCCACTATAGTGCATGTCTGCAGGAAGACTACATATTATATTTAAAATAATGGGGTTAGTTTTATATTATTCGAAATGCATATAAAGAGGCGAAATTTTGCTTATTTGTCTTACAAATTTTTAATGCTAAAATTTAATGAGAAAGTACTCCAGTATTAAAAATTTTACTTTTAATATTTGAGTTTTAGTTTATGACGAAAACATATTATTTTATTTTATGTTATGTCATATCAATTGTTCTTCATACGAAATATTTTTATATGTGTATGTATACAAATTTGCACAAAAGCAATAATAGCGTGATAAGTACGCACGTACTCATTCTGGAGTAAAAATACGTATTTTTTTTATATTTATCCGTGAGGCTCATCCTATTTCTTATTTATTTATGTAGTGTTAGAATATTCACAATAAACTAATTCCGGTTTGTAAACGCTGCACCACTTGTTGCAAAAGCTATATTAAGTTTGTGTAAGTTTAGGAAATTTCATATCCACATTGGATTATACCAAATGATGTCCATCTGTCTGGAGTCTGTCACTGTTAATATGTGTAAAAGCTTCCTGAAGTATGTATTTCTTGGGATATATTAATAATATTTTTGTATAAGGACACGTTTTGGGCTACAGAGAAAGCCTATTGAATACTCAATTCAACCAATTTTAGAAACCGTTCCTTGCGTATCTTAATAAGTAAAATTAGGTGCACGCAAAATCTAGAGTACCCATCATCACTTCAAAAAGTGAAGATAAAATATATCCTTACATTTTGTGGATTCTGTGGATAAATACGCCACTTTGGACAAGAAAGTGCGCCTACCACGCCTAAAATTCGCGTGTCTTATATAAAAACACATACTAAAGTATAAAACTACGCAAACGTAATCATTATGTGAGTGTCCGTTAACACATCACACTTATTTCCACAAGTTTGTTTCGAACATAAGTATGCAAGGGTCATTGTATATTTCAAATCTGCATAGCGACACTTACTCTAATTATTCTAAATAAACCCGTAAAACATACTAATCTATAAGTCCATTGGGTGGGCGTTGTTAATTTGACTTTTCCAAATATATAAATAATTAATAATTCGTTAATATTGAGCAAAATTTTATTTTTATACCTTAGTGACGAGGGTATATTCAGTTTGTTGTTCCATTTGCAAAACAAGAAAATTAAAGTTACCTTAAACAAAATCTAAAATATCTTACTCATATATATAACAAGAAAACTAAATTTAGCTTAGGCCAAATCTTAAATACCTCCCACATCCACAACAGTGGGCGTAGCAAGTATACATAATAATATATATATTGCGCCCTCTAATAATGTAACTTTATGGTGAATATGGAACCGATCACACCCGTTTTTGGCACATCGATGGATAAGATAATTCTAAATATGTATACATATCCTATAGCCCAATTTTTATGGCAGATACATACGTTTTTGTCGATTATGGGCGTGGCTCTTGACCGATTTTTCCCATTTTATATAGTGATCTGCGTGCAAATATATTTTGAAAGGTCTCTAACTCCTTCTAGGTGTTGCAAACGAAAGAACAATTTTAGTATAACCTCATCACTATAATGTGGGGTATAATAATAATAATTGTGAATTTTTGACACATACTATTCTTCATTTATATACTTTATATAGATAGTGATCTTAAAATTGGTTTTATGGACTATTTTTATAGGTTTCCTCTTTTGGCCAAAAGAAGATACGTTCATCGAAAATATTATAAATGTGACAATTAGCTTACACAAAAATTGACAAGGTCAGACAACAGACAGCTAGTAATTCTGAATTAATCGCTATAATAAAAATTCGTTCCCCCTACACCCACTAAGAAATTACAAACATACCAAGTTAATGCACCCGCCATAGGGTAGTGGTTAAAAAATTTTTCCATTTTAAGCACAAAATTCTTTTACTTAATTTTATTAAAAAATATCAATTGCGAATTTTCACTACATAGAGACTTTCTTTATAATAACATGGTACATGCGGAGGGCATTTGCAGTTAGGAGTTACGCGCATCTGCACAAACTTAATATAACCTTTGGCACAGGTGTTGCAGAGTTTAATTTCGTTTAGTTGTTTCAGAACATTGTAATTTAATATAAGTTATCATTTAAATAACAATAAATACAAATAAAATAAATATAAGTCGCTTCTTGACATATCATTATTTGGGAAAAGGTTCCGAAATTGTTCCGATCAGGTACAAATTTTCCACAGACAACTATTAACCAATTAACTATACTATATTTTGTCAAAATATATAAAATGATGATTACTCATTTCAAACGAGAGCCTTATATATAGAGGGTTCCAAAAATTGCCCAATGTAAACCATCTTTAATAGTGTGGTCCTTTGGGGCAAGACGCGTCGTCTTCATACCAAATTTTGAACAAATATCTTATAAACTATAGCCAAAACCTTCTATACATAAACAGACTGTATTCGTTAAAAGAAGCGGCTTTTCTATACGAGTATGTTCCATACAGTTGTAATTTGTTCTACAGGGTGTCCGCTGGGAAGGTATACTACTCGCTGTAATTCCATTGTAATACTGGCTGTATGTGATGCGGCACCGTCTTGTTGATACCATATGTTAATCAAGCCCAAAGCATGCAGTTGTGACATTAAAAAGTTTTCAATCATATTACGATATCGCTTCCCATTCACAGTTACCGTTACGCCGTTTTCATTTTCAAAGAAGTAAGGTTCAATGATTCCTCCTGACCAAATTGCACGCCAGACTGTCACTTATAATGGATGCAATGGTGACTGATGATAATTTGAGGGTTTCCCATTCTCCAGAACCGACTATTTTGTTTATTCACATATCCATTCAAATGAAAGTGTGCCTCGTCACTCATTATGATTTTTTCATGAAAATCGGAGTTATCATGGGCGAGCTGTAACACCCTATTGGCATATGTACGGCGGCGTAAATGGTCTTGTGGAAGAAGCTCTTGTGTAAACTGAATCTTATATGGAAACAAATGCAAATCCTTGTGCAAAATTGTGGCCAGTTATTCTTTGAAAACTAAGCTCCTGGACACGGCGTCGAATTGAGGTTGATGGATTGTTTTGAAACTTTCTTGAGCAGCAGTTATGTTTTCAGCCGATCTTGCAATACTTTGTCGTCCATGCTTGGGCCTATCACCTACAGACCCTCTTTCTTCGAAATCATTCACTACACGATAAATAGTGCGTTTTGTTGGCACGTTGTTTCTCCCAAAAATTTCACGTAACTTTCTCATTGTCACAGTAATCGATGATTGATTTTGATACAATGTTTTAACAATTAAAACACGTTGGTTTATAGAATATTTTTCCATTATAAATTTGCCACGTGTCTACTTTACGACTGCGAAATATGAACTGTCAAGACTAATGTATATCAAAATGGCGGCAAAACAAAGTAGTATACTTTCCCGGTAGACACCCTGTCTGTATATGTGATGATTTATGAAGGTATTTTGTGTCCAATCACCCTTTAAAAAGTGTTTCATTATTCACTCACACAAGGAATAAAAATTAAATAGGTAAAAGTGACTTACTAGCCTCTAAATCATGTATTACGTAACATAAAAATCATTTAATGTACTAACGCTTGAGATTTACTCTCACTATGTAGTCAAAGGTTTGAAGTATTCAATATTTAATTTAATAAAAAAGTTTTAAACTATATGAAGAGCCTACCCTGACCTGGTTGTTCCAAGCTTTTCGGTAACCATCCCGACCGGACCACACATATAGACGGCTGTTAATTCCAACAGCACAGTGACCAGCTCTAGCTCGTGGTACGTCCTCTTCTATTGTATCTAAAGTAGTGTTTTCCCAAGTCATCGTATCTGGGTTGAAAGAAAATTTATTCTGTAACATCATCTGTAATTGTAAAATTAATTTACCTAAATTCAAAACGGCTAATGTATTAGTACATTTCCATTCTCTCTCTTTCTCTCTTTCAATTGTGAACTCAGAGTCACTCATTACTAATGGTACCCAACCTCCGAATATATACATTTTACTATCTATCATGGTTGAACTATGCAACGATCGGGGTAATGGTGCTCTACCTCGAGTTTTTGGTTTTATCCATGTCATACATTCTAAATATTAATTTATACTATTCTAAACATAATGGTAAAAATGCATGGTAAAATTATACCTGTATCAAGTAACCACAAATCCCCTAACCGACAACCACTCATACCACCATAAATAAGTAAATTGAGTTTACCAGTATTTTTACAAGCAAATGAAACACTTGTATGTGATTCACGAGGCGGAGGGCTTTCTCCATAAGTTTTCGGTATTATCCATTTTCCATTTTGACTGTAAATGCCACGGGACTCAAGAATGTATAAGTCATTTAGGTATCTTAAAAATATACATATATGAAAATAAAACATTTTTTTGATATATGAACCTTACTTAGGCAAATTATTTTTAGGATCGTCTGACTCGTTAGCCAAACCACCAAATAAAAATATGCGATCACCCACTAAAGTAAAACTGTGTCCCAAACGTGGACATGGTGGCTGACCGTTGTCAGGAGAACCGGGACTCATTTTGCGCCATTCCCACTTTGTAGCTTGTAATTCATACAATTCATTGGAATATTTACCATATTCAATCATTCCTCCAAAAACGAATAATCGCGTACCCTCACACACAAAACCATAGGCGGCACAACCTGGCGGAACGTCACCTCTCATTGCAGGAACATACCATTGGTTTGAAACTAAAAAAAAATTGAAGATATATATTTTATTATATTATTATAAGAACATTATGAAAAACCATTACATCGTTAAGTAAGAAAACTAAATTTGGCTTAGGCCAAATCTTAAATATATTCAAACGCCTATACAAAATTTCATCTCAATATCTCAAAATTAACCCCCGTAAGATTGCCAACAACAGGCAGACACACGGACATACATGTCTAAATCGACTCAGCTTTCGACGCTGATCAAGAATATACTACCTCCTTCTGGGTGTAGTAAACGGAAGAATAAACTTAGTATAACCTCATCACTAATGGGGAGGGTATAATAAATGAGAAAAGTATACTTAACGATGCGGTGAAAATCTTCCGAATTTCGATTCGATTATGGAGAAACTCTCATTACGATTAATTAATAATAAATAAATAGTACTAAGTAAATAAGATAATATATTTAAAATTATAGACGAGAGAGATTATAAAGAAAAAGTAAACAAAGCATTATAAAATATTAACAAAGATGGCCAAAAATTAAATATTATAATGTGCAAAGCCCTTTAAAAGTTTAAATTAAAAACAAGTGAGAATATTAAAGTCGGTCAAGCCCGACCATCAAATACCCTACACTACTTAATATATTATTCAGTTTAATTTTTTTCTTTGATAAATTAAGTTTTATTTTTTGTACTGCTCCCAATTTTTTCCTTGAAAAATAAAAAAATTTATTATACCCTGCTTTTGCTATACCCATTTGTATTTTCAAAATATTCAAAATGATACATGTCAAAAATTTTTTTATATATTTTTGACACCAAAAAAATTTTTTTATATGGGGAGGGGTTCTAAAAATGGTCCGATCCTATCCATTTTCAATAGAGTTCCCCTTTGGACATGCCCTTTTACCAAATTTCATCGAAATATCTCGAAATGTGCGACCTGCAGTTTGCGCACAAATTTACATGGACAGACGAATATGGTTATATCGATTGAAATTTTGATTCTGAGTCAATCGGTATTATTGAAGGCGTGGCATTTGCCATTTAGGAGTTACAAACATCCGCACAAACTTAACATATCCTTTTCCACAGGTCGGTGCAGAGTATAATAAATTAACCCAATTTAAATTGATAAATGAGTATCATAAAAGTTTACATGGAGAACATTTAGAAGTTAGAAAAACTCTATTAAAACTTAAATGATAAACCACTTTGTAAATAATTGCACAGTTTGTAAATCAAATAAGAAAGTAAGACACAATAGAGACCCACAGATCATAACAAATACACCTACTACAAGCTTTGACATAGTAGAAGTAGACACAGTAGGTCCACGAATATCAAATGGATTTAGGTACATACTAACCATGTAATGTAAATTAACAATATATATAATAGCGTACAACATACAGAGCAAAGGCGGTAAAACAATAGCGCAAACAAATAAATTATGTTTTTATAATTAAATTCATTTTTATCAAATATGGTAATAGTGGTTTATATAAGACGGTAGTTTTTATAAAATATTCACTATCCTTCTTTGTTATCCTTATTGGTTATGTTCATATAATCCATTTATTATATTTCAATGTTAATTTATATATCTTCTTCTATTGTAAGACGGAATATAACTCTAAGTTAAAAGTAATACTTGTTCTAAAATACCAATAAACAAAGATGTTATATTCATAAGTATAGTGTATTAAGCAGGGAGATTGTAATCATATTCTAAACCTTTCCCTTCCACACAAAAATTATATTTATATATATATACATAAATAGAATTTTGTTTAAATTTAATTACATCGTTTTTGATTATAATATTTAAATAAATTATTAATATTAACAAAATACTTTACTTTTTAGTTTAGAATTATAATTGTAATTTTGTTTTGACTGTAAAATTACATTCATGGCATTATTTTTTCTTCTATATTCTTTGTTTCATATTTTACGATATAAGAACGGGGAATGTGACAAAGTCTTACAATTTCACCTGGTTCTCCTTAGTCTAATTTTTTAGAATCTTCATTACTCACAGTGAGTGTAATGTTTTTAAGGTCTTGTGCTGTTGTGTTTAAAATTTTGATATGTTTTATGCCATTTCGTGGGATTATATGTACAATTTGCTATTTTTGAAATTCCCTGTTCAAAATGACTGCATCCTCTTTTAATTTTATGTTTATAGGATGTATTATTTCTGATCTGGGTGGTACCGAGATTATTTTGGGTGCGTTGACTTCCATCGGTAATACAATATTTTCATTATTTGTGTGGATTTCCAAAGTCATTGTTTCATAATCTAGTTTGCATAGGTAATCTTTCAGGAAATCTATTTCAATTATTCCGTCTGTGGTGACTGGGAAATTATCTTTTACCGCGTGGAATTCATGTGGTCTCTGATTGTCCTACTTGTAATTGCAAAGATGCTGTTTCAATAGTATTTATGGTTTCTGTAGTTATTCCATTGAGTTTTTTTTGTTTGACATGTTAAGAATTTTGTGACTTTTTATGCGCCAGTGATGGTGTCGTCCAACACCAGCGGTATTTCGTTTCCCTGGTTCTGTACAATGTTTAATTGTCGTCTTCTATTATTTTGATTGATGTGAGGTTTTTGGGGGTATATGGGATTGTTTTGCATGTTCGCATTCTGCCGAAAATTATTACTGTTTTGCATATTTCTGAAATTATTGTATTGCATGTTAGAATTTTGTCTGAAATTGTTGTATGTGTTTATTGGTGGTGTTATGTTAATGAATGTGGGGTTTCGGTTTCTTTGTGTAAAATTTCTTTGAGTGTTGAAATTTCTTTGGTTATTGGTCTAGTATGAATCTTGGGGGGTATTTTGGTATTTTGTTTATTCTATTATTCTAATTGTTTATTCTAAGTATTTGAGATTTGTTTTGGAAACTATCGTCTTTTTCCAATTCTAGAGCTAAGTTGACTGCTTGGGTTAACGATTGGGGTTGTCCAGTGAATAGTCTATTTTTCTAAATCTGTTATTTTTTGTCAATTCCCTTTTTAAATACTGTGAGAGCATAATTGTCGTTCATCTTGGTGATAACCTTCTGTTCAGCTGTAGATGCTGTATTTCCTAATTCTTGAATCTGTAGGTCATTTAGTTGGGTAATCAGACTAACTACCTTATCTCTAAAATTATCAACGCTACCTCGTTGTTGTAAATTGTTTAAGGCGTTGTGTAGTGTAGGTATTGTCTGTGGGTTTTAAAAATTACTTTTGGTTGAATTATAGAATTCTTCTAATGTGCTAGGTATTTGAATTGAGCTTATTGCCGTCTTCACCTTTTGGGTGAGTTTTATGTGGTAAACAAATTCTAATAGATCTGTTTTACCAGCTTCTGACAGATTTTTTGATAGTATTTCGACAAATTTGCAAAATTTTTCGACTTCCTCAAATTTGCCAGAAAAACTAGGCAACGTCTTCATTACAAATTCCATACTAAAAGCCATTTTATAATTTTCCAATTGTTCCTCAAAAATGGCAATTTTTAAAATCAATAATTTTGTATGTCTAGACATTAAAGAGTGTGATACTCCTACTTAATTTTTTATTTATATAATGCTTATAATATTTGTTTAGTCTGTATAAAATATATCCTAATATTATTATTATTGCTAATACCACCAATGTCTCCGTCGTTATTTTTATTGTAGTCACTTGTCCATTATTGTCGCCACTGTTCTTATTATTATTAACTACATTCACTTGTTCTTGTTGTTTATTTTTCGAAGAGCCCATTCTTGTCTTTTCTTTTTAATGAGATTAATTATCTTTTCCTTTGTCTTGCCTGTTACAATATTCTTTATTTGGTGTAGTTCCCAAATCTTATTGGCGTGCTTGATGCGTTTGCTACCACGTTGTCTTTGTGGTCTAGGCGGCACAAATTGCTTAGCCTGTTTAGCGTAATTCTGTCTTAGCCTATATTCTTCAATGGTCAGGCGTTTGGGACCGGGGATGGGCGTTGGTATGTACGGTGGTATCTGCGGGTTGGTTGATCGGTATGTATGGTGGTATTCGCGAGTTGATTGACCGGGAGGCAGTAGTGGTGTCAGCCTGCATATGTGATGTTTTGTCAGGATGTCCCGGGAGGATCAAAAGTTCAGAAGTTTGACGGGATCAAAAGATCCAAAGTTTGGTAGGATCAAAAGTTCAAAAGTTTGACAGGTTCAAAAGTTTGGCGGGATCGATATGTAATGATAAATGAATAAGAGTGGACTATATATTTGTGGACTTAGTGTATGTAGTCTGTAACGTTATATGTCGCACAACGCGCAACGCAAGAATTCAGCTGAAAAGCTTGGTATTTTAATGTTAGAAACTAAATGAATGAGACTTACGCAAATACGTTTTTTAGTCTGCTTTATTGAATCAAATTTGATTTCTTATATACTAAAATTAATACAATAAATTTACAACAAATTACATAAACTTAAACTAGGTTATTCTTATTGCTTACTTGACATAAATTCTATTTTTGCATGTACATGCAAAAGGTTTTTCTTGACATAAATTCTATTTTTGCATATTAACTTAAAAATAAAAATAACAATAATGTGACCTTCACTTACGCTTCACTACAGTAAGCAAAAAAATTGAATGTATGTTAAACTGAGTTAATATAATAATTAAGTGAATGTGTTCACTTAATTGTGAACACACTACATTATATTACAATGTTATTTAAAATTTTTTTTTATATAGTCCTGCCAGCTGAGCCATATGGCATATTGGTTATGTTCAAATAATCCATTTATTATATTTCAATGTTGTAGAACAGAAAGTACAACTGAAATGCCAATTGTTGTGAATAACAGAAGGCAGTTCCGAATCAGATGCAGAGGAGGAGAAATTGAAGGAACCAGGAAGACCCCGTCTAATTCGAACTGACAACCCAGGTAGACCACAAGAGGTGTTTATTCAACTAAATAAACAATAAAGATAGCCCAAACATTTGATGAAGCTATAACAACTAGACAAGTTATGAAATAGTTTAATTAGCGCTAGTTATGAAACAGTTTAATCAGCGCTTTAACGTCCGATATCGAATATCCGTGTAAAATGCTGCCGCAAGTGTTTCCCACAGCACTTGCGTGTATTGGCACTTTGGCTGAGCTTTGTGTGCTGTTGTAAGGTAGGAAAAAAATGGTATGATCATTCTTTAGTGTTAAACCATAGTGAGTAGTTATAGAATAATAAATAAATCTTAAAAAAGATAGTAATAATAAATAAATCTTTTTTAAAATAAAAATAAGTAAAAACAAGATAGAAAAGTTCGGTTAAAACCGAAGCTTAAATACCCTCCACCTTTTGTAATTCTCTAAAAAATAAGCTCCTATTGCCATATTTATGTATTTCATGTACTTACGCAAGTGTTTTTTTTTTAATTATAAGCGTTTGCGTTATTCAATCACGCTCATTTTTGGCACAGTATTGGACAAAGGTACCACTTATATGTATACCAAAAATCAACTTGATAGGCATAGTATTGTGCGATATATAATTTTTTAAAGATACAATTTTTTCGAGGTATGATGAGATTTTCGTTTATTGTGGGCGTGTCTCTTAACCGATTTTGCCCAATTTCAATACGGAACAGCGAAATTGAACTAAGAATACGTATACAAAGTTTCAATTTGATATCTCAAAAATTACGACCGTGAGTGCCAACAACAGACGGACACACGGACACACGGACGGACATGTCTCAAACGATTTCTCTTTTCATGCTGATTAAGAATATATATGGTTTGTGGGATCTCTGACGCTTCCTTCGATGTGTTGTAAACGGATGATCAAAATGATTATACCCTCTTCCCTAAGGTGGAGGGTATAAAAAGAAAATTACTAAATTAAAAAAAATTCCATTAAATTAAATTAAATTAAAAGAAGCACAATGTTGCTAATAATTAAAAGAAAAAACAAGATAGAGAAGTTCGGTTAAGACCGAAGCTTAAATACCCTCCACCTTTTACAATCATCTAAAAATAAGTTCCTATTGCCATATTTATGTACATGACTGTTTCATGTACTTACGCAAATAGTGTTTTTTTTAAATTATAGGCGTTTGAGTTATTCAATCACGCCCATTTTTGGCACAGTGTTGGATAACGGTACCCTTTATATATATACCAAATATTGTGCGATATATAATTTTTTAAAGATACAATTTTTTCGAGGTATGATGAGATTTTCGTTTATTGTGGGCGTGTCTCTTAACCGATTTTGCCCCATTTCAATACGGAACAGCGAAATTGAACTAAGAATATGTATGCAAAGTTTCAATTTGATATCTCAAAAATTACGACCGTGAGAGTGCCAACAACAGACGGACACACGGACACACGGACGGACATGTCTCAAACTATTTCTCTTTTCATGCTGATTAAGAATATATATGGTTTGTGGGGTCTCCGACGCTTCCTTCGATGTGTTGTAAACAGATGATCAAAGTGAATATACCCTCTTCCCTAAGGTGGAGGGTATAATTAAATCAAATTATAATAAAATTAGAAAAAGGAATCAACGTACAACGCTGTGACCTCGAAAGTTGTCAACCGTTATACTTAGGATAACGGTATTTTCACCTAAACTGTTGTTGAATGCGGATGCGTGGCAATGTACCAAAATCATCGAAATCTAATGAAAATCAGTATCCTGTCGGCCCATAGTTACTAGCTCTCTTGATATTTGTCGTTTGTGGTTCAGAAATTTTCTAAATAATCCAATCCATACGTGCAGCGTAAACTGCAACACCCAGAAGGAGGCGTCAGAGACCCTACAGAGTATATACATTCTTGATCAGTATTAAAAACAGTCGATTTAGACATGAACGTTCGTGTGTCCGTCGTCCGTCTGTTGTTGGCATTCTCACGGGCGTAAATTTTGAGATATTAATCTGAAATTTTATACAGGCACTTTCAGTTTTTGCACGCCGATCACTAAAATGGGCAAAATAGGATAAGTACGAAGCCCACAATCGACAAAAATCTATTTATTTGCCACAAAAACTATTTAAAATGGGCAATATATTTATATTTTCCACGCCCACCGTTATGTGGATGTGGAGGTTAATATGATTTGGCCTAAGCCGAATTTAGTTTCTTTACTTGTTATTTTTTTTTTTGGAGCATTGAATTGAATTCTGTTGCTTCGGCGTCTTCACCAGCTTCTGCTGCAGCACCCTTAAGTGCTTAATTAAAAGCTCTGGTGGTAGATAGTTACTAGAATTTTAAGTGAGCGGGGAAGACAGATCATTTGGGGTATAATGAATCCCGTGACTGACTTTGGGGCAATGAAACCGGAGCAAAGAAATAGGTTGAAGGACTTAGATAAGATCCCAGACGTAGTAAGGTGTCTTAGGGAATTCTCAGGGAATCAGATTCCCTGCGCACCGATTTCCATGATCTCAACCACCTACTGGAATTAGCTGGAAATTTCGAAAGCATACTTACTAAAACGATTGCCGCTGCGACGCGGGGCGCACCGACTCGTAAATCACTGTACCCAAGCCATTCTAGATCAACGTAATGCATGTTTCCGCTGTGGTGAATTAGGTCATCTAGCCAGAGGTTTTTTTTTCTGCAGGCAATGTGGTCGTCTGGATATGCGTACCATAGAGTGTTCGAAGTAACCCCTCGGGAAACGCGAGAAGGAACTGAGTTCAACAAAGGGCGACCGGGTCCAAAGTCAAGGCCCCAACAACAATGGAAACAGCTACAGCGAGGCACGATCGAGGCAGTCAACGCAGCTTAATCCAGCGCCGCGACAGATATAATATGCATTGGCAAAATCGTGGCGAAGATTACTTGAAAGTTGTCAAAGGCCCGGGGACGCCTACAATTGAAACGAGGCGAAATCGGCTCGACCAACCATTAACTTAACGCGAGCTGAAATTTCGACCAGGTCAGCAGGGGAGGCGATCAGACCGACGGTAGATCCTATTAGAAAGCATCAGCAAGACAATGTCGTACATGGGGTACCTTTTAATAATGCCCTAAATAAACCTAAACGGACTCATACCCTTTCAAAATCGGAAGAAAATTTTGCAACAAACGAAAAAGAACTTGGCAAGGTGAGAATTAGGATTTTTACTGATCATCAGCCTTTAACTTATGCCCTGAGCATTAAGAACACTAATACAAAAATTAAGAGAAGAATAAATGTTTATAAACATGGGAAATGCAATGTGGTGGCGGATGTACTGTCTAGGAATCAAATTAATTCGCTAACACCCACAATCCATAGTGACAACAGCTCGGGTCACAACTTAGTTCCAACAGTTGAATGCCCGCTACTGTTTTTAAGAATAAAATACAGTTGCTTTTGGGGAAAACCTCAGAGGATAGGTTCGAATTACCATTTCCTATTTACCATAGGCACATTGTGCAACGACCTTTTTTTGACGAGATAAATCTGCCTTGAAGAAAGTCCTTGACCCAAACCTTGTAAATAGAAAATAATAGGAAAAGTGCAACGGATTTATCCGACACATTTTCAGAGTTATAAAATAAGATTTACTCAAACCATAGTCAGAAATGTTCCGTTTGAAACAGAAAGGGTAAAAATAATCACAAAGGAACACAATCGTGCTCATAGGGGAATACAGGAGAACATGGAACAAATTTTGCAAAAATTTTATTTTCCCTTAATGAAGTCAAAAATCAAGCGAGTCGTAGAACAATGTAGGATTTGTTTGACATCTCAATAGAACCGAAATAAATCCAACATCTATTCCAGAGTATCCTGGGCAGATTGTCCAAATTGACCTGTATATACAGAGCGCAATTTGGTTCTGATGGCAATTGACAAGTTTTCTAAGTACGTTAAAGTTAGGCTTGTTAGATCAAGAGCTGTAGAGCATATTAAGGAACCTTGAGGGAAATTATTATAGCGTTCGCTGTTTCTAAAGTGATTGTAATGGACAACGAGTCTCTTTAAATTAAAAACATACCTAATTATGGAGTTGTATTTACTTATTGTCATATACTTATTCAGTCTGCAGGATACATAATCGCAGTTGGAGAAAACTTCGCAGACATATGTCAATACAGGTACCAAATATGTTTTAGCTATAAGCAATCGTATGTTTAATGGAATATAGAACTGAGTGGGCAGTAAGGCTCTCAGCATACCATACACTTTATCCACACGTGAATTTATATGGTTGGTCCATGTTAGTTTGGTATTAAAATTTTTTTACAATATACACTACTTAAATCCGTTCATTATTCATAATAATATTAAAATCAAAAAAAGTCGTTCTGGTTCGTTTATATATTACAACGCATTTACTTTTAGACGGGTTTAGACAGAGTCCATTCTCTTTTGCCCAATTTGACACATTATTCAAATCATTATTAAGATTTTTAACACAATTGGACATTAAGTAAAGCGAACAGCTAAGATGAAGTTGCACATCATCAGCGTACATGTGGGACCTACACCATCTTAATACATCAGGAAGATCGTTGATAAACATAGAGAATAAGAGAGGACCCAGTATAGAACCTTGAGGCACTCCGTGAATAACAGATAAATCATCAGAATAAGAACTATTAAAAAACACGCGCTGGGATCTACGTGAAAGATACGATCGAATTAAGTTATTTGCAGGAGATGATAAATTAAAAAATAGCTTAGGTTTGAGGCATAGTACCTCATGGTCGACAGAATCAAAGGCTTTGGTATGGTCAAAAAGAACTAGAAAAGACACCAGGCTTTTGTCCAGGTTCGATCTAATTTGCTCGATAATGTCGATTAATGCAATAGTGCACGATCTATACGGACGATAGCCAGACTGATGAACGGACAAGAGAAAGAGAACATCTGTTGTTGTATTAAATTTCGAAGGCTTTCGATAAAAAAGGCAAAATGGCAATAGGTCGATATTCGTCATTGCGCTTACGCAGTGGGATAATTTTAGCCATTTTCCAACATGAAGGGAAGGTAGATCTCATGAATAAAAGACTTAAATATTTGAAAAATACTAAAAAGACTTTATTCAGGTACAAAAAAAATAATTCATCCGTGAAATTTATGAATGATTATAATTCATGTAACAAACTCAGTTATTCGAATTACATTCAACAAGTAAAAAATCAACAAGTAAAAAAAAAATCCTTCGCCTACCCGCCGTCAATGAAATTTAATAATAATGAGTCCAGCGACCAAAATATAATAGTTAATATGTTTACCAACTTTTTTCAATCAGGGTACTTCGAATAACGTGCAAAATTCAAACTATCGCAATATCTCTTATTCCAACAATATAACACTTAATTTAATAAACTCTTACACCGTCCGTAAAAACATGTTATCATTAGCTGATAAATATAATCCAGGCCACTATGGAGTGCCTAATTGTATATTGAAAAATTGTGCTTTAAGAAACTTTCGTTTACTATTTATTAATTATTACAGGACCAATTTCAGTAATAACAATCTAATTCACTTGATTGATTTTGATGAAAGTGCGGATGCAGTTAAAAATAAGATTGTTAAATTTTTGAACACTTCCTAATCGCTTCTAAGTGCTTCTTATATATCAGCTGAAACCATGATGTGAAGCTGATTCTCATGTTTGGTATCGGTATAGGTATCGCGATCTGCATTATAATGCAGATATAATCGTTTGGATCATTGCTCGATCATTCAGAATGGCGAAGATGATACTGGTATTATTACTACTAATGCTTAAACCAATCTGAGCCACATAAGAGCTGTGAATGAGTATAATCATAGTATACTAATATTAAAAAAAAGCCAATCGAGATGTTTTTTGGTTTATCGGTCAACTGATCCTGAGAGATTGGTAAATGAACGTAGGGTAAATATTGGGAAACTGAAGAGAAAGCAGGATATAGATTTGGCCCATTATAACAAAGATAGAAAGCCGATGAAGACTTGTTCTCCAGGAGAGGTAATATATGTCCTTATTAATAAACGTTTGGGTCCTAAATTGACAGCTCAGTTAAGAAAAGAATATCAAATTAGTACTGTAATCACTGCAACTGGCAGATTGGTCCATTAAAGTTTAGAACGAAATTATTGATTTTACGTTCTTTAGGTTATTGTTTGTCCTGTTCGCTTTGTTTATACCAAGTCCCCTCGTTATACAGATCGTGGACTACATTCCTCACATTTGGTGACTATCAATAATGCTTTGGCAAAGATCAAAGAGGGCACCTTTATTCACATGATAGATGTATGGAAGTATGAAGAAACACTTCGAAATATCATAATGTACACTGAGAAAGTGGTATCTAGAGATCACCTTATTGACATGGATCAGACATTAGAATATTAAGAGAGATTAGTCTTAATAAAAACAGAAATAGAAGATCAATAGATATTCCAGGAATTGCTTGAAAATATTTGGCCGGTTCACCGGACCACGATGATTTAAAAATGATACAGAATAACTTAAAAATAATCAAGTTTTGTAGTTGTGATTAGTGAACAAGACTACAAAACTTGACATACATAGCAAATGAAATAATAGATATGATAAAACAGGGAGATCAGGAGATCAATGGGCGGGTCATAACATTTTGACTTTTGAGTGGCGAAACGTAGGAGTGTTTTTTTAAATAAATGATTTAAAAAACAAAAAATTTGACCTTTTATAGCCCATTGGAAAACCTAATATATCTATAATTGAAAAGGTCTCGTTAGTCAATAGGAAAGTTTGGAGTCTGAATGATATATACATGAACAACAGTAAGTATTTGAACTCTTTACGAAGAGAAACCCCTGCAATCGAAATGTATGTGAGAGCATTCATTGCATTGGTGATTTTTGCGTTTGGCTTCATTCTGGTCAAGTAAAAACCGAGAAAATTTGTTGTTGAAAATTTTGGGGAACCACTTCCTACATTACCTAACCCAAATATACAGCCACCCTCCTCAAATCCCAATTTGAATAACATTACATACTTTTAAATACGATCGAGGATGATCGCAATTGGATGGGGAGGAGTTACGAAACAGTTTAATTAGCGCTGGTTATGAAACAGTTTAATCAGCGCTTTAATGTCCGATATCGAATGTCCGTGTAAAGTGCCTTATGTGTTTCTCACAGCACTTGCGTGTGTCTTAAATGCAAGCTCGGCAATTTGGCTAAGCTTTGTCCGCCGTTGTAAATTAGGAAAAAGAATGATATAATCATTCTTTAGTGTTAAGCCTTAGGAGTAGTTATAGAATAATAAATAAATCTTTCTTAAAAATAAAAATTAATAATAAAAAAATTTTAATTGACACAAGGAGTGGCTAGAAGTGGTGAAAAATGAATACGAATCTTTAAAGAAAAATAAAATGGATTTTAACATAAACAAGATAGAAAAGTAAGACCGAAGCTTAAATACCCTCCACCTTTTATAATCCTCCAAAAATAAGTTCCTATTGCCATATTTATGTATATGACTATTTCATGTACTTATGCAAATAGTGTTTATTTTTAATTATAGGCGTTTGCGTTATTCAATCACGCCCATTTTTGGCACAGCGTTGGATAACGGTACCACTTATATATACACCAAATTTCAACTTGATAGGCATAGTATTGTGCGATATATAATTTTTTAAAGATACAATTTGTAACGAGTTTTTCTTGGCCTGGGTCGAAGCCGTCGGTCTTCAAGGGTGACTCGCACATTTATTTGTAATCGCGAAACGCTCGCTTTGCAATTTTATCCTTTTATAATTTATTTTCTTCACTCAATTCTTAACCGTACGGTACAGAGTAATACTACGCAGAATACACAACTTTGTTTTATTTGTTTTAATTACACGTTTTGTTTTATATATTACAATAAACTTTGTTCTATTGATATCTTAAGTACACTGACTATGTTTTTCCACTCTTCACTCCATGTTCACACTTCGAGCTCTCGCCGACAAAAGAGGACGAGCACCTTTCCCGATTAGACAAGAAGCCTTTTCTACCTAGATCGGTAGTTGTCGTACATTCACCCGAGTTTTGATGACGTGGACATGGAGTGAAGTGGCCAGATTAAATACAATTCTATCCATACACCATTTATAGCATGCGAGAATAATATAAAATATATCTATATATACTAAACAAGTATTAATTATTTATATACTATAAGGACAGTATGATTTGTGTGGGAGGAAAATGAGGGTAGCGATTTTCCTCCGTCACACTACCTCCCCTCCTCGGAAAACGTGTATGGAAACAAATTATGCCTAGTTTACAATATTCAATTTGATACATGTAATTCACGTATTATAGTATAGTAGATCAACTTAGCTTAATCTAACACTTTCCTTTCTAAGTAACTTAACCTAATTTCCTTAAAATAAAATTCACAGCAGTAATCATTGGTAATTCATTTCAATACAACTCATATAGTTCACTTATTATATCATAGTATATCAACTTAGCTTAATCTAATACATTTTCTTTCTATGTAACTTAACCTAACTTGATTTTCAATTCCTCAGAATATAGTAATAATTATTTGTATGGCGCAAATACATGAAAATAAAGTTGTGATCATCGTGTTGGTGTGGAAAATCAATAAGAGTTCAATAGAATATAATTCACAGTAGTAATTATTGTATAATGTAAATACATGAAAATAAAGTTCTGATCATTGTGTTGGTGTGCAAAAATCAATAAGAGTTCAATAGAATATAATTCACAGTAGTAATTATTGTATAATGTAAATACATGAAAATAAAGTTGTGATCATCGTGTTGGTGTGGAAAATCAATAAGAGTTCAATAGAATATAATTCACAGTAGTAATTATTGTATAATGTAAATACATGAAAATAAAGTTGTGATCATCGTGTTGGTGTGGAAAATCAATAAGAGTTCAATAGAATATAATTCACAGTAGTAATTATTGTATAATGTAAATACATGAAAATAAAGTTGTGATCATCGTGTTGGTGTGGAAAATCAATAAGAGTTCAATAGAATATAATTCACAGTAGTAATTATTGTATAATGTAAATACATGAAAATAAAGTTCTGATCATTGTGTTGGTGTGGAAAATCAATAAGAGTTCAATAGAATATAATTCACAGTAGTAATTATTGTATAATGTAAATACATGAAAATAAAGTTCTGATCATTGTGTTGGTGTGCAAAAATCAATAAGAGTTCAATAGAATATAATTCACAGTAGTAATTATTGTATGGCGTAAATACATAAAAATAAAGTTGTGATCATCGTGTTGGTGTGGAAAATCAATAAGAGTTCAATAGAATATAATTCACAGTAGTAATTATTGTATAATGTAAATACATGAAAATAAAGTTGTGATCATCGTGTTGGTGTGGAAAATCAATAGAATATAATTCAATAGAATATAATTCACAGTAGTAATTATTGTATAATGTAAATACATGAAAATAAAGTTCTGATCATTGTGTTGGTGTGCAAAAATCAATAAGAGTTCAATAGAATATAATTCACAGTAGTAATTATTGTATGGCGTAAATACATAAAAATAAAGTTGTGATCATCGTGTTGGTGTCTTTGATTATCCCGTTACTCCTCCTCCTCCTCCAAGTATAATATGTAGATCGTGACCGTTCCGTCCTTGGCGAACGTGACACGGAAACGTCCTTCCTTCGTGTAGTACACCCGTTTACATCGTTTTCCCCGCTGAATCTCTGTCAACGCTTTTTCGATTTTTGGCACCAACTGGCGGAGTACGATGGGAGGAATCCCTGCCGCGTGCCAGCCCTGCGGAGTCTTCACCGGGCATTCTGGGAGTCTGGCACTTCGCCCAGTGCCGCGAGTATTAACGGCTAGAGGACGCGAACGATCCGAGGAAGTACAGCGTTGGAAATGTCTCCGGGAGTCGTTGCAGCCTAAGTTGGAAGGTTCATGGTGACGACTTTGAGGTTGATGGTGGGGACTTCCGGTGGCCGTGTTCCCATTCCGGTGGTATTTGTTCGAATGTCGCAGTTGTGCTGTACTACCAGCCTGGCGGTCCCCTGAATGATTGTATTGACCGTCATCTTGGCGATGATGCGAAGAGCGCCGAGCATTGTGGGAGGCGCGTGGTGGAGAACCGTGGGTCGGGCGTCGAATGTTTCTCTCGTCGGTCTTGAACGATCGTCGAGCACCGTGGTCATCTATCATTTTGATTCCATGTTCGTCGATATGTGTCCGGCCAGTGACTTCTTGAAATTTTTCTAGTTCAACTTCCAAAAATTCCGATATGATTAGGTCATTCGGACCATTCGTTTTGGAACTTGACTTGGCTTTCAGGTTTAACGCTGATCTTGTATCTGGCGTCGTCTCCAAGATACTTAATGTACAACTGGGGTCTTTGTTAATTTCATGCGGCCTTGTCTCCAGCATGCTACTCGTGTTAATCTTGGGTTGGTTTTGGTCCGGTCTTGTCTCCAGGACGGTTGACTTAGCATCAGTAAATTTATTACAAATAGCACCAATTTCCTTTGATGGTTTCTTTCTTTGCGTTTTGCCATTTTTTGTGCTCGGCCTTGTCTCCAGAAGATTGGTGCGAGTATTACGATTATTGTCCTCACTCGGCAGTGTCACCAGAGTGTGGTTGTCATTGTTGATCGTGCTAGTGGTTGGTGATATTCTTACTGCTTTACCTGGGGCTAATCTTGATTTACGGTTGGTTAGACCGTTCTCTAAAACCATTGTTTTCGGAGTGTCGCTTAGTTTCTCAGTGTTGTTTGGACTAAGTCGTGTCTCCAGGATATTCGGGTTAAAAACTATGGATTCATTACATGATCGTACCGCCAGTGTCGAGTTAGGCTGTGCTACGTTTTCCTGTTCACACGGCCGTATCGCCAGTGTCGAATTAGGTCGTGCCACGTTTTCCTGTTCACACGGCCGTATCGCCAGTGTCGAATTAGGTCGAGCCACGTTTTCCTGTTTACACGGCCGTATCGCCAGTGTCGAATTAGGTCGTGCCACGTTCTCGGTCGAATCGCCAGAGTGTGCCAGTTGAATGGCCTTGCCTGTGACCGATCGTGGTTCCGGAATGATTAAGCCCGCGGTGTTGTCGAGCCTCTGGAATTGTACAGTGGCTCCAGCACATGTAAGTGAAGCTTGGAACGCTCTCAGAAAGCTAAGACCTAATATTACATCCACTGCGGTACCAGGCATAATGTGAAATTCAACCCTACGCTTTATATTGCCAAGTTGAACATTACAATCGATGGCCTGTCTAATACATCTCTTAGAACCATCAGCGAGCGAAATCTCAAAGACAGAACCTTCTCGAATTGCATGGCGACCGAGACGAGTAGCAAACGAGTGGCTTAAGAAGCAACTACTAGCACCGGTGTCTATAATAGCAGTAATAGGGGAATTATTAATACGAATGTCGGCTGTTAGTCTATGGTCATCGCAATTTAGAATCGTCCTTGAGACGGACGGGCTGAACGTTGGGACCTGGCCACCCCGAGTTGAGCACGGGCCCCCGTTGGCGTTTCCCTGCGGTGAACGCCGACAACAGTCAACAGTGCGTACTCCCGTACGTCCACAATCCCAGCAGAATAATTGTTTAGGATTCCGACAGTCCCGAGAGAAATGTCCTAATCCGGCGCAACGGTGACAAGCGTTTTTAGGGTCAGTGACACGATTACCTTGTTCATGTGCTAATCTGTGGGTCTCTCGAGGGAGGGTTGCTCGTTGATTAGTAACTAGCGGTGTACGGGTGGATGGATGTGGTATACATTCAAAATCACCAGCTAGTTCGAGTAATTCTGCCAAATTATGGAAATCTTTGCGTTTGATATACCGTAGATAGTCCGGTTGGGCATTACGGAAAATACGGTTTAGTTTTTCTTCTTCTGTCATTGTTGTGTGTCTCATTTTGGCCTGAATGTCTAAGACGAAGTCCTTGAAAAGTTCGTTTGTTCGCGGTTTGCGATCGCGGACTTCATCCTCGATTCCTTCCACATATCGTGGAGGCAAGAAAAATTTTATCAAGTCGGTTTTGAACGACTTCCATTCACCCCACCTCGCGTTGTTGTTGCGATACCATGTTAACGCCTTATCTTTTAGAAATTGAGGCATAGCCGCGGGGAGGTCGTTTTCGTCTATTTCATACGTCAGGGCCATTTCTTCCAAGCGTTCAATGAACAGAAAAGGATCAGGGCCACCAGCATAAGTGATCCCCCACTTACGAACTGTTTCCATAAGAGTACGTTTATTCATAACAGAGTGCTGTGCGTCAAGAATTTTGTCTTCTTTGCTCGACGGGGCTCTTGGTGAAGGTGCTCTTGATCCTGTATGTGTCTCTTGCATAGCCAAGAGCCTTTCGGCCGCTTTAGTGGAAAGGGGTTCACTTAGGAGTTGCTTGAATTTTTGGACGGAGTTCTTCAACGGTCCCTTCGGTCTCGAAGCCGAACTCCATTAAATAACTAGACAATGTTTCCTTGTTTAGGGTGTAGATCCAGGACGTGCGGAATTCGATAGGTGCCATAGTGACGAGTGGTTTGGGGAAAATACAAGCTTATTAGAAACAAATGATACGTCAGAGTGACCAACTACTATTCAAGCGGATGTGTATCAGAATCATCAACCAGATATATATATTTTATATACATGTACAATTATTATTTTATAACAAATGTATAAATCCTGCTTATTTTGTTATATATATATATATATATATAGCGCAATACTTGCCAATCCTTTCCACTGTTGAGTATTTTATTTTTGTAAATATTATTGTACTTGTTATTGTTGTACTTCTTATATTTTTTTTTTCCGTTGTAAATACAAATTTGGTTGTTGGTAATACAATATTACAATTTATTATAATAGTCAATATGTAAATTTTATATGAAAATATCATGCGTTAAAAAAAAAAGGTATAGTGGAACGGTTTAATAAATTTAACTATAAGTCACTTTTAATTCTTAATTTTTTTACAAATTTAGTTGTTGGTAGCACGATATTACAATTTATTATAATAGTCAATATGCAAATTTTTTTATGAAAATATCATGCGTTAAAAAAAAAAGAAGGTATAGTGGAACGGTTTAATAAATTTAACTATAAGTCACTTTTAATTCTTAATTTTTTTTTTTTTTTACAAATTTAGTTGTTGGTAACACGATATTACTTTATAAATTTATAAACTGCAAAACGTATTTTGTTCTTTTCACCGTTTTAAAATAATATAAGCCAATTTGAATTCTTAATTTGCTTTTTTTTTTTTTTAATCAGATCACTTTTCTTTGCAATGACTTTTCTTTCTTCGACTAATCGCTTTGAACACTCTGTTAAAACTAACTCTCGCTAGATCATTGCATCACGCAATTTACCAAAGACACACAGATGCACAACGGTAAACTTCCAGTCATTCCGTTGACCGTTGTGCACACTTATTGCGTATTTCGCAATTTTAAGCAAAATTAAATTTTTGTGATTTGCGGTACTTTAGCACTGAATCGTTTTACACCGTTGTGCACACTTATTGCGTATTTCGCAATTTTAAGCAAAATTAAATTTTTGTGATTTGCGGTACTTTAGCACTGAATCGTTTTACACCGCAAATCACTTAATGTTGTTATTGTTACAAATTGCTTAGCGGAGAGTTTTATGTTTTTTTTTTTAAATATATGTACAAAAGTTTGATTTTTTTTTTTCATAACACAGAATATCAGCAACAGTAAACTACAACTTAGAAATTTTATCGACGCAATTTTTTTTTTTGGTTCTGTTTTCACTCTAACATAATTTTACATGGGTTTCGACACAATTTATTAAAAAGAAGTCTTCATTCACATTCATTAAAAGAGAAAAGTTCTATATGCCTGCAAATTCCTTTTGGTAAAAATTTGCAGGACATCCGAGGTGCGAGCGTCCCTGCTCGGGCGCCAATGTAACGAGTTTTTCTTGGCCTGGGTCGAAGCCGTCGGTCTTCAAGGGTGACTCGCACATTTATTTGTAATCGCGAAACGCTCGCTTTGCAATTTTATCCTTTTATAATTTATTTTCTTCACTCAATTCTTAACCGTACGGTACAGAGTAATACTACGCAGAATACACAACTTTGTTTTATTTGTTTTAATTACACGTTTTGTTTTATATATTACATTAAACTTTGTTCTATTGATATCTTAAGTACACTGACTATGTTTTTCCACTCTTCACTCCATGTTCACACTTCGAGCTCTCGCCGACAAAAGAGGACGAGCACCTTCCCCGATTAGACAAGAAGCCTTTTCTACCTAGATCGGTAGTTGTCGTACATTCACCCGAGTTTTGATGACGTGGACATGGAGTGAAGTGGCCAGATTAAATACAATTCTATCCATACACCATTTATAGCATGCGAGAATAATATAAAATATATCTATATATACTAAACAAGTATTAATTATTTATATACTATAAGGACAGTATGATTTGTGTGGGAGGAAAATGAGGGTAGCGATTTTCCTCCGTCACAAATTATTTCGAGGTATGATGAGATTTTCGTTTATTGTGGGCGTGTCTCTTTACCGATTTTGCCCAATTTCAATACGGAACAGCGAAATTGAACTAAGAACTAAAAATCAAAGATTTTAATATGTTTTAATATGTATGTAATTGTACTATAGAAAAATACAACACAATAAATACGTCCTGAAGAAGCCGGAAAAAACAGGCGAAACGTCGACGGAAGAGAAAAGTTAAAAAGGTTTTCGTTTTGACCGATTTAGCCTGTTTGCTATTATATTAAATAATTAAAATATAAAAGAAGAAAAAGGTCATAATTGCTTTAGCAACAAAAAGAAACATCACATTTTAAGATATTTATATGGAACACTTGATTTTAAATAAAGTTATGAGACAGGTGATGAACCTGCAAAAGCTTACGTAGAGCCTATTGGAGTGATGATCTTCAAGATCGAAAATTGTATACGGGATTTGTATTTTTTCTTGAGAAATGCGCAGTTTTATGAGATTCTAAGAAACAAACAACCGTTGCATTAAGTAGTACTGAAGCAAAATATATGGCATTATCTAATTATGCAAAAGAAGCGATATACCTAAGGCGTTTGCCACAGGAAGTTGTAGATTATGGTAATAGACCTATTCAAATATATATTGACAACCAAGGTACGCAAAAAATTGCTTCAAAGCCAGTATATCACAACAGAAGTAAGCATAGCGATATACGATATCATCATTTACTTGATACTGTACGAAGTGGTGAGATTATATTGCTCTATAAATAAGATGATAGCACATATACTCACAAAGAATTTAGCTATATATAAACATGCTCAATATGTTAGAGAAATGAATTTATATTAAATATATAATATATGCAGAAATATCCATGAGGAGGAGTGTTAAGAATACTTAACAACATTTCTATCAAATTATATATATACCTATACTTCATAATTTATATAAGTTATTTTATTTTTCTCTCAATAAACGTCTTTCATATCATCAACCTCCCGCCCCATTTAACGTAGAGTTTCGTGACACCCTGTTTATTATCAAAAACACATATATAATTTATCTTTTAATAACTACAACTTACTTGAATTGTAAACATGAAGTTCGTCTACAATGCCTTCATTACCACCACCAAATACCACCATTAATTCTTTAATATTAACAGCACGATGGCCATGTCGGGGTCTAGGCTGAGGACCTGATGGAGTAAGTACTCTTTTCCATCGAGCTCGTTGGTGCCATTTTTTATTGGTATTTTCTTCCAACTCATCTTAAAAGAAAGTTTTAAAAAGTTGTATGTTTGTTTGAGTAGATTTTTTTAATGCCTAATAACACATACAGTGTGCAAATACAGTACACTAGAAGACCACGAAATTAAAAGCCGAAAATAATTTTTTTACTTTTTTATTTACAATACATAGGTTTATAAGAAAGTTTTACTCTACTCGAAATTTCGAGAGAAAAAATTTTATAACATATATATATAATCAAAGGACTCATTGACATAGAACTTTAATTTAAAAAAAAAAATAATTTTTATACCCTCCACCTTAGGGAAGAGGGTATATTCATTTTGATCATCCGTTTACAACACATCGAAGGAAGCGTCGGAGACCCCACAAACCATATATATTCTTAATCAGCATGAAAAGAGAAATCGTTTGAGACATGTCCGTCCGTGTGTCCGTGTGTCCGTCTGTTGTTGGCACTCTCACGGTCGTAATTTTTGAGATATCAAATTGAAACTTTGCATACGTATTCATAGTTCAATTTCGCTGTTCCGTATTGAAATTGGGCAAATTCGGTTTAGAGAAACGCCCACAATAAACGAAAATCTCAACATACCTCGAAAAAATTGTATCTTTAAAAAATTATATATCGCACAATACTATGTCTATCAAGTTGAAATTTGGTATAAATATAAGTGGTATCGTTGTTCAACTCTGTACCAAAAATGGGCGTGATTGAATAACGCAAACGTCTATAATTTAAAAAAACACTATTTGCGTATGTACATGAAATAGTCGTATACATAAATATGTTTTATATTTTAGAGGACTATTAAAGGTGGAGGGTATTTAAGCTTCGGTCTTAACCGAACTTTTCTATCTTGTTTTTCATCATTTCGCTATGCATGTAGTATATGAAGAAAATTATAGTTAAAACAATTATTTCTGTTAAAAACAGGTACAAAATCTATATTAGGAGTATTCCAAATCTATAAGACGCACTATCATTACACTCTTTAAAAATACACCACTAACATAATGTATATACCCATAAAATAATAAAATTATGTGATATTTATTTATTTATTTATTTATTTACAAGATTAGTTACAATTCTCGATTATTTGGTGATTATTTAAAAAATAATAATGAAATAATGATGCAGTGCAATAATAATAAAATACATAAATAAAAAATTTAATAGAAACGGAAATCCAACAAGAAATTTAAATACTAGAAAATACATAGAAAATAAAAAATTAATAGTGTTCTTGTTAATGACATTAATAATTACTATCTGTCCTTTTCTTTGGTAGTTTGTAAAATAAAATACAACCATGTAAGAATAGGAACAAAGAGAATAAGAAAAACACGCCGTTTATCAGAGTGAAAGAAAAACCGAATGAAACTAGAGTAAAATTGAACAGCCATTTTTTAAAATCATATTATATTGTTATTTATTAATTCGTTTCTAATATTCAATATAATTGTTCAGTCTTAACAATCGCCTTTTATTATACCCTCCACCTTAGGGAAGAGGGTATATTCACTTTGATCATCCGTTTACAACACATCGAAGGAAGCGTCGGAGACCCCACAAACCATATATATTCTTAATCAGCATGAAAAGAGAAATCGTTTGAGACATGTCCGTCCGTGTGTCCGTGTGTCCGTCTGTTGTTGGCACTCTCACGGTCGTAATTTTTGAAATATCAAATTGAAACTTTACATACGTATTCTCAGTTCAATTTCGCTGTTCCGTATTGAAATTGAACAAAATCGGTAAAGAGACACGCCCACAATAAACGAAAATCTCATCATACCTCGAAAAAATTGTATCTTAAAAAAATTATATATCGCACAATACTATGCCTATCAAGTTGAAATTTGGTGTATATATAAGTGGTACCGTTATCCAACACTGTGCCAAAAATGGGCGTGATTGAATAACGCAAACTCCTATAATTAAAAAAAAAACACTATTTGCGTAAGTACATGAAATAGTCATATACATAAATATGGCAATAGGAACTTATTTTTAGAGGATTATAAAAGGTGGAGGGTATTTAAGCTTCGGTTTTAACCGAACTTTTCTATCTTGTTTAACATTTGTTTTCATTCGGTAAAAATAAACTTTAACGTCGGGCAATCACGTGAGATAATATATGATGCCGCTGATAACTAGATCCCAATCTAAAGTTTCCAGTGAGGATAAATCAGGCACAGCAGTCAATACTGTTGAGGTAGAACTTAGTGATTCTGGCGCGGAGGAGTCAGACACGACAGTTGTAGCTACTAGTGTACTTCCGCCGAATTCACAAGAAGTATTGTCAATTTCATCACAACTTTCGGCCATTTTATCTGTGGTAAGTACGCTGCAAAAAAGCATTGAAGATGTCAGGGAGGACACAAAGACACGAATTGATTCAATTACTGCCCAAATGTGTCTGGATTCAACCAAGGGGAATCAGCAGTCAAACCTGACTTACGGTACAATGGAAAAGGAACAGCTAAAGAAAGATGACAACGAAGCCACGAGTCAATTTAATTTCGCCAAAATGTGCCAATTGCCAACCTCTCAACAGCAAGCATATACACCCACGCATCCTCAGTCTGCATACGCAGCGACGAACCCTCAGCCGTCGTATGCAACGATGCAGCCTCAACCAACATGCTCAACTATGCCGCCCTTACGAGAGTATCCTCAGCCGTCATATGCAACAATGCAGCCTCAACCAACATGCTCAACTATGCCGCCCTTACGAGAGTATCCTCAGCCGTCATATGTAACAATGTCGTCTCAGCCAGCACGTTCAACCGTGCCGCCTCAACAAGCATATGCAGCCATGTCACCGCATCATGCATACGTAATGATGCCGCCCTATCAGCCACATACAAACTTTCCTCCTCAGCATGCTTGTGATACCGCATCTCTTCAACACGTAGCCTCTGCACAAGGTGTTGCCCAGAGTAAAGTCAACTTCAACTACAATCTTCATCCACTGCCTATGTTTGATGGAAAACCTGAAGAGTGGCCAATCTTCTATTCATCCTATATGGAGTTTTCATACAGCAACAGGCAAAATCTAATACGTTTGAACAAATCCCTTCAAGGAAAAGCCAGATCTGCAGTGACGTCTCTACTCATTTACCCAAATTATGTGCCAAAGGCATTACATGAATTGAGATTTAATTTCGGCCGCCCGGAAATTTTGGTAAAATCTCAATTAGAACAAATTAATAGTCTGCCCTCAATATCAGAAGATAATCTTAATGAAATACTGGTTTTATCGAATAAAGTAAAAAATATGGTCGCTTTATTCAAATCGGCTGGTTGCGATCACCACTTGTTAAGTTCAACTATATTGGATCAGCTGTTTCATAAATTGCTTTACTCAAAACAATACGAATGGGCAAAATACAGTGCAAACATACAACCATATCCAACTGTAGAAGTATTTTCGTCTTGGTTATCTGAGGTAGCGAAAGTGGTGAGCGTAATGAACACTAGTACTGGTGCTGCTCAAAAGGGAAATCGAAAACAAAACAGAGTCCTGGTGAATAACATCTCCACGCAAGGAAAAGCAAAATGTTCGTATTGCGGTGGGGAACATAATATACGAAAATGCAAAGATTATATCTCTCTCAATATTGATTGTGGCATAGCGTAGATAGTTAAGTTATGTTAAGTATATTAATGAATTGTCATCTCTAAATACGATTGTCTTGTTAAGAAACATCGAGAATAAATAAACGCGTGCATTAGATTATGAGCACTCTTGAAGTACATTACATATTTTAATGGCGACGAAAAAAAAAAGGAAATTTATGTAAAATAGAAGTTAAAATTATAATAAGTCTTTTTTATTATCGCGTTTATAAAATCGTTTGCAATTAAATTCAATGAATAAATTTTGTATATAAAGTAAACATTTTTTTATATATGTATAAAGTATGACATCAACAAGCAATGAAGTTTCAATTTTGGGTACCACCTCAATTGCTTCCACGATGAAGGAGTACAGACCTGGTGTGGATAAATGGCAAAATTGGAGGGAGGTATTGGATTCGCATTTTGTGGAAACGGCGGTAGAAGACGATAAAGTTAAAACGTCAATTTTGTTGAAAACGATTGGGTTAGATGCTTATGGTTTGTTACGTGAGTTATGCTATCCTTTGTTGCCTGCTACAAAAAAATATGATGAGTTGTGTGTCATGCTGGAACAACATTTTTCTCCACCAGTAATCGTGTATAGAGAAAGAAAGCAATTTTTCGAGGCTAAGAAGTTTGAAAGCGAAACAGTGTCTTCGTGGTATGCTAGAGTTAAAAAACTAGCTATGAATTGTAAATTTGGACCACAATTAAATAGTTTTTTGATAAACAAATTTATTACTGGTTGTGAGGGTAAATTATTTGAGCGTCTTTGTGAAGAAGATGAAGACATTACGTTGGAAATGGCGTTTAAAAAAGCGCTTACTTTTGAAGCTAAATGGGTGGCAAGTAAAAGTGAGGTTAGTTACGTGCATAAGAAATCACGTTTTGTAACAAAAAATAAAAGTAACAACGAAGATAAGTGCAAGCGAAATGGCGATAAAAAAAAGTGTAGTCATTGTGGTTGGAGCAATCATACGAGTGAGAAATGTCGTTATAAGAAGAGTGTGTGCCATAAGTGCAAAAAGATCGGTCATATAGCTAAAGTATGCAGCACAGTCAACATAATAGAAGAACAGGATAGTATCATAAGTTATTGTAATGAAACTGATGATATTAGTAATAATTTTAATTATTCTATTTTTAGTGTACAGGGGTCTCATCCAATCGCTTCTTATACCGTTGTGGTGGAAGTAAATGAAATTAAAATTAAATTTATTTTGGATTCGGGGGCTGCGTGTTCTTTAATGTCCGAAAATGTGTTTGTTAAATTTTTCGATAAGAAATTGTTGAAACCGTGTGTCGAAAAATTGTTTACGTTTAACGGCCATAACATTGGAATTGTGGGTGAGTTCTTTCCAACGATACGATTTGATGATCATGTACAAAAAAAATTACGTATTATAATAACTAAAAGTAGTCATTTAAATAGTCCACCTATTCTGGGTCGCGATTTTATGTCTCTGTTTGAATTCAAGATTTCTAAAGTTTTAGCCTTACGTAATATAAATGAAGTTATATGTCAAGTTAAGAGAGAGTTTAGTGATTTGTTTAGTGGTGAATTGGGTAAATATAATAGAGCTACTGTGAAATTAAGTTTGCAAACAAATGTTAAGCCGGTATTTTGTAAACCTAGGTCTTTGCCTTGGGCTTGGAAACCTTTAGTTGAACAACAATTAAACGATTTAGTAAATAAAGGTGTGTTAGTTCAGGTTGATAGCACAGAGTGGAACACTCCTTTGGTACCTATACTTAAGCCTAACGGACAATTGCGAATTTGTGCTGATTATAAAAGTACTATTAATAAATATTTAGAAGATGTTCAATACCCTTTACCACGTATTGAAGAATTGTTTACAACATTAAGAGGAGAGTATTTTTCAAAATTAGATCTTTCCGATGCTTATAATCAATTAGTGTTAGATGAAAAATCACAGATGTTATGTGCGTGGAGTACACACGTAGGTACTTTTAAAGTGACGCGTCTGCCTTTTGGTGTTAAGCCAGCAGCTGCTATATTTCAAAAGACTATTGAAAGCGTAATTTGCGGAATTCCTAACGTTATTAATTACCTGGACGATATTATAATCACGGGTCCTGATTTTAATGATCATTTTACAACATTGAAATCAGTACTTAGTAAGTTACGTTCGGTGGGTCTTTGTCTGAGTGACAATAAGTGTGAATTTTTCAAAGATAAAATATCTTATTTGGGTTTTAATATAAGTCGTGAAGGATTGAGTAAAAATATGGATAGAGTAGCTTCAGTTTTAAATGCACCTAGACCTCAAAATGTATCAGAATTAAAAGCATTTGTAGGTATGGTAAATTATAATTCCAAATTTATTCACAATTTTGCTCATAAAATGGTTCCTTTATATAGGTTGCTTAGAAAAGGTGTTAAATTTGAGTGGTCAAAAGAATGTGAGAATGCTTATGAGTTAATGAAAAATGAAATAAAGTCTGATCAAGTATTAGCGCACTTTGATGCAAAACAAAAAATAGTATTAGCAACAGATGCTTCAAATGTTGCTATTGCGGGCGTTTTATCACATACATATCAAGACGGTTCTCGTAAACCTATAGCTTTTGTATCACGAGCTTTAAAACAGTCAGAATTAAATTATAGTACAATTCAAAAGGAAGCATTAGCGATAATTTTTAGTGTTACAAAGCTTAGACATTATTTGTTAGGAAACAAATTTGTTTTAGAAACAGACCACAAACCATTATTAGCCATATTTGGTGAAAATAAAGGGTTGCCAGCTTTAGCTGCTGCACGTATGCAAAGATGGGCTTTTATATTATCAGGTTTTAATTATGAAATGCGTTATATAAAAGGTAAAGAAAATTCAGCAGATTATCTTTCAAGAATGCCTCAGTGTAGTATAAAAGAAATAGATGATAATGAACATAATTATATTAACTTTATAGAAGCAAACAATAACTTAAATTTAAATTTTCATGTAATAGCTAAAGAGACTGCTCATGATACGGAGTTAGCTAAACTGAGAGAATCTGTGCAAACGTGTAGTATGGAGGCGCTAGAAAAAAAGAGAATTTGTTGCTTTTCTTAATAAGAAGAATGAATTATCGGTAGAATATGGTTGTATTTTATGGGGTTATAGAGTAATAATACCTACTAAATTACGGAAAGCAGTTTTACAAGAATTACATAAATCACATTTAGGAATTGTAAAAACAAAAGGGTTAGCCAGATCGTATGTGTGGTGGCCTAATATAGATAAGGATATTGAAGATATGATAAATAATTGTTGGTCATGTAGAACTAGCCAACCTAGTCCAGAAAAATGTTCATTAATTCCATGGAATCCAACTTGTAAATCTTGGCCTAGAATTCATGTAGATTTTTTAGGTCCAATTAAGAATTTTTACTTCTTTCTTATAATTGATTCATATTCAAAATGGGTTGAAATGTTTAAAACTAAGGATATTACAAGTAATTTTACAATATCAAAGTTACGTGAAACGTTTTGTAGATATGGTTTAGTCGATACTTTAGTGAGTGACAACGGGCGTCAGTTTACGTGTGAAGATTTTCAAATTTTTGTAAAACAAAACAACATTAAACATATTTTAACGCCACCTGGTCATCCAGCGTCTAATGGACAAGCCAAAAATTTTGTAAAAACTTTTAAAAAATCAATTCACGCTTCATTAAAAGATAGTGATGAAAATAACTTTGATATTATAATAAATAGATTTTTGTTTGATTATAGATGTAGTAAACATTGTACAACAAATGAGTCTCCTGCTAAATTGTTTTTAGGTAAAGAACTTAAAAATCGTTTTAGTATTCTGAGACCTCCTTTAGTAAAAGAACAAATACAGAATAGTCAACTTGCAAATATTAAAAATTATAGGGGTTCTAGAAAAATTGAATTCAAAGAAGGAGACAACGTTTTCATACGCGATTATTCTGATCCTAATAAGAAAAATTGGCAAGAAGCCATTGTTAAAAAACGTATTGGTCAGCAATCATATCGTTGTATAATAACTCACAATAATAAAATTATTAAAAGACATACGAATCAAATGATTCGTGGAATTGCTTCTCCAAGTGTAGCGGAAGGAATTAGTGTAGGTAAAAATACACCAAGTACTTCTGACGTACAAAAAAATCAAAATAATACTAGTAATGAGACACCAAAGGGAAGCGAGGAGCGGAAGGAAGACTTGCCTTTATCTGTCAAAAAACGTAAATTACGAAATCTAGAACGTATTAATTATAAAGTATAAAATGAATTCCTTTACTTTTGTTAGTACTTTAAAATTTGTATTATATGCATAAAGTTAAACATATTAATTGTAAAATGTGTAGTGTACATGAATATTAATAATGAATTGTTAATTAACTTTTAAGGAAGCAATTCTCAACTTATGGTGGGAGTTGTGGCATAGCGTAGATAGTTAAGTTATGTTAAGTATATTAATGAATTGCCATCTCTAAATACGATTGTCTTGTTAAGAAACATCGAGAATAAATAAACGCGTGCATTAGATTATGAGCACTCTTGAAGTACATTACATTGATGATAGGTGGAAACATGCCAAGGACAACCATTTATGTTTTGGTTGCCTGTCGAAAGGGCACGGGCTTAATAATTGCCGTAAAAGACAAAATTGTAGTAAAGAAGGATGTCGCAAAAGGCACAATGCGTTACTCCACCAAAATGCAACTTTAAGTGATAATAAAAAGCCCGATCATCTGCTAAATTGCCGCATGGAAGACTTAAAGATACAGCTTTTCAAAATCGTGCCAATTGTCTTAGCTGGGCCAAATGGAAAGCTGTCCACGTTTGCAATGTTGGACGAAGGTTCATCAATATCACTAATTGATAGTAAAGTAGTATCCACATTGGGCTTAAAAGGCAAAAACACGTCTCTGACACTACAGTGGTATGGCAATGAAACCAAAAACGAGCAGGTGCAAAGGGTATCTGTGGATATTAAAGGCGTATTTCAAGATGCCAAGACCCATAATTTGAGAAATGTATATGTGATTAAAGAACTTAATTTGCCAAGCCAGTCGTTTTCTAAAACCGACTATACGCATATACGACACTTGCCAATTGAAAATTATGAAAACGTAAGACCCCTCATATTGCTTGGATTAGACAATTGCCACCTCAGTGTGTATACAAAGGTATTGAAAGGTAATGTTTACGAACCAATAGCGGCCAAAACGAAGTTAGGTTGGATTGCCTTTGGGCCTATGAGCGAGAAACATAAATCAATTCCAACGGTTTTACACATTCGAGAAACAAGCAAGTATAAATGCAATTGACAAAATGATGGAAGAATATTTCAGCTTGGAAAATTTTGGTGTGCGTAAAACCACTGTCACTCTTAAATCTGATGAAAACCGCCGCGCCACGCAGCTGCTTGAAGAAACGACTATTAAACAAGGATCACGGTACGAAACAGATCTGTTGTGGCGCAGTGATGATGTTACCATGCCGTTTAGTTACGATTTCGCTAAGCAACGTTTGTTGAAGGTTGAAAGTAAAATGTCTCGTGACGAAAATTATGCTAAAAACTATAGAAAAGAAATGAACATGTACATAGAGAAAGGGTACGCCAAATTGGTGCCTTCAGATGACAATCAAATAAGAGGCTCACGTACTTGGTACCTCCCCCACTTTGGTGTTACTAACCCAAACAAGCCCAATAAATTGCGTATTGTTTACGATGCTGCTGCATGCGTGAATGGTGTATCCCTCAATTGGGTTTTACTAAAAGGCCCAGAATGTGTACAATTGCTGCTGCCCATACTATTTAAATTTCGATTGGGTGTTATAGCCGTTGCTGGCGATATAGAGAAGATGTTCTTGCAGGTCCGTATACGGGAGAATGATCAGAATGCACAACGATTCTTATGGCGAAATGGCCAGGCCGATATGCCAATTAAAACTTACGTTATGACGTCAATGATTTTTGGAGCAGTGTGTTCGCCATGTTGCGCAGAGTTCGTTAAAAATAAAAATGCCATGTTATATGCAGAGTCTATGCCAAAATGGTCCAAAGCTGTTATTGAAAATACCTATGTCGATGACCTGGTAATAAGTTTTAATGATGAAAATGAAGCCCTAGACGTAACGAAGGAAGCTATCGAGATAAATCGCAATGGTGGTTTTGTGTTGAGAAATTTTGTATCTAACTCTGCCTGGCTTGAAGCACAATTAAATAACAACAACGAGGTCAACCTTAACATGGTTAATATGAATCGCCAATCCAAAACTAACAAGGTGCTGGGTCTCTTCTGGAATAAAGCACGCGACACATTGGAATTCCATCTGGAGTTCCCAAAAATCCATCGGGATGTCATTGAATACCATCGTCCACCTACCAAAAGAGAAATGTTAGGAATTATAATGGCCGTTTATGATCCGTTTGGCCTATTGGCAAATTTCACAATTTTTTCTAAACTCTTGATGCAAGCCACCTGGAAAATGCAACTCAAGTGGGACGAGCCTTTGCCGTATCAACTATTCATTCAGTGGAATACATGGTGGAAGCAATTCCATAACGATGAAAATTTTTCTGTTCCCAGATGCTATACACCCATGCTGCCGTATGCCGATGATAGTCAATTGCACATATTTGTCGACGCCAGCTCTAGTGCATTTGCAGCTGTCGCGTACTTACGTGTGAGTTTTCGACATCAAGTAGACGTCACTCTTGTTGCTGCCAAATCAAGGTGCGCGCCACCAAAAGGCTTAACTATTCCAAGGTTAGAATTGCAGGCAGGTGTTCTGGGGTGTCGGTTGAAGGAGTCCATTACGTAGTCCCACAGCTTGCATCCAAACCAAATATTTTTCTGGTCCGACTCCCAAACGGTTATACATTGGATTAAATCAAAGACTCGTGAATACAAACAGTTTGTAGCATGCCGTATAGCCGAAATTTTATCTTCTTCAGAACCAAGTCAATGGAATTGGCTACCTAGTGAAATAAATGCGCTACCTAGTGATCATAAACCTTGGTGAAAAAAGAAATACATAAAGTTCCATTTTCAAAATTACAAAGAATGCTTATGCATTTATGGAATTACAATATTAAATTGGAATGGCTACCTGGCAAATATATGCATGTAGCAGATTATCTATCTCGATATTACGTAAATACGGACAACAACACAGAAGAAAATTTTATAACGGAAACTGTTTTATCTATTAATGTGACGGACCAGAGTCAAAATGAATTGGTAGAGGATACTATGAAAGATAAGGTTTTAAACATTATTATGAAGTATTGTATAGATGGGTGGCCGAATAGTAAGTGAAAATTTCCTCCTTTAATAAAACCATATTTTTAATTGAAGAATCCTATTTATTTACAGGATGGTATATTATTTTATAATGATAGCAAAAAGTATGAGAAAGAAATTATTAAATTTATTACATGAATCTCATTTTGGAATAGTAAAAACTAAAAGAAGGTCTAGAGAGCAGTTGTTTTGGATTTGTATGAATGAGGATATTGGAAATTTAATTTCTAAATGTGAGATTTGCCAAACGTATCAAAATAAAATTCAAAAAGAGCCTTTGCTCGTTCAGGATGTTCCTCTATGTCCGTGGCAAAAATTAGGAGCAGACATAGCTGAATATAAAAATAAAAATTATTTAGTTACAATTGATTATTTTTCTAAATGGATAGATGTTAAGAAGTTAAAATCGAAAAATGCTAATGAAATAATAACGAAAGGGGTTGAATTATTTTCAGAATTTGGTATACCAAAGCAAATAACAATCCTCTTATTCCACGTAAAATGATTGAATTTTTAAACAAGTCTGGTATAACATTAGAAACAAGAAGTCCACTATATGCTAATGCTTTAGCAGAAAGAGCGGTAAGCATTATAAAGTCATTGTTAAAAAAATCTAAAGATGAAGAAAATTTTTATAAAGCGTTGTTAGAATATCGCTGTACTCCAGTTAAAGACTCATATTATGCTCCATCACAACTTTTACAAAATAGGGGACTACGAACAAAAATTCCATTTGTGACAAATTACTTAAACCTGTGATTCCAATTAACGTAATAAATAAAATTTAATACAAAAAAGATGAATTATAAGAACCATTATAACAAAACAGCTAAAAATAGACCGCACTTTCATACAACGACAAAGTAAGAATTTTAAAAAGTGATAAATGGGTTCCAGGTGAAATTGTAAAACCTTGGCACACTCCGCGTTCTTATATTGTAAAGCATGAAAACTGTTGAATATATAGAATGATCATCCTGTCAATCAATACAACACTGTAAAGATATAATTATAACCCTGTGAATCAATACAACACTGTATAGACGTAAGAAGTTTATGTATATGAGTTTAATAAATTTTTCTTCCCTTTCTGCTACAATACTCTGCGCTAACAAACATAATTTTGTTTTGTGGAAAGGAAAGGTGAAGAACATACAACCTCCCTGCTTATAGTATAGCATATGATGATAACATCCCTGCTAATTGATATGCATATAACTTAATAAGTTCCTACATTTGTTAGAATATAAGACACATAGAGTTAACACTGAATTATAATAAAAGAAATATATTATTTTAAAAATCATATGCCACATGTTGTTCATTTCTCTGTGCATCTCTATTACTTCCAGCTCGCGCCTTTCATGCTCCCTTTATTTTTTTTCTGAAAAAGACGTTTTTCGTCTCTTCTTCCCTCCCTATGCCTATGCGCGCGTGGCAACTGACTGCAGAGTAATTTGGTACGCAAAGTTTTTCTCTGCAGAAGCGGTGGCACTCATCCAATACCAAGGATTCCGCCAAGGCCTTCTCTGGTATTCGAGCACTTCCAGAGCGGCATCGATTACGACACATGTGCCCACTCAGCGGAAACGTCGGATTCAGAAGGACGACTTTCAGCAAGTAGCTGAGTTCCTTACCAAATTTTTATGGGTGGTGTTGGCAGTACTTAAACGAGTGTGGACCTTAGCTGCAACAAAGTAGTGATCCGAATCGATGTTGGCGCCCCGGATCACCAGCACATCCACGACACTAGAATCATGCTGTCTACCTATCGCAACATGATGTATTTGATTTTTGACTGTTCGATCAGGTGACAGCTATGTCGCTTTGTGAATGTCGAGACGCTGAAGTCTTGTACTATTGACTACCATGTTCCTCGCCGCGGTAAAGTCAATCAGCCTTATTCCGTTATCGGAGGTGATGTAGTGGAAACTGAATTTACCAATGCTGGGGTCAAAGATGCTCTTCTTCCCAATCTTAAAATGACCTAGAACTATATTAATGCCATGGGAAAGGCAGCTATCAAGTGCTTGTTCTTGGTGCTTTTTCATTAAAAAAATAATACAAAAATAAAACACATTTTAAAAATTTTCATTAAAAAAAAGAAACTTCAAAATTTTTCATCCAAAAAATAAATAATCAAAACGAAACGTTTCATTGTTTCCCAAACCTTTGACTTAATTAAATTTATTAACACTAATTATAATTTAAATTTAAATTAAAAATTATTCAAAAAATTAAAATTATTTAATTGTTATACTTTATTTATATAAATCATTGTAAATTATAAATTGTAAATTCTCTCTCCGGGATAAAATGGCATTACAACATACACCTCCACATACTTCAACAAATAGGACATTCACTAATAACAACATGATAGATCTCATGTTAGAAAACATGACACAAGAGTGTACACAATCTAACACTCATATTAATATAAATAATAATAATAACATTAATGGTATACACTCACATACAAATACACACACAAACGCAGGAAACAATAATACTGAAATTTGTGCTATATCGGTTAAACTACCCCCTATCTGGACTGATTTTCCTGACGCTTGGTTCATACAAGCCGAAGGACAATTTAATTATAAACGTCACAACTAAGTACGAATATGTACTTACTTCTCTACCGCAAGAAACAATTAAGACTGTTCTTGATTTTATCCGAGACCCTCCAGCAATAGACAAATATACTTCTTTAAAAAAAATTCTCATCGAAAGACACTCTCTGAGTAAAAATTCTCGTTTGGATAAAGTTTTGTCCGAACCAGATATGGGAGATCGCAAACCATCCGAGTTTTATCGACATCTTTTAATCCTTTCTGGATCAAATTTTAGCCCTGATGTGCTTAAACGTCTATGGCTTAAAAAAACTACCTAAAAGTTTAACCGTTACGCTTACTGGCTCAAATATTACAAATATAAACGAGTTAGTAAAATTAGTTGATAATATTTGGGAAGTGAGTAATCCGTCAGAAGTACATACTATCAGTTCCAATGATGCAAATAGTTTGGCAATTCAGTCACTACTTAAAACTCAAACGTTACTTTGTGAGAATATCATATGGCACGATTATTGCTCGAATGGTTCAACGGAACCATTAGCCTTCTTTTCAAAAGAGCTTTCTCCGTCAGAAATTAAATATAGTACGTTCGATCGAGAACTTTTAGCTATATATTTATGCATCAAACATTTTAAATACATACTTGAAGCAAGACAGTTCACAGTCTTTAAGGATCATAAACCATTAACAATGGCATTAAATTCCAAAACAGAGGGAAGCCCCAGACAGACTCGGCATCTAAAATATATCTCTCAATTTACTAATGACATACGGTACATATGAGGAGACGCAGACATTGTCGCAGACACCTTTTCTAGAGCTTTTGAAATTGACGCACTACATTGTACTGATTTAAATATGAAAATTCTATATAAGGAACAAGAAAATGACGCCGAATTAAAAAATTCTCTTCTCAAGTCAGCAATTTCAAACTTTACAAAATTCTCATACTTAATTTTGAAATTGTCTGCGAAATGTCAGGGACATGTTCAAGACCATATGTACCTCCCAGTCTGAGGTAAATTATATTTGAAAAATTACATAATATATCGTGAAAATTTACATAATATATCGTGGTAGAAAAGCTACAAGAAGACTCATTAGCACTAGATATTTTTGGCCTGGTATGAGTAAAGAACTCAATACCTGGTCCAGTCAATGTTTACAATGGCAAAAATCTAAAACCAACCGTCATACTAAATCACCTGTTTCTTCAATTCCTATACCCAAGGGCAGTTTTGAACACATCCATATAGATTTGGTAGGTCCTTTACCTCCTTCCAAAGGCCACCGCTACCTTTTAACTATCATTGATAGATTTACTTGTTGGCCCGAAGTTTATCCATTAAGGGATATTAATTCAAAAACGATAAGTCAAACATTTTTCAATAATTATATTCCTCGCTTCGGTGTTCCATTAGAGATAACTAGCGATCAAGGTACACAGTTTACGCCACAATTATTTTCTGAATTGTCCAAATTTCTTGGTTGTCATAGGATTGTCACTTCCCCATATCATCCGCAATCAAACGGAATGATTGAGCGTTTCCATAGACAACTTAAAGTCTCTCTCACGGCTAAAAATAATCCAAACAAATGGTTTGATGAGTTACCGATTGTTCTCCTTGGTTTAAGATCAACTCATAAAGAAGATATTTCGGCTACTCCCGCTGAAATGGTTTACGGACAGAATTTACGTCTACCCGCTGAGCTCTTAATTCAAGGATCTACTGCCTCTTGCTCAGATGTTTTAGATAATCTCAAAGAACATTTTAAAAATGTCCGATCGTCCATCAGTCATCATAATAATCCTAATATTGGAATATTTATTCTGAAGCAATTGAAAGATTGCAAGTTCTTTTTTTCCGTTGCATAAATAAAAGAAATCTTCAACAACCTTTCGACGGACCATTTAAAGTCGTTGAAAAAGAACCTAAATTTTTCAAAGTCCTTATCGATGGCATAATTAAAACAATTTCTATTGATAGACTTAAACCAGCCATTATTGAAACACCTACCACCAACACAAACACCACTACTAAAACTAACAAGAAACGTGTAACATTTAATTTATTAAGTTTAAAATCTCTCGGGGGGGGGAGTGATGTAGGGTATCTACATGTAAAAAAAGTTAATTCTTAAAAAAAACAAAAATAATAATAAAATTAGATTTTTAAGTCAATCATTTTATTGTTGTCAAAAAAAAATAATTATTACTCTTTCCTTAACAAACAAAATTTGTCTTCTTTAAAAAATAAATTGTATTTATATAATTAAAATAAAATAGTGCAACTATAATTAGGATATAGTGCAACTATAATTAGGATATAGTGCAACTATAATAATGTTATGCAATTAGTTTTTGTTGTACAGCTGTTAGCTCTTTCACCACCATTATAACAACTTGCCGATCCAGGGACGCCAACATCAACGAGTGGTACTGTGGTGAAACGAGCGTTCGTGGGAGCGGCCGAAGGGTCTTATTGAGAGTAAGTTGGCGAGAAAGATTATTCTGAGTCAAGCAATGAAAGTCGGTGGATGTAACTAAAAAGTGATCAACGTGTGTGTGCAATCTTGCTATCAAATATAGTTTTTTTTTCCTTTTGAAATAAACAGTTAAGTAAATCGTATTTAAATAAAAAACCCCTAGTTCTTATGCATATGTACACTTGAACAAAAATACTGATGAATTCATAAGTTTGACTAAAAGAGATGAACTTTGTGTAAATATAAATCAGTAATGTAATTTAAAAATTAACAAAGTGTAAAATAAAGCTATTTGAAGTGAAATAAATAAACTTAGTGTGAAGGAAATTTATTTAAAAAAAAAAAATACACCTGGTTGCCGACGGTTTTATTCCGGACCCAGACCTAAAAAAATTCCATTGTCATTAAACGATTTCGTTGGCAAAAATAATTTTACGCAATTGGTCTACTGTACATTTTATTATAGTAATATTATAGTTGATTCTACCCCGTTTAGCTCTCTTAAAAATTTATGCTATAATTCGTTAACCTGTATTTTTAAGTTCAATTCAGTACCATATAAAAGTTATGTCATAATATATCATTATATAAAATTCTTTTCTGAAAACAGTCTGATTTTATCCAAATTTAATAGTCATTTTGATCTATACCAAATTTTGTAAAGAATTATTAAGAATTGCGAATTTTCGTCAAATATAGATACTTTAAAAATAGCGTTGTATTAGAGGGGTGCTAAAAATGATTCGATTAGATCCATTTTTAATAGTGACCGCTTTTGGCCCAAGAGTGATTCCAGTGTCAAATTGCATAAAAAAATATATATCGTTGATTAGAAAAAACTACATAAAGGGCAAAGGAACATACGGTTCATTCGGAACAGATTTGGATCCGATCAATATAACTAAAAGTGCGTATGAAGTTGCCGCACAGACACTTTACCACTTTACAAATTTTGAAATAGTAATAACCTATATTGCCTTTTTTGTAGAAAATTTATTTTCATTGGAATATATGGCTAAAGTGTTAATTGAATTAGAATATGTGAAAAATAATATTCGAGTGCTGGCAGAGCTTCAACCTGAACCGGTTTCTAACCTAAAGACCATCATTAGTACGTGTTTAATTATTAGCATCAAATCTATTTGTTCATATTTGCATTTGGATTATATATTAATGTTCACATCTCTATTATCGCCACTACATCAGACACCATAGTCCGACAAAAATAAATTTTCTATAAATAAGACAAAAATACGCGTCAACTATATATATACATATGACATTGACGTTTTTAATTTGAGTTTTTGGGACTTGCAGAAGATCACTATTGTGTGAATTACACATACAAACAAAATAAAGCAAATAAGTATTCATACTTACAGTTAGGAACGGGCGCGTCCTCTACAGTCATAATGGAAATGGTACTGCACCACTACGTTGGTAAAATTTCTTTCAAAATATTTCTGCTACTACTATAATTATGAAATAGGTTAAAAATTTGCAAAAGTGAATGAAATTCAATAAAATCTGTGTGTGTCGAAATTAATATTTCATATAGACTTTTATATTGAAAGTAGTAAAGATGTATTTGAAAATGTGAAAAATTAATACTGGGCGACTGGAGCGGTTGACCTGGACAGGTTTTGAACTCGCCCTCATCGAGTTCTCATCAGCTGGCATATACCAATTGAGCCAAATCCACCTTTGCAAATTCATGCGCAAATGGTTTATATCAATAATTCACATTTCAACATCACAACAACTCTACACCTTTATATATCAATATGAAATATTCATTTCGAAACACACAAATATATACATATATATATATATATATATACATCAAAAAAAAACTCACTAATATATACTACGCGCGGACCTAGGCGATTTATGTAGAGAAAAATCAATATCAACAAAATAGGGGTTAATTTTTTTAATTATTGGATAAATATAATAACATATACGAGTATAGTAAGAATGTATCTGTAAATCTGAAAAACAATCTGATAAATTGAGAAGTTAAGTGTTTATTAAATATAATAAATAATGAAGAAGCAAATTACCAAATTAAATTTTGTAAAGAAAGCACTATGAAAGAAAATTCAGGATTTTTAATACTTAAGAATTTTAATGAAACTATAAGAACAAATTATAAAAAAAAAACAATTTCAAGGAACCTTTGTACTAATTTTTTTAAATTGTTTTATAGAAATAAGAAAAAGGAATTTCACTAATTATATGATAAGAATTCATGACGAAATTATAATACCACAGATGTTAATAAAAATTAATGTTAAATGCCAAGAAGTTATAAAATTGGCTACTTTATTATATACCATGTGCTTTATTTAAATTTTATATCGGCAAAAAAAAACGCCTTTAATTTCTTTCTATTCTTGCGTTGTCAGCATTCTAACAAAAAAACCAATGACACTTATTGCTTTTTATTTATTTATTTATTTATATTATTATTATTTATTTATTTATTTATATATACTTGATTTATTTATATAAAGATATTCTAGAATTACAATAATTATCTGGAATAGTAACATAATTTAACACCATTAAAATAACAATCATATAAACACATATGCAAAATTCAAAGAATAAAATTTGTTTAGTTTGCAAATGTGTTGCTTGCACCAAGCTTATTTTAGCAATTATGATTAGTCTTTTGTCCGTCGTCATAGATTCGTTAATAAAATTATTTTTAAATAAAACTTGTTTTTTTTCGGATTTCATACGGCATCCGTTAATACCAGAATTTATATACCGCATTCTATATTATTTCGCATTATATATGAATTGTTAGGTGGCAACTTCAATCTAAATAATTAATAATAAATTTAATTAGTAAGGTGTATCTATATATATATATCTGTGTGTTTCGAAATGAATGTTTCATCTGACTATATTGAAAATTGTAATAAATTAACACTTGATGACTGAAGGGAATGGCCTAGAACGGTTTCGAACTCGCCCTCAACTAGTTCTCATCACCAGGATGGTAGACTGTATCAAATCTAACTACTTGTTAAACTTTTCCGGTTTGTACACAAAGTAGTCCACAGCTAATGTTTGAATACTGTCAACCCCATTATGTTGATGTTAATTTTTCTCTACATATCTATATGTAACCGACGACTTGGTGACGATCCCCGTAGACCTGGTCCCTCTATCTAATTGGTCGATGGCCTCGGTAAATATAAAGCTGACATTACCTCTAACTAGGAAATGCGATGATTTGGACAGGGGAGACAACTGACATCTGCTACAGGTGCCATCCGACATTGCGTGAATTTGGGTGCAGTTTTGTATCGCGCGGTTCACACCTATTTCATGTACTTACGCAAATACAATTTTTTTTAATTATAGGCGTTTGCGTTATCCAATCACGCCCATTTTTGGCAGTGTTGGATAACGGTACCACTTAATTTATACCAAATTTCAACTTGATAAGCATAGTATTGTGCGATATATAATTTTTTAAAGATACAATTTTTTCGATATATGTTGAGATTTTTATTTATTGTGATTAAAATGAATATACCCTCTTCCCTAAGGTGGAGGGTATAAAAAGATGATTAAAAATACGAAAATGCAAGATGACATGAAAAATAATGCCAACCAATAGAAAGAAATTCACTAATCACATCAACTATGAGCAATTCAAGTAATGTATTAAGTAAAACTAACGCAATATAAGAAAATTATTGAGTATTATATTTAAGATATTACACTTTTAATCACTATGATTCAAATCAAGAGCACTGCAAAACGCACGACCCATACGTAGTACAGTTGCCAAACTATGAGTGGCGTGGCTCTTGACCAATTTGCTCATTTTAAATAGCGATGCAAAAACTAAAAGTACTTGTATAAAATTTCAGCTCAAAATTTACACCAACAGACAGACGCACGGACTTCACAAACAAACAAACATAATTGGATCGACTCAGGTGAAGGTGATCAAGAACATATATACTTTGTAGGGTCTCTGATGCGTCCTTCTGGGTGTTGCAAACGGAAGACCAAATTTAGTGTACCCTTATCATTAAGGTGGATGGTATAAAAACAACGCTTTTGTTTGGAGTGAAGCTTATTCTACAGTTGTAAAAAAAATAAAACAAGTTCTTACAAGTCCTGTTGCAATTCATCCGTTTAATGAAAATGAAGAAATTATATAAACTCATGCCTCGCAAAATGGGTTGGGATGTTATTTGCTTCAAGAGGGAGAAGAGGAAGAATACTCGCTCCAAAAAACACTCTTTGATAAAAATAAAATTAAGATATATACATTAACTGCCAAAATGGCGGAATGTAATAAATGTAAGTCTTTGATTCGAGGGGAGTCTGGAATCTGGTGTATGGGGGTGTGTGGTAAGATATATCACACATCAACAAAATGCTCAGGTGTGGATCAATATTCACAAAAAATGTTTGAAACTAATGGGTTTATTCATTTCATGTATGATGACTGTGTACAATATATACATAATGTTGATCTGGCGCTAAGAAATATTCAACATGAGGTCATTAAAAATAAGCAAGCATTAATGGATTACAAAGACGAGTTTGGTACTTAACTATATATGAACATGACATAATGGACTTGTTGGTAGCAATTTAACGTGGTTAAGAAGAAAGGCTTAAAAAAATTGATGATGTGCACACATCATATGATAGAAGCGTAGAAGAAATAAAACACATCAAAAAATTAGTAAAGACATAGAAGATAAGAACAAATGAAAATCATCCAAACCTTACATATGCAAAACAGATTAATAATACAAAGATGATGCCAAATTTAACAAAACGAGTACCAATTATTGTAAAACCAAAAGAAAAACAGGACGTTAAAAAACGAAAGAAGAGCTAAATAAAATAAATCCTATAGATTTAAAAATAAGAAGAATTGAAAATAAAAGAAACGGAACCATTATAATACAAAGTGAGAATGAAGAAGAAACAGAAAATAATTCGAAGTGTTATACAGAGTGAAATAAATGAATGTATCTAGCCTTATGAATTTGAAGATTAAAATCGTTGGAATGTCATTTGATTATGAAAGTAAAGAAATATTGGAAAACTAAAAAACAAAATCCAATAATTAGTACAAGTGAAATAAATATTGTTGAAAAGGACAACTACAAAAGAAATGGAAATGCAATATACAATGTTGAAATATCTGTGGGTAACATACACAAAAATAATGGATGCTAAAAAATTAAATATTGGTTGGGAAAGGTGCAAGGTATACGATGGAACGGAAGTTATGCAATGTTTAAAATGCAAAGGATATAATCATAGGAAAAAAGAATGTAGAAATGAAGAAATATGCCTATAATGTTATGGAAACCAAAAAAATCGATAGTGTTGGAACAACATGAGATCCTGAAACACGTATTGGCTGTTGTTTTCTTCTCTTACATAAAAAATCACATTTTTTCGTATTTTTACTACACATCTTTATACATAAATGAAATGTACAGTAATTGAATTCTTTTTGTAAAGAATATTTAAACTTAATAAATTTCGAATGAAAATCAAAGAAAAAGCTCTTTCACCCATAATTTTTTACGACCGTGACAGGACGTGGTTCATTATTGTATTTTTTTTGGATTTGGAATTTTTGGGTTATTGTATACTTTGCTCTTTATCGTTTGGTACTTAAACTAAAAGTGAAATCATGAGTTTGGAATCATTAAAGCAGCAACTTTCAACAACCAAACGAAACATGTCTCATATCAAGACCATTATCGAAACCAATACAAGAGGTGAAGGATCATTATCATTTATAGAGCATAAACGTCGCCTTGGAATTTTGGAAGCATATTTTCGGCAAGCATTACAATACCAAACTAATATTGATACTCTACACCCAGATGATAATGGCAGGGGTGACTTAGAAGAATTGTACGTTTCAATAAAATCTAACATACAAGCACAAATTGGTGAAGATCATAGTATGTCATATATGGAAGGTTCGTATATAATGCCCATTGCTAATAAATTACCTCCCTTGAGCTTACCATCGTTTACTGGTAAGTACTCCGAGTACAAAAATTTTATCACTTCATTTAAACAAATCATCGACAGGAAACAAGGTCTCTCGAATATTGAATAATTTAATCACTTATTAAAGCGTTTCAAATATTGCACGAAAATTATCCAAAGGCTCTTGAAAGATTGCGTAATCGTTATGATAACAGTACACTAATATTTTTGGAAAATATTGCATCTATATTTGAATTGCCGTCCATGACAAAACCAAATGCTGATCAATTGAGAAATCTTATTGATAGTGTAGCTGCGCTGTATAGTTCATTACAATCGTTAGGAACAGCTGCAGATATAGTAAATGCTATGTTAATTTATATTGTTATGACAAAAGTAGATGAATCTACCAACCAAAGGTGGAAAGAATCTCTGTCATTTAAAGTTTTACCCAGCTGGGAAAATTGTTGTAAAGTTTTAGAAAAGAAGTTTTTATCATTCACACGCGCATGTGCATTTTGTTCACAATCGAACCACAATATTAGTAATTGTTAACAATTTAAGAATTTGAATGTATCTCATCGTTTCGATAATGTTAAACGTTTGGGCTTGTGTCTCAACTGTTTGGGAACAGGGCATTTGCTTTCAAACTGTCCATCTACACAAAAATGTAAAATTTGTTCACGTTCACATCATAGTTTATTGCATCGAGTTCAAACTCAATCAAGACCATCATCACCAGTTGAAGCAACCGTTCATCCATCTGCCGTTGCTCATACTCATTTTAAGGCTCCTTGTGATCAAGTATTATTGGCTACAGCTACTGTTTATGTTCGTGATGCAACCGGATCATATCAATTAAGGCGTGCGTTGCTTGATATTGGTCCTCAGCTAAATTCTATTACTAATGCTTTTGCACAGAAATTATGTTTACCAAGAATTAAGCTTTGTGTAGATGTCGTTAGTATTGGTAATATATCTACGACTGTTAAGTATAATACATCAATCCAAATTAAATCACGATTATCCGGATTTGAAGCAACACTTAATTTATGTATTACATCACACATAGCTTATCAACGTATTGATCTGTTAATTGTCACAGATACATTTTTCGACTGTCTATCAGTGGGATTCAACTTGGTATTGCACTTCCTAAGTTACAGAAAACTTTATTTGGATGGGTAGTTGCTGGTGGCTTCAATAACTTAAACAATAGTAACAATCGAAACTCAACTTGTATGTTAAGTACAAATGATAACATAAATAACTTATTGGAAAATTTTTGGAAAATTGAAAATGTAAATCGTCACATAACACCTTGGACAGATGAACATGTTAATTGTGAAACATTCTACCGAAATACTGTATATCGCGAAACATCAGGTAGAGTTGTTGTGAAATTACCATTTAAACAATCTCCTGACGTTTCTTGCTTTGGAAAAACGTTTAAATCGTGATCATAATTTGAAATCACAATATATAGCATTTATGGATGAATATGAAAAAAAAATGGAGAGAGCAATCCGGCATCTTATTAATTTAATATTAAACTTTTAATACTCTCAATGGATTTGAGTGATCCATCGTATAAATAATAATATTCATTAAAATAACTAGATATAACCCTTAATGGATGAAACATCTCATAATTGGTGCGACACTGTGACAGTTTAATTAAAACAAAATGCCTACTACATCTTTTGGGCACATTTATATAAACGTCATTCAACAAAGCAGGACAGTTAACTTCCCCATTCAAAAGTTTAATGAAAAAAGAGACACCTAACCAAATACGTCTATTTGATAGCGAAGTCATGTTAATAAGTTTTAAGCGACTTTCATAGGGTGGTAAAGGTCTTTGGGGGTCCCAACCTAAACTGCTAAGGCAAATCGTAAAAAAGACTTCTGCACGGATTCAATACTATCCGTATACATATTATAGTTAGGTGACCAAACGACAACCGCATATTCAAGAACCGGACGTACCAATGCAACATAGAGAGATTTGGTCACGTACGGATCCAAGAATTCTTTGGACCAACGCTTTACAAAACCTAAAAGAGACTTGGACTTATTAACCACAGAGCGAATTTGCATATTAAAGTTAAGTTTCGGATCAAAAATAACGCCTAGATCCTTAAAGAATAAAACATTTTCCAACTTATGACTGCCAATAAAGTAATCAACAACTAATGGAGCATATCTTGAAAATGTAATTTTCTTACATTTATCTAAGTTTAATATCATACCATTAAATTTACACCACTTAACTAATTCCACCAGATCTGACTGTAACAACGCACTACCACCAAGGGAATGATATGAGTGAAAAATTTTAACAACATCGGCAAACATTAAAATATTAGAATGCATAATGCATGACGGGAGATCATTAATAAATAGGATAAACAACAAGGGTCCCAAATGGCTGCCTTGCGGTACACCGGATGAAACATTAATAATAGAAGACATGTAACCCTGATAAAGAACACGTTGAGTTTGCCCAGAGATATAAGACCCAACCCAATGCACCAAATTAAGCGGAAGACCTATACAAAAAATGGTGAGATACTTTTTCAGCTCAAGAAATCTCAAGATGGTAACTCACAGGAATACAAGAAACAAATGGAGCAGATATTAGATGAAGAGGCGAAGGTCAAACTTTTTGCGGCCAACATTACAGTTCTTATCAGAGATATAGACGAAGTAACCAAAAAGTAGGATATAGTGGAAGCCGTCAATAACCAAGTTGAAAATATTAAAATTGAAGAAGGTGCAATTAAAGCACTAAAAAGTTCATATGCCGGTACACAGTTAGCTGTGCTCAGTGTACCATCCAGAATCGGAGCACTACTTCTGCAAAGGGGCAAAATTAAAATAGGCTGGGTAGTATGTAGAGTTCGCCCTTATGATACGCCCACCAGATGCTTTAAATGCTTAGAGTTTGGGCATATAGCGAAGGAATGCAAAAATAAGAGCGACAGGAGCACATGCTGTCTTAACTGTGGCGAAAGGGGACATCTTGCAAGAGTATGTACCAATAAAAGTAGGTGTGTAATCTGTGATGATTTAAAACACTGCGAGGCAGCACAGGACTTACTCAAAAAGACAGTACTTGAGCAAAATGTGGATGTAACACTCTTGTCAGAGCCATACAAGAACATCGCTTATCAGGGGCAATGGATCGACGACAAAAGTCACAAATCAGCAATATGGGCATTGTGTTCCATGCAAGAGCATATGAAAACGTCTAATATGTACTATACTCCAGCTAAAATAAAGGACATATACTTCTTCAGCTGTTATTTCTCCCCAAGCTTAGATTTGTCACAGTTTGAGGCTGGAATTACCGCATTATGTAATGACGCATCAATATACAACCCCGTGTTCATCGCAGGAGACTTTAACGCTTGGTCAACGGAATGGGGAAGCAGGTATACAAATAAGAGGGGCGAAATTATAGTGAGGGCCTTCAATAACCTAAACGTGATACTATTAAACGATGGAGTAAAAAATACGTTTGAAAAAAATGGATATGAATCTATCATCGATATTACGTACGTTAGTTCCTCATTAGTGCGGAAATGTCAATGGGAGGTCAGCGATATCTATACATATAGCGACCATTTGGCAATAATTACAACAATAGCGATAAATCAGCAACAAAATGCGCTTAATAGGTCCTGTGAAATAGGCTGGAAAACCAAAACAATGGATCGTGACATTTTCAACATTATGGTCAGTGAAAACCTAAAGCTCACACCTAATGCAGAAGAGCAAGCTAATAGGCTAGTTAAGTATATGACTGCAGCTTGTAATGCATCCATGATAAGAAGAGCGAATTGCCCAGGCCGTAAACCCGTTTACTGGTGGAACTCGGAAATTGCCAATCTTAGGCAACAATGTCTGTCAGCAAGAAGAAAGTCCCAAAGGTATAGATACACGGCTCAATACGAAGTCTACAGAAAAAGGTACGCCGAGACACGTAAATCTTTTAAAAAGGTAATAAAGGCTAGTAAGAGTAAATGCTTTAAAGAACTATGTGATATTGCTGACTCTAATGTATGGGGCGGTGCATATAAAGTAGTCATGGCTAAAATTAAATGTTGTAAGCGGAACATACCAACTGATACGACATTTATGCAAAAAACAGTTGAAACACTCTTTCCCAGACATGCGACTGTAGATACACAAACGCCTTTAACCACACAAGGGTTAAAAGATTTAGAATATGATGAGATCAAAGACGCCGTTAATAAATTTGCGAATAATAAGGCTCCCGGTCCGGATGGTATACTTATGGAAGCCGTTAAAATAGCAGCCCTGCACAATACACATCTTTTCTGGCAAGTATATAATAATTGTATAAAAAGTGGTATATTCCCTAAAATATGGAAGAGGCAAAAACTGGTTTTGCTGCCTAAGCCAAATAAGCCCGAAGGTGACCCTAGCTCCTATCGCCCACTCTGTATGCTAGATACTTTAGGTAAAGTTTTAGAAAAGATCTTATACGCCAGAATCGAACACCATGTTATGCAGACGAATGCTCTATCAGATAACCAATACGGGTTTCGGAAAGGTCGATCCACTATTGATGCAATAATGCACGTGAAAGATATTGCTGAAAAAGCGATCGAAGGTTAACGTTGGAAAAATGGGAATAAAAAATATTGTGCTTTAGTAACTTTAGATATTAAAAACGCATTTAACTCTGCTAGTTGGCCCCATATAATTGACGCCATGATCAAAAAAGAAGTTCCTACATACCTTATACGGATTATAAAGGACTATCTTTCGTGCCGTACACTAATGTATAAAACGGATGAAGGCACTCGAGTGTACAATGTCACAGCGGGAGTCCCACAAGGCTCGATACTGGGCCTGTTACTATGGAACATAGTCTATGATGAGGTACTTAAATTGCCAGTACCACCAGGTGTTTCCATAATAGAGTATGCAGATGACATCATTGTTACTATTGTTGCGAAAGAACTAACAGATGTCCAACGTATGTGTACAAACACTGTTGTCAAAATCAAGCAATGGCTTAAAGAGCATAAACTACAGTTAGCACCACAAAAAACTGAGGCAATATTAATTACAAGCAGGAAAAAAAAGGAGGTGATAGAGCTAAATATTGACGGACACCAGCTCACAACAGGGGAAAAAGTTAAATACCTAGGAGTATATATCGATGCGAGATTAAACTTTCAGCAGCATATAACAGCAGTGTGTAACAAAGCAGACAAAACATACTCAGCACTTGCACGTATGATGGCAAATATTGGTGGACCTAGGCAACCAAGACGACTTTTAGTAGCCAAAGTGATAACATCTATAACGATGTACGCTGCACCGGTATGGAGTAATGCTCTAGAAAAGTATCCCAGTTATTGCAAGCACTTAAATAAGGTGTACCGAGTAACTGCACTTAGAGCCTGCTGTGGTTTCAGAACCATATCCTTGGATGCCGCGCTGACTTTATCGGGCATTTTCCCGCCAGATATCTTGGCTCGACAATCAGCTAATATATACGCTATACAAAAACAACATAATAGAAGGCTTGCTAAGGAAGAAAAACAAAGTATAATTAAACAAAGTTATCGTGAATGGCAAAAAAGGTGGCAAGAGTCTCAACAAGGCCGTTGGACACATGATATTGTCCCTGATATTGATTCCTGGGCGAATAGGCCGCACGGGCATTTAGACTATTATCTAACGCAGATCATTAGCGGTCACGGCTGTTTTCGTGATTATCTGCACCGTTTTGGACACGATAATGAGCCGTGGTGTCCAGTATGCTCCCAAGAACAAGAAACAGCAGAACATGTTTTGCTAAGGTGCCCCAGGTTCGAAATAGAACGATCCAAAATAAGAGAGGCGACTATAGAGCCACTTAGCGGTAACGAAATTGCAAGAGGCATAATAAATGATAGCGGCGTATGGAGATGTATCGAAGGTGTGGCTGCCAATATTATGAAACACCTAAGAACATTGGAGCGGCATAGACATAGACAAACAATGACCGACATGTAACGTACGATGTGAGCTTAGGCTCAGACGGTTCTCCTGACGTAATACTTAACGGTGGTTCCAGGAGATCTACCGTCGGACGTTGAAGGGGTTTTAGTGGGTGAGGGCCCCACACTGAGTTTAGAGATACCCCTATAATTACTAATCAAATTTCGCGAACCAGTTTTAAAAAGTGGTATAATGTATGACTCCTTCCAAATTTTAGGAAAGTACCCATTATTGAGACAATTGTTAAAAATGGCTGTTAATGTAAATATCGGCACAATAGATGATAATACAAGACGGTAAACCATCGGGTCCAGGGTAATAAGATCTTTTTATGGACCTAAGAGCGTTTAGTACTTCCGTTTCCGAAAAACGTACTTGGGGAAATATATCAAACGATTCAAGATAATAAGGATAAGCATCCGTATCGATAATTTTATCACTATAACAATTAGCAAAAAAATCTGCAAAGAAATTGCATATTTCAAAGGGGTTGGAAGATTCAATATTATTGTAATACATAAATGATGGAAATTCTTTAACCCTTCTTTCGGAGTTAACAAAATCATAAAATTTCCTCGGATCACTTAACATTCTGTTTTTCATTTTCAGAAAATAATCGTCATAACAATTCTTGTTAACAATATTAAATTTACGCATTTCTTTGGTGTAAATGATATAATCCGCAGAGCGACCAGTTCTCTTATAACGCTTAAAAAACTTATTCCTTCTATTTCTGATAGATTTCAATTCATCCGAAAACCAGGCAGGGCAACTTTGTGTGCCATTACTTAATCCTACTGGTACACTTAGGGAAATAGCAGAATAAAGTTTATCATATATAACGGACAGACAATTATCAATGTTCTTATAACTCAATTCCCAGACCACATTAGACAAAGAGTCAGATAACACGTTGTAATCAGTTTTATGAAAAAGGTAACGATTATTGGTTGAACGATTATTATTATTAATATCTTCAAAAGATATATTTAGCAAAATAGAAATAGAAGGATGATGGGTATCTTCAGGTGTAACAAGAGGAGATGCCCGTAAAATAGTTAGATTAGTTGTAGTAGAAAAGACCAAGTCTAATAGCCGACTATTAAAATTTAATACATGATTTAATTGCATTAAGCTGAGATCAAAAATTAACTCAAAAATTTCATCATAATAAGAGGGATAGCTAATGGGTGAAAAATACCCACAATCCTTATCAAAAGTCTACGTTACATCAGGTAAGTTGAAATCTCCTAATACAAGGATTAAATCATTCGGTCTTAATCGAGAACACACATCAGAGATGAAGGTAAAGTGCTTTAAATAGATATCAATATTAGATGACGGAGGAACGTACGAGCAAGTAATATAAACAAAAATATTACCGACTCGTAATTGAACACAAATAAATTCAATATCAAGAGGAATAGAAAAATCAAGTTTACGAGAAGAAAAGGAGTTAGAAATAGCAATGAGTACACCACCGCCCACTTTCCCAATCCTATCCTCCCTATAAACCTGATACCTAGTGCTAAAGAATTCAGAATCATGAATCCCTGGCTTAAGCCAGGTTTCGGTGAAGGCAACAATGTGGTAGTCACAGTTAAAAGTGTTAAGGAGTAAAGTCGACAATTTAGTTTTTAACCCACGCACGTTTTGGTATAGTAAAGACAGGACACTGTTCAGTTTTTTGGAACATTATCAACCGGATTGGAACTAAGTGACACAACAGCTCTTTTACGTGGAACAAAGTCCTTAATGAAAATCCCCTCAGGCCAAAAAGCTTTATTCGACACCGAATTATAAAGATTAGCCGGTAATTGCAATTTGAAAGACGAAATGTCGCGCTGTTGGGGGACATTAACTTCCAGGAAAGTACATGTACATATTTGATTATTTGTCAAGAAATCCTTTAAAATGCACAATGAATGATGCAGAACCATTTTTTTATGAATCAGTACTTGCAATAGATGTTTCTGAAGAAAAAGAACACGTAATGAGAGAAAATACGATGGCGGATGATAATTTAAAGCAATTCATGTGGTATTGCAAAAATGGATGCCTCGCACACAAAAGTAAAGTACCAGAAGAAAGTCTTCGTTTTTATTATAATAAAAGAAATGACATAATAGAAAATAATGGTATTCTTTTTTACAATGACCGTATAATGATTCTAGATTCTATGAAAGCTGAAATGTTAAATTTATTGCATGAATCACACATGGGTATTTTTAAAACGCAAAAACGTGCAAAATCAACTATATATTGGACATCAATGAATAAAGATATTGAATTTTTAACTGAAAATTTATTTCAAAAATAATATTAGAGACTATGATATCTCATAAAATACCGGACATTCCTTATATTATATATTAATATAAACTTATATTATATTTTTTAGTATTTATGGACTATTACAGTAATTAAATTGAATTATTTATTTATTTTATTTCATTTATTTATTTCTATTTTACAAGATTTTTCTTAAAGAAAAATAATTAACTAAGGTGCCTCCCACCTCTCCAGCTCGGAACTTATATGAGATAAGAGTATGCTGGGTGCATACGTACAATGCTAAATGATTTCTTATTCTAATTGTCGTTCGCATAAATTTGTGCGAAGTGCGACATAATGTCTCTCTTCAAGCGAGTTGTATTCTGTGTGGTCTGTAGACGGACGACGGGGATGGAGTTCCACCATCGAATTGCAAAAATAAAGAAATGACGCTCAGACATTAGGGATATGTATCGCATAGGTTTAATATTGTGGTTGCGGTTGGGCGTTGAGAATTCGAGTCTGTTAAACATTTTTTAAATATCTAAGACAATTGAAGATCTATTCATTCAACTAATGGAATATAGAAATACGCTAATAAAAGATATGAACTTGTCATTTTCCAAATTATTTTATAATCAACAACGTTACCTGTGCCATTTAGGCCCAAACTAAAATACATCAAAACAATAATCAGCAATTTAATAGAAAAAAAAAAAACTAAACGAAATGTATAACATAAGTCAGCCATTGATGAAGGGCTTTTCAGATAGGAGATAAAATGTTAATAAAAGAGGGTAAAAAGTGGGTAGACGGGGTTGTTGTTGCTAAATGTAGAACTCCTAGATCATTTATGGTTAGAAATTGCAATGATAATGAGTATCGTAGAAACAGCTGGTATTTAAAAAACAAAGAGAAGTTTTAATTAAATTAAGAAAATTGTATGGTATAATAGTGAATTAATGTGGGTAGGTTCTGACAGTAAGCCTGCATGGTATGATAAGCAACTTTTGAATCTCAAAAATATTAAAAATGATGCCTTTAAAAAATACAGAGGTACGATGAATGATTCTTTAAACGAATGCATCGAGAATTCGATTTTCTACAAAACTTTTTTTAAAAAGTTACATAATTATTATGGAAATGAAGATTAAACGTAATTTCTCGGCCTTTTGGCAATTCATTAATAACAAATGCAAAACTAGTGACTTTCCGAATGGAATTTTCTACAATAATACTATCTCTAGTACTATTGCTGAGACGTGTGAACTATTTAGTATGCATTTTCAAACTACTTTTATATCTCATAATTATATTTTTGATTGTTCCAATTAAGTTAGCAAATTTGAAACTATTGTCATTGATGACGTTAATATATTGTCTGTAATCGCTGAGCTATAGGATAGCTCAAATAGAATTTTCGCGGGTTATATTCCTGCAATCATATTTAAACGTTGTTCTTTATCGCTTGTAATGCCACTAAAAGTCTTATTCAATTTATGTCTTACCTCTGGTGTTCCTTTCGTATTGGAAAAATTGTATTGTGGAATCGGTCTATAAAGGAAGGGAACTAATATTACGAGTTAGAGGCCTATTGTTAAGCAGGATGCCATTGCAAAAATCTTTGATTGTATATTGTACAAAAAACTCTTTAGTCTAATAAGAAATATTACTTCGCCTTAGCAACATGGATTTATTCCTGGCAGATCTACCTGAAGCTTGACGTGGTCTATACTTACTTTACTAAAGCATTTGACTCTGTCAATCATAATTTTGATTAATACATTACGTGTGATAGGTTTTGGTGGTAATCTTTTAAAACTTCTATTATATCTAAGTATTCAACCTCGGCTATTCTATCAGGTATCCCTAAGGTACTAATCTGAGACCTCTGCTGTTTATATTATTTATTAATGATTTGCCACATAACTTTGTTTTGCTCTCTGCAGATGACTTAAAATTGTATGCTGCAATATCGAATAATACTGATGCAATCTATTTTCAAAATGAATTGATGCTTCTGTAAAGTTGGTGTGACACGAATCTTTTGCAATTGAATCTTAAAAAATGCTTTGTTGTATCGTATTCACGTATAACTAATACTAATGACTATATTATTTGTACTCAGTTAATTAATAGATGCCAAAATATTAGTAACCTTGGAGTCATTTTTGATTACTAATTAATGATCATATTGATTTTTTTTATAAAAAAAGCTTATAAGAGTCTAGAATTCATGCGTCGTAATTCTAAAGAACTTAAAGATCCTCTTACTCTAAAGTCACTGTACATAACGTTAGTACGTAGTCAATTAATACATATTACATATTAATCGTATTGAAAAAGTTCAAAAAAGATTTACTAAATTTGCCATAAAACTTCGTAACTGATTTATTGAGGGTCTTCCTTATGCTAGTAGAAGGTTGCTACTACAATCTCTTGAAAATAGGAGACCCAGTTTCTGTATTAGGACTATCTTTAATATTTGTGTGTTTTTAGAGTTCTCATCAACAGGCACTTTACCAGATGAGCCACATCCACGGTACATTTCAATAGCGTTTCTCTTTGGACGTCGTTGAATTAAATTTCATCGAAATATCTCAAAAAATGCGACCTGTAGACTAAATGTGTTGTAGAGTATTGAACAAAATCAGTGAGTGACTTAAGACTTAAACCAGGGGTAGGTCTCATTCGAAAGGGTTTTTATTCAAATGGCACATGGAAGTGGTACTCCATTCTATATATATATATATTATATATACATACATAAAAAAATTAATCTTATTACTTTAAGTGTAGTTCTTGCTTCGATGGGATAAAAAAAATACCAAAACTTTGGCTGACGTATTTCAGAACGTGATTCAAAAAAAAAGAAAAAAATCTATAGAATATTTGCCTTTGAAACTACTCGTGAAAATCATTTTCTTTTCGAGTTACCCTGGCTTTCGAGAAAAGGATTAAAATTGGCTTGGCCAAAAAGTGAGAATATTTGCCTTTGAAACTACTCGACAACTTTATTTAAACGAGTAATATCAATATTTACTCAATATTAAAAATTTTATTTTTTATTACTACTCTGTGTAGCATTTCATGACTACATTATATATCCCATATATATATATTATATATCCATAATAATAGTAACAATACAAAATATTCATATATAGAACGAAGCATTAAAGTCAAACTTAATTAACAATAATTTATTAATCATTTATGTTTTCAAATAGTTTCTGAAGGTGTTAAAACTATATTTTAGCTAATGCAATTATACCTTTTAGTATATTTTTTTTTTCCTAAAACGCACCAAGAACTGGACCATCGCGATTCGTTCTTTGTCTTAAAAGTTCCTCTTTGTTATCTCACTTTTACAGCTGGTTGATATTAAATTGGAAAAAAAAAAGGTTGATTTTGACCAGAGGGTAAAAATGAAACCCGAGTTTTATGCTTTATAAGGTTTATATTATGCGTGTCTGTTATTAAACCACATCAATTTTTTAGACATCGATATCAATTTTTGTGGCAGATAAATATATTATTATCAATTGTGAGCATGGCTATTGACCGATTTAAATAGCTCAATATCTTAAATTTTACGACCGTGCAACAACAGACGGACACAACTTAGTTTTTAATGCTGATCACACTCATGTATGAAGGTATAATTAATAATTTGTGAAAAATCTTTGTAGGAAAGAATTTATTTATGACAAAGGGTATATTAAATTTGTTCGAATTTTCGTAATTCCTAAACGGCAAATGTCTCTTTCAATTATGCCGATCGAGAGATTAGAAACGCCTTCTCATATAAGGTTCTATTATAATAGAAATCTTTATATTCAAAAAATCGCAATTTTTTTTAGGTGTCAAACTAAATGAAAAAAACCAGTCAAATCTGATGGCAAACGTAATTTGCACCAATTGACAAGGCGTTCTCATTTGATTGACCCAAATTGACATTGAGTTTGACATAATGAAAACGAGGCCTAATAATAAAAAAAATTGACTGGAGTAGAAATGAACAGATTTATTTAAAAAATTAGACTGTCCACGCAATCTTCGACATCAAAGAAGATTATGTATACCAAATTTCACAGATATCTTCATTGTTGCGACCACAAGATTGATAAAGAGAATTTTATTAGGATACTTTCAATCATTATGGGAGTGTGCTTGAACCAAATTAGCTCATTTGCAAAAGCAAATTGAAGAAGCTGATGATGATTATCCGTACCAAATTTCAGCTCCATATCTAAGTTTTTGCAGTGAAAGTGCCAACTAAAAATCCCACAGACACATGGACATGCCAAAACGCTAACCGCGTTCAGCTACTCATGCTAATCAAAATTATACATAAAATATATATTAACACATTATACACCGTTTGAAATTAGAGATTTTTACAGTTCTAACGATATTATTATTTTAATATATATAGTAGAACCATGGGTTGTTGATTAAAATTTAGTCTATATTTCAAATTCAAAGCTATGCGACTAAAAAATTTGATATTTATGTTTGTAACGCAATTATGACATAGTAAAAACAAGCGAAAGTGTGTAGTGCGCAACCATTTAATACGCTGCACCACATATTTTTACTTGTTTAGTTCAACAGTAAACTAGTGAAATATATGAAAAATTGATTATATATTAGGTGAGGAAGTATCCTAAAAATTGTCTAATTTAAACCACTTCCACGTCTTTGTAACAAATATCATTGTAATATCTTAAAAACTGCGGTAAAAATCCTGCGCACAAATTTACAATGAAAGACACTAGACCGCTTTAAAAGCGGTCATAGTTAATTATAAATATGTTTACAAAATTTTATCTTCATAGTTCTGCATCCGTGAGGTATTTTTGTTAATTGCAGGCATTACAATTTAGTTCATTTTTTAAATAATATTTAAACCTGTGCCAAATTGCAGTGCATTACCACAACCTTGGTCATCGGGAGAGTTTCAATAACAGACATATGCAGACACGGCCAATTACCTCAGATTTTAATGACCAACAACTTATATGGATGGCGCATAAATAAGCATTGTTTATAACTGAATCTATATTAAAAATGTACATTTATTAATTGAACAATATTACAATATTTTATTTAATAAATAATTTCTAACATAAAACCACGCACAAGAGAAATTGAACTTCACCAATACAACTTACTTTTATGAAGTTTACCCAATATATGTAAATTTTTCAGCAAAATATGTCTGTATTTATATACACAAAATTATAACGAATACATAACATTTATATCGAACTGCACAAAGCGCAACAATCACTGAAACTAATTACTTAATTAACTTATAATGTAATAGAACATATCAGAGGTTAATTTATAAATAAATATGGCGCCTATACGCATGTGAAGTTTTCAAGCCCAAAATATGTCAGATTTCTGAATACATAAATAAGCTCTCAACGGATATATTAGAACTTTAGAAATTTTCATTTATATATTAACATCTATGTAGTGAATTTAGCTTCATATTTGGATGTGTCAAATTTGAACCCAATCGGACTATTTTTAGAACTTCTTATAATTATACTTTACGAAGTAAATTATATACACACACAACTAAACATATTCTAGCTTAATTTAAGAAGTTACAGCTGCAACAAATCTAATTGTAGCATACTTAAAAAAGGTATGTGAATTTGGATATTAAATAGTTAGACTTTACCGACTAAAATCTTTTTTTTTTTTTGTTTATATAATTTTTTGTAAAACTTATTATAACAATAAATGCACATTCAATTTATTAATACCACAACTTTAGGATAAAACACACAAAAACCAATCGCCTCGCATTTGTACTTTATTTATTTCAGTCTACCGAGTTAGTTTAGTTTTTATGTTTTTATTTTTAATTGAAGTCAAATTCGCAAATACGTTTTTGAAAAAACAAATTCCGACATTGTACCGAATACCGAATTTGTTTATTTTGATTCAGTTTCATTTTTCTTAAAAATCTACTTAGCTCCCAAATTCTGATGCCGATTCTGAGAATCCAGACCTGATATCGGACCTAAAATCATTAAATTAGGTTTATTCAAAGCTAAAGAAAGTGTATTGGGTATAATGAAGCACTTTGAGATGGAGCGTATAAAAAATATACAAGGCTTCAATCTAACGAATAGATTTTTCAATATAAAGATTCTATATATTGTATTTTTGTTTTTATACCCTGCACCACCCTGTGGTAAAAGGTATATTTAATTTGTGCGAATGTTTTAACTCCTAAACGCAAATGCCACACCCACCTTCATTTATACCGATGGATTCAGAATTAAATCTGAATCGATTCATAAATCATCAAAGAAAAAAATTAAATTGAATAATACATCAAGTGAATGGTCAGGCTAACTATAATATTTTTACTTGTTTTTATATATATTTTTAACATAGTAGCCCTTATAAGTGTTTGAACATAATAGAGCTGCAGCCGTAAAAAATTACTCTCTTTTTTTGATTTTGCTGCTAGAGCGTTTATAATAGAGCAGCAGCTGCAGCCGCAAATTTTTCTTTATTTTTTTTTCATTTTCGTTTAATAAATTCTACTATAAAATATATGTAAATCAATGGATTTCATTGTAAAAATATTTAAAATAATTAACATAATGTTACTCGCATTTAAAACTTGGAAAATGTTCTAAACCAAGAGAAGCTGGTGGGTCCGCCCGTTAAATTTGGGTTTTATAAAACAAGTTTTGTAAAGATGAAAAAAGGTGATGAGGATTCAAGACAAGTTAAAAAAAATCATACAGGCAACCAATTAGCCCTAAAATTCGTTTATCTTTAACCATTTTCTAAGTTTTTTAATCAATTAATAGGTATCTGAGTTAAATTTGATAATACGCTACAGATGTTTGGCGCAAGGCTGTAGTTTTAAATTTTTAGCATGGGCACACAAAATAGGTATATCAAGTGTTCGCAAAATTATTTACGAAACGTGTGATGTTATTTCGGATAAACTTCAAAAAATATATGTAGCACTATTAAATAAAAACGAGTGGATTCGGATTTCTGATTCCTTTTATAATAAATCAGGTTTGCCGCATTGTTTAGGAGCAGTAGATGGGAAGCATATTACTATTAAAAATCCTAAAAACCGTGGTTCACTTTATTACAATTATAAAATAAGAATTTAGAATTGTATTATTAGGAATTTGTGATGCAAATTTTGCGTTTAAGTATGTTGACGTTGGAGATTTGGGCAGTCATGTGATGGTGGAGTTCTAGGAAGAAACACTGTTTGGGTTTTGTTTGATGGATTTATTAAAAAATGTTGTTATTAAATTTTTATTTTATTATAAAATTCAACATTTTATTTCTGCTTCAATAGACTGTATAATAACTTCTTTGAAGATAGAGCCACCTACTACGCAAACTCTCTCTTGCATTTATTACAGTCCGGTATTGTTGTTAAATTGCGCACTATTAAAAAATCCAAGGTCCATATCACCTTGAAATTTTATACAAAGTGGTCTAGAATTTAAACAACTTTTAATTTGACAAAGGACTGTGTGCATAAGTTGCGGATGATTCTTTGAGAACGCGTCTTAAATGATATTTAATTGATTTCACACCAGCCTCCCATTACCTCCAAAGTGTGAGCCACTGGGTGGGGAAAAATGCCATTGGATTTGGTCTTCTGCTAAAATATTGTAAATTGCATGTTGTGTCGATGACTCGTTTAAAAACAGATATAACTCGCGTAAATATTGGTTGCAACCCACAAAATTAGTGCCATTATCCTAAAAAAAACGTGTTTTGGTTTTCCACGCCATGATGTAAATCGTTGAAGTGATGCTGTGAATGCAGCGGTAGATAATTCAGTTACCAATTCAATGTGAACGGCTTTGGTAACCAAACAGACGAATACAGCAATCCAGCATTTATACAATTTAGAACCTCTTTCTTTCCATGAACGTATTTGTATAGGACCGGCAAAGTCGACTCCTATATTTAAAAATACACAGCCAGATTGCAGGCGAAAATGAGGTAGATTGGCCATTTGTTGTTCGTAAGGTTTTGCTAGTTGTCGCATACAAGTAGTACATTTGTAAATGCATTGCTTTATGAGATGCGTAACTGATGGAATCCAATATTTCATAACAATAAGATATTGAAGTTGCCTATTGCTAGCATGGAGATACTTTTTGTGGTAATATTCTACAAGCAATTTTGTGAACGTATGTTGTTTGTTAAGAATGATAGAATGTTTTTGATCGTAGTTTATATTTGGAGCAAGTCATGCTATGGGGCTCCTTTTTGGAATATCGTTACCAGCAGCAATTGCGTTTATTTCTAATGTATATGCTGACGCTTGTATCCTTTTTATTAACGTGTCATGAGCATTTTTAAATGAAACTAATTTTAATGGACCTGTTGTTTCTTCCATTTTGGCCTTACAATTGTCCTTAAATCGTAAAATCCATGCTGTAATGCGAATTAATCTAGTGAAACTAAAATATCTATTCATTAATTCAACATAAGATGTAGTTGCTAAGTTGATCACTGTTTCCGTACGTTTTTCAAGATCCACAACTTCTGAAACAGTTGGATGTGGTTAGTTACTTGGACACTCTTGTAATAATAATTTAGGCCCATGCCACCATAAATCGTTCTTAATCAAGTCATCTGGCCATATGCCTTTTGTTGCAAGATCAGCTGGATTTTGTTTTGATTGTATGTGATGCCAATATGCGGTGGAACCACGTTTATGATATGCGATGTCCGATTTGCAACAAATGATTTCCATTTCCTAGGATGATCTGAAATCCAAGCCAGCTCAATGGTTGAATCTGTCCACGCGTATAATTTGACATTTGGTAAGTTGAGAGCTTGTTGAAGCTTTGATATGACTTTTACTAATAGGTGAGCTGCACATAGCTCTAGTCTTGGCAATGTGATTTACTTAACTGGCGCTACTCTAAGTTTTGCGGTAATTAGATTGGTTAAAATGTCACCATTTAATTTTTTCACCTTTAAATATACTTCTGCAGAGTATGACAATTCTGACGCATCTGAGAATCCATGTAATTCAATGTTGACCTCATTTGAATAACCCAACCATCGTGGAATTTTGATTTGTGATATAGATACCATTCTTTGTCTGTCCTGCTGCCATTGTCCCTGAAGTGATGAGGGTATTTCTTAGTCCCATCCGATTCCCTTTAGCCAAAGTTCTTGCATAAATATTTTCATATAGATAACGATTGGGGCTAGCCATCTCATAGGATCATATATCCTAGCTATTTCGGAAAAGACTACGCGCTTGGTTATTTGTTCTGAGTATTCTGGTAATTTAATATGATATATGAATGAATTACTTAACGTCTCCCATTGCAACCCGAGTGTATTTACAGTTTGTGACTCTTCAATGTTTGTTGTGGTTAAAACTTCTTTATCTTCGTGGTTAATTGTTGTTAACAATTCTTGTGCATATGATGACCATTTTCTCAAATGGACTCCACACTTTTTTAATATTGACGACACCTGTTCCCTTATTTGAATAGCTTGTTTGACATTGTGTACACAATATATAAAATCATCTATATAAAAGTGTTCTTCAATTGCATTAGCTGCCTCAGGGTATTGTTTTCTATTTTCTATAGCTACTTGTTTCAAAACTCTTGTTGCTAGAAATGGTGATGAAGCTGTAACGTAGGTCACAGTTTTTAGTTCATATTGCATAGATTGTTCCAATGTATTCCCTCTCCAAAGAATTCTTTGCCATGAACGATCATCTGGATGAATAAGTATTTGTCTGTACATTTTCCCAATGTCCCCGGTGAAATCAATTTTATATTTACGAAATCTGTGTAGAATATTATATAAATCGTTTTGAACAGTGGGACCAACTAATAAATTGTCGTTTAGAGATAAACCATTTGTAGTTTTAGCTGACGCGTCAAAGACCACACGAACTTTAGTTGTTGTACTGGAGAGCTTTTTGACAGCATGATGGGGTAAGAAGCACGTATTACTTGTCACGTTCAACACCAGTTCCATGTGGCCAAGATCATTATAATCTTGCATAAATTTGCAATTCTGTTCTTTCAGGTATGTGTCGTTTTTGAAACGGTGTTCCCTTGCATCCAATCTTTTTAAGGCTATGGATTTTGAATCGCCCACATTGATATTCTCATTTTTAATTGGTAACCTAACTATATATCGATCACATTCGTTTTGTTGTGTATGTTTTTGAAAATGTTTTTCGGCGTTTTCTTCATCTGTTGTCATCTGTGGTTTTGTACAATATATCTCCTCTATTTCCCAAAACCGTTGGAGCTGATTATCAAGATCCATATAAACATGGTTAGACATAACATACGATGGTGCTGATGTTTTTCCCATAATTACCCAGCCAAAGATTGTGTGTACTGCAATAGGTGATTCACTTGGATAAATAATTTGATTGGATAAACAACATTCTGTAAATATATCAGCGCCAATTATGATCTCAATGCGACTCTCTTTATTATAACATGGGTCTGCTAACTGTAGATTTTTGAAAAAGTCTAGTTTTTTATCTATAATTTCATAAGCTGGGAGCATTTGCGTTAACTGTAGTAGGCACAATGCATTTGTTGATATGATTGTGCCATCAATTGCTTTAATGTCAATGTAAACTTTACCTCTGGTATAATTAGAGTTGTTTGATCCCCCTATTACAAATAATACAGTTTTATCGTGTCGACGTTTTAATTGTAGACGTTTTAATTGTAGACACATGATTCTGAAATAAGTGTGCTCTGAGAGCCCGAATCTAAAAGAGCACGACAAGATTTAAAATTGCCATCATGTCCACGAACCTGTATTATTGCAGTTGGTAATTAAACGTGAGTTTGGTGTTGTTGGTATGAATTAATACTTAAAATGAGCATTGTGTTTCTAGTGACGTTGTTGACTGCTTGGGATCCTTCTTGATATCAGTTATAGCAGATATATGCGTGTGTGTGATATATATGTGTGTGTGTTTCTTATTGCATTTTTTACAGCTTGACCTCTTACAATCTGCAGCCTTATGATTAGGTTCCAAACAGTTAAAACATATGTTCTTCTGCTGAACAAACTTTCTTCTACCTCCAATACTCATAGCTGTAAATTTATTGCATTCAAAAATAGCATGTTCTTTTCCACAAAGTATACATGGTTGAATCGTTGTTCTATGTGTGCGTAAAAGCATTTTCTTTAGATGATCGGCTGAGTTTTGTGTGCTTTCTAATTAAAATATGCGATGTTTTATGAATTTTAAAAACTTTGTAACTGTGCATTTTTCTTCTTGATTTTTTCCTCTATGCCAAAACATTGCAGTTTCGGCGTCAAGTTTCTTTTCAAGGAAAAAAAGTAAGATTGAATTCCAATGTTCGACAGGTTCCTCTAATACCTTCGCTGCGTTGCAGCTTTCACAAATATTGTTAAAAAACAGTTTCATTTCTTTTAACGATTGACCTTTCATACGTGGTTGGTCGATGAGTAGTACTAAATACGATTTTTTTACTCTTTCTGAATTATCATATCTATTCTTTAGAAGTTGCCAAGCCACATAGTAATTTGTATTTGTAGGCGGTAAATATTTTATAAGAAGTAGTGCTTCTCCCTTTAAACGAGTATGAAGGTATTCTAATTTTTTCACCTTCGTTATGCTTTGCTTAGCATTTACTAAAGCATCGAACAGATCCCTGTAATGAATCCAATCTGTATACTTGCCATCAAAAGTAGGGATATCTAATCTAGGCAAGGGTGGTTCGTGACGCTCACTAGTTGAGTGATCAGCTTCACATATATATCATTTTGTGACATCCTTTCGTGCTTATTGCTGTTTGATTCTGCATTAATACCTGCATTGCATTTGAAAGCTCTGAAGTATCGGCTGATTGATTGTTAATTGTAGTTTGATTGTTTTGATCATCCTTGTGACGCATAGACGCTGATTTAATAAAATAATAATGCTCCTCTAATTCACTCCGAAACTTTTCTTTTATTGGAAGTTGTTCATTAGAAACAAGCATATCAATTTGCTGTTGAATGTCTTCAAATGAATTAAAAAGTGCGTCTGCTCTTAGTGCACGCACTCTAATATCTTCTTCGCTTACATTTGTATCACTACAAAAATTGTACATTCGTGTTAATGAATATTTAATTATTTGTCGTTGCCGTTTCAATTTTTCAATAGGCTCCATTTTAATTTATTATAATACACTAGATGGCTCTGATGCATAGCATTGCTGATGACGTCAACAATTTTCTAGAAATGCAGCACAATTAATAACTTTTTTCACGAATTAAGTTACCTGGATATGCTTCTTAAATTGCTTCTTAAACTGCTTGTTGTTCCCTTGTGAACGTTGAAAATTGTGATGAAATTGTTTTGTGATGCCTTGTTTGAAAATGCGGTGTATGAAGCGTTCCCTTGTGAACTCTAATATCTTAATGAAATTGCGTGTATATTAGGCATTTTTTTGTGAACCCTAATACCTTTTTTCGTCTTCTGGTTGTAGATCTTATGAATACGGTTTGATTGGGCCAATGCTTGGGTTTTGTTTGATGAATTTATTAAAAAATGTTGTTTTTATAACCTCCACCTTAGGGAAGAGGGTATATTCACTTTGATCATCCGTTTACAACACATCGAAGGAAGCGTCGGAGACCCCACAAACCATATATATTCTTAATCAGCATGAAAAGAGAAATCGTTTGAGACATGTCCGTCCGTGTGTCCGTGTGTCCGTCTGTTGTTGGCACTCTCACGGTCGTAATTTTTGAGATATCAAATTGAAACTTTGCATACGAATTCTTAGTTCAATTTCGCTATTCCGTATAGAAATTGGGAAAAATCGGTTAAAAGACACGCCCACAATAAACGAAAGTCTCATCATACCTCGAAAAAAATGTATCTTTAAAAAATTATATATCGCACAATACTATGCCTATCAAGTTGATTTTTGGTATACATATAAGTGGTACATTTGTCCAATACTGTGCCAAAAATGGCCGTGATTGAATAACGCAAACGCCTATAATTAAAAAAAAAACACTATTTGCGTAAGTACATGAAATACATAGGCAATAGGAACTTATTTTTAGAGGGTTATAAAAGGTGGAGGGTATTTAAGCTTCGGTCTTAACCGAACTTCTCTAACTTGTTAAATATTAATTTTATTATAAAATTTAACATTTTATTTCTGCTTCAATGGACTGTATAATAACTTCTTACGTGTACATATTTTTTTAGAGATGGTACTATATACGATTTCATATACATATATAAAAATGATTATTATTATCAATTTAGGTGTTTTTTGTTACACTCAAACAAACACTTTCGGAAAAAAACTTTTCATTAACAGTCTTAACTTGCTATTTCATTCTATATAAATTCTTTCATTAATACATTTTTATAATTTTTATTTTTTAAATTAAATAAAATGTTTTCTCTTTGAATTAAATTTATTAACATTTCTTTAAAAGTGATGGTGGAGTTCTAGGAAGAAACACTTTTGGAAAAAAACTTTTCAATAACAGTCTTAACTTGCTATTTCAACAACTTTTCATTAACAGTCTTAACTTGCTATTTCATTCTATATAAATTCTTTCATTAATACATTTTTATAATTTTTATTTTTTAAATTAAATAAAATGTTTTCTCTTTGAATTAAATTTATTAACATTTCTTTAAAAGTGATGTTGGAGTTCTAGGAAGAAACACTTTTGGAAAAAAACTTTTCAATAACAGTCTTAACTTGCTATTTCAACCCATATAGATTCTTTCATTAATACATTTTTATAATTTTTATTTTTTAAATTAAATAAAATGTCTTCTCTTTGAATTAAATTTATTAACATTTCGTCAAAAACGTTTTTACTTTGATCAGCCATTTTTTTTTAAATTTTCATAACATATTTCAGTTACGAAATAACATATCAAATAAAACAAAATTACAAAATGAACAAAACGGAATTTAAAACAAATTATACTAAAATGGGCTACCCTACCCGTTCTCAATATGAGAGAAAATTGAAAAATGAGAATGCGGCTGGAGAATTAAAATGGATTTGAAGCTAGTAGCAGCTGTACTCGTATTTGAAAAACCCAGCCGCAAACACATTTTTCATAAGGTTTACACATAAGAGAGAGTAACAGAGAGTATTTTTTTGCGGCTGCAGCTCTATTGTGTTCAAACACTAATGAAATTTGTTTATCTATAACAATTTGTAGGTTTTTTTAATCAATTAATAAATATCTTAGTTAAATTTGACTCAAAATAAGTGTTTGTTTTGGTTTTCTATGGTATGGTTTGGTATTGGTATTAAAACGCTGTGCATTCCGCTTTTAAAATTGCACTCTTATGGGTATTTGGTTCCCTCTCTCTCTCTCTCTGTTTAGAAAGTTTTGATAATATATTTATCTCTTATAAATTGGATCTTGCAATCTTCACATCTGTGTTAAAAAGTTATTTCTCTGCATATAAGTACGTGTCTATAAAAATCTGTGTTAAATTTATTGGTTCTAAATTTAGTAAATATTGGAATACTTACTTATTCTAATGCTTCCGGTTTATTTAAATCTGTAATATATATAAAAAATAAATTGTCAATATATGGTAAAAATTAAATTGTTCATTGTACGAAATATTGTGTAAATGAGCAGTTAGTTATTTTGTGTATGTTGTGAACATGACATAAATTACAATCTTTTACGAGTTTGTGATCAATTAACTTTAACACTAATGCCGTAACTGTAGATTAAGTATATCTCTATAGGTAAAATAAAGTGTTCATGATGCTCTAAAATATGGTAGTTAGCACCAAGAATTTATTTGATATCATATACAGGGTGTGGAAAAAGTTTGAAATTCCACCAGCGCCGTAGGATGAAATTTTCTTAAAACACTTCAAATATAGAAGTTTTCTGATTTGAATATGAACGATTAAAACAAGGTTTTTATTGACCCATTTACTATATATATCTAGTTTTTTCAAAAAATAAATAGTCGCTAATTTTCATTCTTTTACATCACGCTGCATGTGTTTTGCATTTTAGAAACATTCTTTACGTAAATATACATACAATATTCGAACATATGTGGTAAATTATATAAGCAAAAATAAAGTATTTAAAATTTCACGTTATTAAGTGCTTTTGATTAATAATAAAATTATTATAAACAAAAGATCCCTATTTGTTCTCTGTGATAACATAATATAAATAAAGAAGCCATTTTGTATATATGCGTGACAAAGTGAATATGTGTATTTAAAATAAATTTCATATGCTTAGTTAAAGACAAAAATTTTAATGATCTAAAGAAGTAAATGTGTAATCATACAAGTGTCAGTACAAATATCCAATTACAAATTTGTGACAAAAAATAATAGCTCCTTTTTATAAAAATTATGTTGAAGCATATCCTACAGACATAAAAAGTCGAAAATATGTTTAAAGATTTCCAAAAGCTGGATTTTTAGATGCTTTTATGTTACATCTATATGTTTTTTAATAAGTAAAACTATTTAAATACCTAACAAAATGCCTCAGTTATTATTAATTATACCCTATACAACATGTAATTGGATACATTAAGTTTGTGAGGATATTTATAATTACTAAGCAGCAAAGGCCACACTCATCTTCAAGTATACGGATCGATTCAGAAACAAAATTTGAATCGATTTAACCATGTCCATCTGTCCATTTATCACCTTTTCCGTCCATTTATATTTTTGCGCAAGCTACAGGTCGCATTTTTTGAGTTATATTGATGAAATTTGGTACAACGACATGTATTGGCCCAAAGAAGAATCCTATTGAAAATGGACCGAATCGGACCATGTTTAGAAATCCTCCCCATATAAGGTCCTATTATAAAAGATATCTTAATGTGTCAAAAAATTGCAATTCTTAATATTTTTTGACGAAAGTGAGTAAAAAATAGTTAGTTGGCTTAATATTTGGCTGTGCTAAATTTGGATCCAATCGGATCATTTTTAGCACCCCTTTCTATATAATGATATTTCACAAAGTAACTTATATTGCAGTTCCTCGCATGTACAGATAATAAACTAATTGTAGCATAAATTAATTATATATATATGTAAACCTAAATAAGAAGTCAGCTTTTTTCTATTTACTCCAGTTATTGTGTACGAAAATTGGTTGTATCTTAAAACCTGTATAAACTAAAACATCTTTTGTTTAGAACAAAAGAACAATTTTACTTAGCACAGGTGTCTACCTAACAAATTGGTTTTGATTAGTAAAACAATAATAATGTCAACTTTATGTATTAATATACTCTAAGAGCGACCCACACAAAATCTGTAAAAATTGCTTTAATATTTTGTTGTATTATTGGTGTATCGTTTGATAGGCGCCCCTTATATACCATTTGGAATGCATGTCGCAACATTTGTGAATGATTACTATAAGAAGAATATTGGGAACTTTCGAATTCAACTTTCAAATTTTCATGATCAATAGTTGTACAATACAAGACGGTAAACCATCGGGTCCAGGGTAATAAGATCTTTTTATGGACCTAAGAGCGTTTAGTACTTCCGTTTCCGAAAAATTTACTTGGGGAAAGATATCAAACGATTCAAGATAATAAGGATAAGCATCCGTATCGATAATTTTATCACTATAACAATTAGCAAAAAAATCTGCAAAGAAATAGCATATTTCAAAGGGGTTGGAAGATTCAATATTATTGTAATACATAAATGATGGAAATTCTTTAACCCTTCTTTTGGAGTTAACAAAATCATAAAATTTCCTCGGATCACTTATCATTCTGTTTTTCATTTTCAGAACATAATCGTCATAACAATTCTTGTTAACAGTATTAAATTTACGCATTTCTTTGGTGTAAATGATATAATCCGCAGAGCGACCAGTTCTCTTATAACGCTTAAAAAACTTATTCCTTCTATTTCTGATAGATTTCAATTCATCCGAAAACCAGGCAGGGCAACTTTGTGTGCCATGACTTAATCCTACTGGTACACTTAGGGAAATAGCAGAATAAAGTTTATCATATATAACGGACAGACAATTATCAATGTTCTTATAACTCAATTCCCAGACCACATTAGACAAAGAGTCAGATAACACGTTGTAATCAGTTTTATGAAAAAGGTAACGATTATTGGTTGAACGATTATTATTATTAATATCTTCAAAAGATATATTTAGCAAAATAGAAATAGAAGGATGATGGGTATCTTCAGGTGTAACAAGAGGAGATGCCCGTAAAATAGTTAGATTAGTTGTAGTAGAAAAGACCAAGTCTAATAGCCGACTATTAAAATTTAATACATGATTTAATTGCATTAAGCTGAGATCAAAAATTAACTCAAAAATTTCATCATAATAAGAGGGATAGCTAATGGGTGAAAAATACCCACAATCCTTATCAAAAGTCTACGTTACATCAGGTAAGTTGAAATCTCCTAATACAAGGATTAAATCATTCGGTCTTAATCGAGAACACACATCAGAGATGAAGGTAAAGTGCTTTAAATAAATATCAATATTAGATGACGGAGGAACGTACGAGCAAGTAATATAAACAAAAATATTACCGACTCGTAATTGAACACAAATAAATTCAATATCAAGAGGAATAGAAAAATCAAGTTTACGAGAAGAAAAGGAGTTAGAAATAGCAATGAGTACACCACCGCCCACTTTCCCAATCCTATCCTCCCTATAAACCTGATACCTAGTGCTAAAGAATTCAGAATCATGAATCCCTGGCTTAAGCCAGGTTTCGGTGAAGGCAACAATGTGGTAGTCACAGTTAAAAGTGTTAAGGAGTAAAGTCGACAATTTAGTTTTTAACCCACGCACGTTTTGGTATAGTAAAGACAGGACACTGTTCAGTTTTTTGGAACATTATCAACCGGATTGGAACTAAGTGACACAACAGCTCTTTTACGTGGAACAAAGTCCTTAATGAAAATCCCCTCAGGCCAAAAAGCTTTATTCGACACCGAATTATAAAGATTAGCCGGTAATTGCAATTTGAAAGACGAAATGTCGCGCTGTTGGGGGACATTAAATTTAAAGATGCCAATATTAGCTGTATCCACATTAGGAATTTTAGCCTTAACGTACTCCATAATCATGTCAACCGTTGTATCAGCAGCAAGACGAGAAATAAAAATTGCCTTGCGAGCTGGTACAACAGTTAAAACATTTTTAGGAGGAACAGATTTTATTGACTCACACACATTGTTACAATCAGAAATTCTAGCTGGAGTAGCGGGCTTAGAACACGGTTTCATTAAAGGAACATTCTGTATATTGCCCAAATTCACTACGTCAGCGTTATAAAGAGCATTAGAGAATACGTCCGAAGCTTGGAATAGCTATAGAAATATTAGATATGTATATAAAGTAAAAATTGAAAATGAAAAGAATAATTATGTATACAATAATAATAATAAAATAATAGAAAATGCATCAAATCAAAAAGAAATGTGGAGAACTATAACAAATCTTGTTTTTAAAAAGAATAGATGAAATCAATTCTGAAATATTTAACCAAATGGAACATAACAATAATCTAGAAATAGCTAATAACTTTAACAGCTATTTTGTAAATAGTATTAAGCAGATTAGAGAAACGATTGAGTTGTGCAATATACAAACAACTAGTCAATTTAAATTTAGGAGAGTAGGTTTATCGGAGCTTAAAAAATTTGTAATAAAATTAAAAAATAAACCGGATTATAAAAATATATCGACCAGGATTATAATAGACAACTGGGATTCAGTTAGCATCATGATTCTAAATATAATAATTAAATCACTTGAAAGTGTGAAATAGCCTTATATGCAGATGATTAATATACATTAATATACACGGAAGCAGGTTCTAAAGAGCAATGTCCTGAAAACATGAAATTTGACATTGATAAAATAAATAATTGGTTAAAAATGAACAAGCTAAAATTAAATGAAGGTAAAAAAAAATTATGGAAATAAACATGTCAAGTAATGAAATATATAAAAATAATAACAAAAGTATCAAAAAAATTGAAAATGTAAAATATCTTGGCTTTAAAGTCGATAAGAATCTAAAATTTAACAAGTTAGAGAAGTTCGGTTAAGACCGAAGCTTAAATACCCTCCACCTTTTATAATCCTCTAAAAATAAGTTCCTATTGCCATATTTATGTATATGACTATTTCATGTACTTACTCAAATAGTGTTTTTTTTAATTGTAGGCGTTTGCGTTATTTAATCACGCCCATTTTTGGCACAGTATTGGATAACGGTATCAATTATATATACACCAAATTTCAACTTGATAGGCATAGTATTGTGCGATATATAATTTTTTAAAGATACAATTTTTTCGAGGTATGATGAGATTTTCGTTTATTGCGGGCGTGCCTCTTTACTGATTTTGCCCAATTTCAATACGGAATAGCGAAATTGAACTAAGAATTCGTGTGCAAAGTTTCAATTTGATATCTAAAAAATTACGACCGTGAGAGTGCCAACAACAGACGGACACACGGACGGACATGTCTCAAACGATTTCTCTTTTCATGCTGGTTAAGAATATATATGGTTTGTGGGGTCTCCGACGCTTCCTTCGATGTGTTGTAAACGGATGATCAAAATGAATATACCCTCTTCCTTAAGGTGGAGGGTATAAAAAAGCAAAACTTAAAACTAGATATGATAAAAAGTAAAAAAAGAATTACGTTTTGACAGGGTTGTTATATATGATTCGAACTATCATAAGCACCACTCTGCAGTGACATATTTCTGCTTCCTAGTGTCGTTTCATCGGCGCGATCAAAATTGTTGCTGCTGATATGTATATCTAGCTGACACAGTTCCTTACAGCCCGTCTTTTTGTTTTGTTGGCAATTTTTACGTTAACAACTTTGACGATTCCATCTTCTCCTGGATAGGTTTTAGTTACTTTTCCCAATGGCCACTCACCTCGGGGCATATTACCTTTTTTGATTACAATTTCACCTTTTATATTTTCAGTAGCACGTCTCCATTTTGAACGGCGATGCAAAGTAGGAATGTATTCTTTAAGAAAGCGGTTCCAAAATGATTCAAATACATTTGTGCCACTCGCCACATTCGTTTTTCTGTTAGTAGAAATGCTTTACATTTTACAGGCGTATGTATTGCTGTACCTTGTTGAATATATATATCTTTTGGACATAAACTTAAGTTGTCACCCGGATCGTCCGATTCAAGGTAGTAGGGTCGGCTATTTCAGATATATGTATAGATAGGTATTCAGATTTTCAGCCTCACAAAATATTGTACTTAGCGTTTCATCGGTTACATTTGCTTGTACCGGCAATACTGCTTCGTTTGTAATATCGTATGAGCCGCTCCTAACAACCTCCAAAGTTTGGTGCATGAAATGAATTTCCATTCAATACCTTTATTTGCCAATTCTGATGTAATTGTAGCTTCATTTAGTTCCTCGAAAGTTTCTAAAAGTTCATGAGAAGCACCTTTGAAATTAGTTACATTGTTCGACCAAAACGTTTTAACTTCACCTCTAGGGCTAACATTCTTCTAATAGCCATTATGCAAGAATCAGAATTTAATGAATGTACAATTTCTACATGGATCGCTCTTGTTGTAAGGCACGTGAAAAGATACCATATCGTTTTCTTAATATTTTTGTATATCGACCGGACGTTCCTCTACCATCTTTTGTGTAAAATGGACCAAAATAATCAACACCTATGGCCGTAAATGGTTTTTGAAATGTTAGGAACCTTTCGTTAGGTAGCCAACCCATTTGTAGCTGCAGTGGCTTTGGTCTATGCTTACGGCACCAAAGACATTTATAACTTTCGTGATAGTGGAATTCAATTTTGGCATCCAATATTGTGATTTAAATTTGTGTACACCTACTTGAATACCAGTGTGGTTTGATTCGATATGTAAATTTTGTATAAATTGTTGTGTAAACTGGTGTTTACCATCTAATACTATAGGACTTGCATTTGGTATTTCTTTTGCTCGTTTTATCCTACTGGACATACAAAAAACCCCTTCATTATTTAAAAAGATGCAATATTTACTTAAACGTACGTTTGGGCTTGTTTTATTAGTTTTTTCAAATTTTTCAATTTCACAAGTTTTCGTTTTGTTTGAGGCATTTTGTCATTCAATAGATTAATATCAACATTATGTCTAGCGTTAAGTGAAAAAACATGTTTCTTTGCGTTCCACAACATACCAATCACCTTTTGCTTTATTTTCGCATTGACATGGAGGGTTATCATGGAACATGTAGAAACTGCCTCTTGTGGGATTTTGTTTAATACTTCCCTAATACAATTTGGTATAAAGTTTCGTATATTGAAGGCAGCTTTTTATAAATATTAATTACGGCATTTATGGTTTAGACTCTAAGTAGTCATCGACATAATCATTTGAGCTTTAACTACATCAGGTTCAGTTTTATTTATTTTATTTATTTATTTAAGAATACACTAATAGGATTAAAATCTCGTACAGTGCATAGGAAAAAAAGAAGAGGAAAAAGAAGAATATAAAGATAAATAACTTAATTACATTAATCAATTACAATCATCTTCACATTACATTAATATTATATGTCACAATGCGTGGGCTATGGAGTGGGGCTGCCCTACAACAAGTCTCAAAGGCAAAACAGTTCTCAAAAGCTTTGCGGCATTGGACCTGGTCCTTCTCAACACGGGCTCTGAATATACCTTCGCCAAGGCTGGCTACGGCTCTATTATTGATATCGCGTTTATTAACAGCCATCTTTATTCAAAAACTTCATGGCGCTTAAGTGACATATACACACATAGCGACCACCGCGCTATAATCTGCGAGATAAATCTAGACGTCCGACCCCCCAATATTGTCCAACCTTCACGGGGCCCACGATGGAAAGGCGATACTCTCGACAAAGATACATTTAATATGATGATTCTGATCTAGAGGTTTCTGGTACCGCTAACGAAATGGCCCATAAACTGATTCACCACATTGAGCAGGCCTGTGACGCTTCCATGATTAGGCGATCTATCACACAAATGGCGCACAAGCCAGTGTATTGGTGGAGTAACGATATAGCACTACTGCGCTCAGAATGCAAGCGTGCGCGTAGGCTGTACCAAAGATCGCGTAACAGCTCTAGATATTTAGAATGCCAGCAAATGTACAAAAACAAAAGGCGGGAGCTAAAAAAGGCCATCATTAAGAGCAAAACCAGAAGTTTCGAAAAACTCGTTAACGACCTGGAAAATAACCCGTGGGGTTCAGCCTTCCAAATCGTGACCAAAAAGTTTAAAGGTTCAACTCAACCCACCTGCCCAAACTTCGTTAACACTATTGCGGATACACTCTTCCCTGACCATCCTCCTTTCCACTATGCTCGTTCCGAAGCTCCACTATCGAGTGTAAAATTAGCCACAGAAGACGGGGTCATGGCGGCCGCTAGAACCGTTAAGAAGAAGTCAGCACCAGGGCCAGACGGAATACCAAATTGCGCCATCATAGCCGCCATCGAAAGACACCCTACGGCGTTTGCTAAAATCTTAAATCAATGCCTGCTCGAAGGATCATTTCCTAAACTATGGAAACACCAAAAGCTAGTCTTGATACAAAAAGCGGACAAGCCACCTGGAGAACCCACTTCTTACAGACCAATCTGTTTAATGGACACGACTGGTAAAATCCTAGAGCGCATCATATGCAACCGATTGTCTGAGGCCTTGGAGGCACAGAAAGGATTATCAGATATGCAATTTGGCTTCCGTAAAAAGCGTTCCACATTAAACGCGATAAATGAAGTGATATCCATTGCGAGTAATACAATAGAGGGCACGAGGTGGAAGGGCGGTTCAAAAAAGTACTGCCTTATTCTAACACGACGTCCGAAATGCCTTCAATTCAGCCAGATGGGAACATCTTATGCCGTCTCTTGACAAACGAAGGATCTGCACCTACCTTAAGAACATAATAGCGGACTATTTTAAAGATAGAACTCTCACATACATGACCGATGATGGCAGAAAATCTCGAAGCATCAGCGGTGGCGTTCCACAAGGTTCGGTTCTGGGACCAATTCTTTGGAACTGCATGTATGACGACATCTTACCCCTGCGAATTTCCGATAATGCCAAAATCATTGGTTTCGCGGACGACATAGCTGTGGTGGTCGTTGCTAAGCAATTGAGCGACATCGTTGACATCGAGGAAAACACTATAACCACTAATCGCGAATGGCTGCTATCTAAGGGCCTCGCTCTTGCAGAAGAAAAAACAGAGGCGGTACTCGTAAGTAGTCGTAAAAAAAGAGAAAACGTGACCATTAAGGTAGGCCACTGCAACATTACCACCAAGGAGGCAGTCAAATACCTGGGTGTTATGATAGACACGAGATTAACGTTCAAAACACACCTCGAGCATGTATGTGCGAAAGCCGCCAACACAAGCATGGCTCTCAGCAGACTGATGGCAAATACACGAGGCCCAAGAGAAAACCGCAGACGACTTATAGTAGGAGTCGTCAAGTCGGTAATGCTCTACGGAAGCCAAATATGGCACCACGCAATGGAGATCAAATCCTACTCTAGGGGTCTGAAATCAGTCTATCGCCTATGCGCGTTAAGAATTTGTTGCGCCTTCCGCACAACCTCGGAGGATGCCGCCTTGGTCATTAGCAGAATGATCCCTATTGACCTCTTAGCCAAAGAAAGGCATCTCACATCCCAAGGCGTCGGCAAGCAGCTCGCTAGAGGTACAATACTGGATGAATGGCAGCGAAGATGGAGCTCGTCCGAAAAGGGCAGGTGGACGAATCGCCTAATACCAAATATTAGTGATTGGTTATTGCGTAAGCATGGAGAAGTCGACTTCTACCTCACGCAATTTCTATCTGGTCATGGGTGTTTCAGGTCTTATTTGTACCGCTTTATGCACGACGACAACCCCTGCTGCACGATTTGTGGGGTAGAAGAGGACGCGAGACATGTGTTTTTCTACTGCCCCCGCTTTGAACAACAGAGAAGCAGGTTGGCGCTACTAATAGGAGAAACGCCTACCCCCGAAAATATAGTATGGCACATGCTAATTTCCAGTAGTAGATGGCAAGCGGTACAAAACCTTGCGGCCGTAATTATGAAAAAGCTCCGACTTCTAGAAAGAAATCGAGTGAACCCAGTTCTCTTTAGCGTCGTTGGGTAGATAGGTGTCCGACTAGTCGGGTTGTGGTCATAATTGATGTTGTCAACGGTCAACGGCCTTTCCCCCCTGTGAAGGAATACTTAACGGTGGTTCCACAGGGACTCGGGAATTGACGCAAAGGTGGTTTTAGCGGGTTAAAGTCTCGCACCTCAGGCTTTCGATGCTTTCCACCTATCGCAAAAAAAAAAAAAACTATATGTCACAATAAAGTATCATTATCACAAATTTATATATAAACTAGCTGTTGCCCGCGGTTTCACCCGCGTGGAATTCGGTTATCTCGTGAAATGAAACGTTGCCTATGCCCTTCCCTAGGTTCTGAAATTTTTTAAACCGATATTGCCCGATTTTACTTACAACCTGCCTGCAGACACCTAACACATGTGTATCAAATTTCAGCTCGATATCTCAAAAATTACGGCCGTGAGAGTGTCAGGAACAGTCAAACACATGGACACGCGGACGGACATTGTTTAAATTGATTCAGTTTTTGATCTTGAGCAAGAATATATAAAGTTTGTGTTGTCTTCGACGCTTCCTTCCGAATGTTGCAAGCGGGAATTCCATATAAATGTTGCTCCTCTCCAGAACTTGGTGGTGCATATGTTCTTCGAATTCCATATAAATGTTGCTTCTATTCCAAATTCATTAAAAAATGGTCCGAAAATCCAGTATTGGCCAAAAATCCTCTCCAGAACCTGGTGGTGCATATGTTCTTCGAATTCCATATAAATGTTGCTTCTATTCCAAATTCATTAAAAAATGGTCCGCAAATCCAGTATTGGCCAAAAATCCTCTCCAGAACGTGGTGGTGCGTCTGGAATAGGAATCGTAACATATGCTCTTAGAATTCCATATAAATGTTTGTTTTATTCCAAATTCATTAAAAAAATGGTCCGAAAATCCAGTATTGGCCAAAAATCCTCTCCAGAACCTGGTGGTGCATATGATCTTAGAATTCCATATAAATGTTGCTTCTATTCCAAATTCATTAAAAAATGGTCCGAAAATCCAGTATTGGCCAAAAATCCTCTCCAGAACCTGGTGGTGCATATGTTCTTCAAATTACATATAAATGTTGCTTCTATTCCAAATTCATTAAAAAATGGTGCGCAAATCCAGTATTGTCAAAAAATCCTCTCTAGAACCTGGTGGTGCGTCTGGAATGGGAATCGTAACATATGCTCTTAGAATTCCATATAAATGCTTCTTTTATTCGAAATTCATTAAAAAAATGGTCCGAAAATCCAGTATTGGCCAAAAATCCTCTCCAGAATGTGGTGGTGCATATGCTCTTATAATTCCATATAAATGTTGCTTCTATTCCAAATTCATTAAAAAATGGTCCGAAAATCCAGTATTGGCCAAAAATCCTCTCCAGAACCTGGTGGTGCATATGTTCTTCGAATTCCATATAAATGTTGCTTCTATTCCAAATTCATTAAAAAATGGTCCGCAAATCCAGTATTGTCCAAAAATCCTCTCCAGAACCTGGTGGTGCGTCTGGAATGGGAATCGTAACATATGCTCTTAGAATTCCATATAAATGCTTCTTTTATTCGAAATTCATTAAAAAAATGGTCCGAAAATCCAGTATTGGCCAAAAATCTTCTCCAGAATGTGGTGGTGCATTTGGAGTGGGACCCATAACATATGTTTTCTGAGTTCCATATAAATGTTTCTTTTATTCCAAATTCATTAAAAAAATGATCCAAAAATCCATTATTGGCCAAAAATCCTCTCCAAAACCTAGTGATGCATCAGGAGTGGTATTCACGCATGCCGTTGTCAGATTTCCCTACTATTTAAATATTGTGAAATACTTATTGTGAATACTTAATTTCTTAATTGTCTGGGTACATGTGAATGCAATGTTTGTATGGCAATATTACTATCAATGGTGGGTACAAAAAGGGGTTATAGTGACATAAGTACAATAGTTGGACATATGGTCTCGGAAAGTTTTTTGTAGATATTGATATGTTCTATAATATTGTAGAACATTTTTTTGTTTTAACATCAATACTTTCCGCAGCGTATTCGATGAAAGATATTTTATGACTAATTTTTTTACACCTTGGGTTAGTAATAGTAGGAATGTCCAGGGATCCCCAAAATTTTTTGGCAATAAATATAGCCTATGTTACTCAGTGATAATGTAGCTTTCTAATAGCGAAAATATTTTTGAAATCGGTTCAGTAGTTTTTGAGTTCACTCGTTACATACAAAAATACAAAAATACAAATCTTTCCTCTTTATAATATTAGTATAGAAAAAAAAATCTCATTCTTAAACTTATTAAAATTTATTATGGACTTGATGTTGCTAGGTAAAGCATTCCATAATTTTATAGTATTGATGAAAAACATTCTAGAGGAAACTAGATACTTATGCTTGGGCACAATTAAATTATTTGTTCGTATTGATTTCGCAAATATAATTTTTTCATACAAATAACGCGGTGTTCCAGAATAAATCAATTTATGTAAAAATAACAAGTTTCTAATATCAAAAAATGAATTTAAGCTTAATCCAAGAATCTTAATAGTATACACCGATATTCTGTCATATTTCCTCTTATTATATATATATCTTGCACATATATTAAGGGCAGTCTGAAGTTTCTTATTAGAAACATAATCCAAATTGCCATATACCACCATAAGATAATAGAGATACAACTAGTGTTCTAATTAATTTTAGTTTAGTGTCTATAGGCACAAATGACGATGAAACCCATAATCTTCTCAATATACCATGAATACGCATTACAGTCTGATTAACGTGATCTTTGGCATCCAATCTATTATTAATCTTAAAACAAAGATTCAACGTCACATTAACATATTCTATAACATTATTGGCCATCAAAATGGTTGGTTGTGTATCAAAATCAAAAGGTGCAATAGTTATAGCTTTAGTCTTAACAGAATTTAATTTCAAATAGTTACCATTAGCCCATACAGAAATACTATCTAGATCTTCATTTATTCGTTCAACTAAATCTTCAACTAAACCAATCGGTCTAGAAAGATATATCTGTGCATCATCGGCATACAAATGAATGTTACTACAGCGTTTAAAAATATCATTAATAAAAATACTAAAAAGAACAGGACCAAGTATGGAGCCCTGAGGAACTCCAGAACCTATTTTTCCCATACCAGAAAGCGAATCACCAACCTTAACACGTTGATATCTGTTAGAAAGATAAGATTTCATAAGCCTAATAGCATTGCTATCAAATCCAAAATAATGTTTGAGTTTGTCAAGCAACAGATTATGACAAACTGTATCAAATGCCTTAGAAAAGTCAATCATAATTAAAATCGTCAAGTCACCATTATCATAAGCTGGACGAATGTCCTCCATAACTTTAAGCATAGCAGTGTTACAACTATGGCCTGACTTATAACCTGATTGATTGCTGAACAATAAATTTTTAGATAATAAATGTTTCATAATTTGATTAGTCATTAGACGCTCCAAAATTTTAGATAAAGCTGGAAGTATACTTATCGGTCGGAAGTCTTCACAAAGAGTAGGCATATTTCTTTTCCCCACCGGAACAATTAATGCTAATTTCCACCCATCTGGAAAAGTAGAAGTCGTCAGAATGTGGTTCAAGACATGTGTCAATGAAGATATCATGTAAGGAAGTATTAATTTTATAAACTTAATACCAATATCATCATGACCAACAGCATTAGACTTAATAGAATATACAGCATTATGAACATCTAATGTTGTAAAAGCAACAAATTGAAATGTCACTATACTTATACATTAGGTCATTAGCTACATGAAAAGAACAATGTGTTTCAATATTACTATTAGATCTAAGAAAATAGTCATTTAATTCATCAGGATTAAGCTCACACACTGCGTGCCCCTTGGTAATACCAATCTCCCTAAGATTCTTCCACAGGTCTTTGGTTTTGAGACCACAGTTCAATTTCTTACTAAAGTAAGCTTTCTTCATACTATAAACAATCACATGTACTTTGTTCCTACATTTACGAAAAATCTCCCAATTAGCATCATTAGGAAAATTTTTCCAATTTTTATACGCCCGGTCTCGGACCCGTATTGAACTTTTGACTACATTATTAAACCAGGGTGCTTTCCTTGATCTAGTAACGAAATTTCAGCATCATATTAGATAAATACTCTACTTTATCATTAACATTAGCAAAATAATAAACATTACTCCACGAGGCTAAAGACGAAGCAATAGAAAGTTGTTGTAGGTCAGTTGAGTTAATATCTCTATAGCTAAACATGAGCAACGTAGTACAATTTAATTGTATATCAAATACCACAAATTGCAACTCATGATCAGAGAGACCTCCCACAGAAAATTGATCATAATGCAGAACAAGTGATTTGTCAGAGACACAAACTAAATCCAAAATAGCTGGATTACAATTATGACCATAACGGGTGGGCCAAATATTAATCAGACTAAGCCCAGAGGTTGATATCAAATCACACATTCGATTAGCAACTGTGTCATTCAATAGCAAATCTACGTTGAAATCGCCACACAAGATAATATTTTCATAATTGATAATAAACTCATCGAGAGCATTAAAAACTTCATCAACACAATTGTTTCTGTTAGGATTATATACACATACTACCAAGCATTTTGATTTTTGGCCACAAATTTCTATTCCTAAATATTCAACCACACTATTATCAATTGGCAACAAATTACAATTATCAGGATTTTGATTACGTAATGTATCAATTAATTCTTCATCTGTATAATTAAAAATCATATTAGTAATTTTTATTCTGGGGCAAGGTCTATTAGGTACAATTATATCGTATACATCCGGCATAGAACTAGCTATAGCCGTCTTAACTTTATCACGTTCATCAGCACCGCCACAATCAATTTCAACAACTCCGTTACTCTTGGATCGCACATTAGATATTCTTAAGGTAGTAGGATCAACATTTTTATTCAAGTACTTTTTCGTTTTATCACCATCTTGTTTACACTTTGGTTTAATCACAAGTAGATCATCATTAATTTGTGGAACTTTTACCATATCAGCATATGTACGCATATTGACACTTGTTTGATATTTTAAATTCGACGACAGCTCCCTGATAGCATTCTGCAAAACACTACCACGCTCCATATCCATCTTCAAATTAAGTAAAACTTTCTTATAGATTCATCTAGACTTTTGGCATACTTCAATCCATCCTCATATGCACGTTGATGCTCTACCACATTATTTAAACGTTCACCATATCGTGCTTCAATTGTTTCAAGCAAAAGCTTAATTTCAAGTTCATTTCTTTGTAGTGAAGCATCAAACTCATTCTTGTATTCCATAAAATAATTACTATTTTTCTCCACAAGATCATGAACCTCTTTTAAAACAAAGTCAATATTATGAATATATTGCATACAATCATCACACAGGTAACGTAAAAACTTATTGGTATTCATGAAATTTATATTTGATTGATCAAGACCACAGCATTTAAAAGATGAGTGATATATTTTTCCACACACTCCCATACATCTAATGCCACTTTCACCCCGTATTTTATAATAATTAACAAAGAAAAGAAAAATTCAACCGATTACGAGCGAAGTTAACAACCTTTCTTCATAAAGTTTTGCATTATAATTTTTAGCAATGGTGAACAGCACGTTCCATACAGCATTGATTTCATTTGATATACAGTTTGATTTTCATTTTGATCTAAATCTTTCCATAAAAAGCATTGTACAGTTGTATCATCGTCTGCTATTTGAACAATTGAAGTTAACCAATCTGGCCCACTAAGCAGATTCTTGTTTAGAGACGTGTTATTACACTCAGCTGCTGCATTAAAAACTACCTTCACCTTTCCTGGTTTATTTGGATTGACAACAGCAAAATGTAGAAGAAACCATAATTTTGGAGAGTTGAGTACATCATTGTTCGGAAGTTTACGCGCATAACCATTTGTAAATAATGTTTGTATTTCTTGTTGATAAGCCTTAGCCAAACGGGTATCACGGTGTAATTTATTTATACACACATTTTCTAAAGTAAATTGTCTTTTGACCATCTGTTGCAAATTATCATCTTCAACTTGGCAGCACACAAAATTTTTGTTATAAAACGTTCTTTCAGTTGGGCCATGTAGTACCCAGCCAAGCTTTGTCTTTGACAACATGGGCCCATTTTTATCTGGTTTTATAACAGCTTGTGTTGTTATGTAGTTTGCATGTTGTTGCCCAATTAAAATAGATGGTTTCATATCTTTTATTTCGTCTAAATTGACCATATTAAGATATTCATATTTCTTAATTAACTCTTGATAGGAAAATCAAATCTTTTACTATATACACGTTGTTTAAAGTATACTGCTTGCCTTTATTACCTTTAATGTTAATGTTTGATACCTCTGCATCTGATTCGTATCTGATGTAAATGTCACCTGTCCAGTTAATGCACAATGGATCTTTCGTTCCACGTATACCAACTTTTTTAGCCATATCTTGATCCATTATAGTAACAGTGCTACCTTCATCTAAAAAGGCTAAGACTTTCATAGAATTTGTTGGGCCATGCACTACAATTGGCAGCATTTTTATTAAAACAACCTCTGGTAGACTCTTCCACACACCCTGTAAGTGCTTTCATAGTAAGATGCTTTGTATTTACTTAATGTTTATGTAGCATACGATGGTGAAATTTCTCACAGATATCTGTTTTGCACACCTCTCTTTTATTGCAGGAACCTTTGTGAAATTTTAAGCAAGAATAGCAAGCTTTGCTTTTATTTGTGTAATCGCACCGTTTTTTTGTATCTGTTTTTATAAATACGTTACATTTTTCTAAGCAATGTTTTTCTTCACCACAAACAAAACATATCGATTTAGATTTTTTAACGTTTCACACTGTAATGATAAACTTTCATTTAATGCAGAGTCGATTTCTCTAATTTTCTTGAAAAAGTACGTAAATGTAAATGTTGCAAATAAATCAAAACTGCATTCTGTTGCTGTAACGTTTTTTTCATTTAAAAAAGAACCCCATTCTCTGATATATATCTCGTCTAATTTTTCGATAACTATTGCCAGCAATTTTTATTCATCTATGAATCTGCATTCAATAAATTCTAAAGCTGAGTTGATGTTTTGTACAACGCAATTATTCTGACGAAAATCGGTAAGTTCTTTAACATCACTTTCATTGCCGCCTAATTCGTTATTTAAAATTGATAATATTTTCGATGGTTCTTTTGCAGGAATTAATAGCATTTCAATTTTTTTGCGTACAGCTCCTTTCAGAGCTGTATTTAATCGTAAAACATCTTCAGCCGAGAAACCACATTCTTTACTAGTTGAATTAAATTGCGCTAGAAAATGGCGCCAAGCAAATGATGACGAGCCATCAAATTCAAGAATTTGTAGTTATTAGATTGACGAGCTAACAAATTAGTTATTGTATTTTGAGAGTTATTTTCGGTGTCTAAATGTTGGATAGTCTTCGGATTTTCAGTATGCATTTGTATTTAGTCGGCCACTCGATTGGACGATTTGATTTGATTTTACATAGCATGAAGGAAAAATACTTCTAATTAGATCGGCTTTAGTATTTAGAGATTGTTTTTTACTTACCAAAGCATCACATTTCGCTTAAGTTCAACTCTTGTAGTTTAATATGTATTCTTGCAGTTCATCAATCGCATATTTTGACACAGCCCCAGTTTTAGCTTATCGTAATTGTTTTTTAACCGTACTAATTATTTTTTTTTTTTTCGAAAATTCCTTTTTGTATTGTAATATTTTCATCATCCAATGCCTCAACTTGTTCTAAAACTTCTAATTCTTCATTTTTACATGACCATGTTGAGCGAAGTACATGTCGGCTAAACCTTTTGGCATGGATTCGTCAATTTGTTTCAATTGTTTTTTAGACCACATTATTTATTTTAATTGTTGCATTGGACTGTATTGTAAAGAAATCTGAAAGGTGCCGGAGTAAGCCCAGAGCCTGCCAGAGTTCAATCCAAAGACAAGTGTTTTAGAAAGTAAACTAAATTATCAATTTCTTTATTTGTACCTTCTCTTAATTACAATGCTGATAATGAACTACCTTGGTAATGGGTGTTATTGATCCTTTGATTCAATTTTAGATTCTTTCTCTTAACCCTTTTCTTTTGGCGAATATCTCAGTTGTAATGGGTATACATTGGTCTAGTCAATTTAAGAGCTCAGAAGACAGTTGTGGAGTACTTTGTGTTTGAATACAGGCACTGCTCGAGATAAAAGTCATCTATTCTCACCTATGTTATTAAACTACGCTCAAAATAGTTAAGGTGGAGGATGTTTATCGACTCTCACTTTAACACTATACTTATGTTATTATGCCTTCGCGCAACTAATTGAGAGGATGTTTACCTACTCTCCTTGTGCAAATTACTGTGTTTCCCGGGGAAAAAGAAAAATGTTAAAGGTGGATGATTTTCGTCAACTCTCACCTTCAACACAATTCCTTTGTTATTTATACCTTATGCCAATTAATATGGAACATATTAATTGATGAAGGCATCGTCGACCTGAATCAGGTGGTTTATTAATAATAAATCAAATTGGTTTATATGAAGGATAATTCTTTGTTTACTACTATTAAATTTTTTGTTGCTTTTTTTGCTATATATTTTTACTTTCAAATTTTTTTTCTTATGATACGTACCAGTCCTATTGTTCAGTAACATAGATTGCAAGTGCAAGGCTTAGAGTAACTTGAAGGATAAAAATTAAAACTCTTTTCCTTTTTCGTTAGTAAAAACTAACTCGTTTAAGGTATCGCTATTCACCAATTTATCCACATATATAGCAACAAAGATAATAATGGAAAAGTGGGAAAAATTGACGAAGCACACCAATATACCCACAAGAGGATTTCTAAAAGTTTAAAATTTTTTTAATAGATAATAATTACCTAAAATATGAAGGTAAAACATGTTATGAAACTTATGGATATAGATATTTCAGTATTCCCTACATAAAAAAATTGACCAAGAGAAGCAGAATAAGAGATTCAATACATAATGACGACACTCTTAAAATTGCATACAAACCATATATGACACTCAACACAATTTTCAGTCAAGCAAAAGATAAAATCACTGAAGAATAACAAGGAAATGTCATATACAAAAATACGTGTGAGGGCAATGAAAAAGCGCCGTGTAAAAAGGAATATATAGGAACAACAAAGAAACACACCTCTCGCACAACACATAAGGGAAACGGGACACAAGCCAAACCTAAACAACGTTAAAATTTTAGACAGAGAGAGAAAAATGTGAGGCTTACATTTGAAAGCTTATGTATTCAAAAATTTATAAAGATCACATTTAACAGAAAGGAAGACGTGGACCCAATGAAATTTGTGTATAGCATAGCGATTTACACACACACCTACACATGATGCTTTGCACTCTGAACTTCAAACATACTATCTCATTTATACAATAAGTGTATATATTTTTCTTGTAGTTGCGCACCGACAGCAGATCCTCAATCACACGCTTATTCACATCACATTCAAACACCCTGAGTATGCATATAGGCATACACAGGCATACCAAGTTCAAAGCACATTCATCCATACCGACACACTAACACTATTTTAGTCAGTCCGATTAATGCGAATTTCTGTCCGCCTAATCGTCCGTCACTGCCCCCTCAAACACTCCTACACCTGTATATTACAATACTCACCTACATGTACACCGGTAGTATAAAATTATAGAATCATTTTTGCCTATAGGGTAAGACACACAGCCTTATCATGGTTACCACTTTTTGTGAGATATCTCACGTCAACACAGAAACGGTCTTATAGTTCTCACTTAAAGTCATATACATCGAAAACATATGTTTTTTTGATAATATGGTTATCACGTAATTGAGAAAAAACTGCAATTTTTTTTTAAACGTTAATTTTCAAAAAGATGTATATAAAACAAATAAAATTTATACATTAGCTGTTAACCAACAGAGTTTAATGATTGATTTTAACGATTGATTTTTTTTTTCCTGACATTTAATACTTTATTCTTATTTACCTCAATGTTTATTATATTGAATTACAGTTAGTCTTTGTTTGAATATTATTATAGGTTGTTTGCATAATGTTATTATATAAAAAATTTAAAATTTATAATTTATATTTATTTATTTATCTATTTAATTTCAGTCTGTAATAATTTTAATTAATCTATGATAAATTTACTTCCTTTAATTCTGCGATATTTTCTATCCAAAACGAAACACTTATAAAATTGTATTTCACACCAACTTAAGGTTAGTAAGAATACATACACATTATTATTATTTTAATTTTGATAGAGTTAAAATCATATATGTGCTTTTATTTCACCTTCAGTAATAACAGTATAGTAAAGATATAGTAATGTTAGGGATGTACAAAGGAAAATCACGTTCATTATGATTAGAGTTTAGTTATAGATGTACAAACAAATAGAAATGATATGGAATTAATGGTATGGAGAGCTAGATGGCGCTTTGTTACAAATATAGCACTTGATGGTTCATCAGTGGTTTTGAAACATTCCGTCAACTGTTGTTCAGAGAGGGCTGTTTGTCGTAATTCATCAAGTATTCGTTTACTGCCATGAAATGTGGTCGTTGTCTGAATAAATGTCGTTTGGTGTTCCTCTTCGTGCAATGAATTTACGAAATGCCGCTAAAAATGCTTCTATTGTAAGATTACTTACCAACTCAATATGTATTGCTTTAGTAGATAAGCAAATAAAAATGGCAAACCAAGCTTTACCAATTTTTGGAGTTCTACCAGCATTTACGCGAATCGACACAGGACCAGCATAGTCAAGATCACAATGCAGAAAACAACGTGTGGGTGTTACTCTTTACGATGGTAAGTGACCCATAAGCTGCACACTCGTTGTACGTCGTTGCGTAAAACAGGCTTTTACATTGAAAAACAGTTTTCCGACCACCAAGAATCCAATATTGTATGAGTAACGTGTATATGTTTAACAATTAATATATGACAAATGTAATGATTTTGGAAGTAGTATGGGAAATATCATTGCATAATTTACTTCCGCGTGTCTAATGCGACCACCTACACGTAAAATATTATCCCTATCCAAAAAAGGGGTATAGCGTATAAGCTTTGATTTTTGTGACAATGATTTATGTTGCTTTAGGGCGATAATTTCATTAATAAATGCGTTGTTTTGAACATTCCGAATCAATAATTGTTTAGTACGTTTCATTTCATTCGATGTGATATATGAAGGATATACATTCTTCCGTTTGATAAATCGAAGGCATCTCGATAAAACCCGCTGTAATCGTATCAACGAAAAGGTCTTCTCGATTAATTTATCAAACATATCAATTTGTGTAGTTTGATGAAGTACAGTTTGGATTCTTCGTTCTTCTAAAAGAACATCCGAATGAAAAGGTGATAGTGATGTACATACATTTGGCCAATTCTGGTTTGGTAACGATAACCAAGGCGGTCCAGACCACCAAAGATTATGCTGGACTAACACAGAAGGCACAATCAGCTGGGTTATCCTCAGACATAACATATCGCCAATTTTCACGGGACGCGACGTCTAATATTTGTGCCGTGCGGTTACATACAAATGTATCCCATCGCCTAGGTGGTGATGAAAGCCAATGTAAAATAATTTCTGAATCCGTCCAACACGTAACGGAAGAAATATGGATATGTAAAGATGTTTTAACAAAAAGAATCGACTTAGATAAAAGATGAGCTTCGTTTAATTCCATACGTGGTATGGAAATATATTTTACAGTCCTTACACGTGTTTTTGCCACAATCAATCGCACAATAAAGCGGCCGTCTCTTTCAAATCTACTATAAACTACTGCAGCAGTACCAAGTGATGAAGCATCAGAAAAACAATGCAATTCTATTGATGTATGAGAATTAGATATGCATGGAGGTATTCGTATTTTTGTTAATATGTATCGGTAGTTCGCATTTATATCTTTGCCACCTTTGATCTAAATCTTCTGGAAGTACATCATCCCAATCTGGGGTCTGGACCCCTATTCCAAGTCTCTTAAAATAGCATCTTGAATAGTATAACCGTTGGTAATACAAAACCCAACGGATCAAATAATTTTGTCATTTCAGATAATATAATACGTTTGGTAGGTGTACCTTCATGTTGAATTTTAGTTATGTTTAAGAATAAATTATCAGACCAAGGGTTCCAGAAATACCTTGATCTAGAAAAATAAAAAAATAAAACTTTACTGAATTATTTAATATGTTATGTATTTATAAAAAAGGCGAAAAAGAGATAATTGAATATTTTATTGCTATTGTAGGGTATGTAGATATATATAAAAAAGTCGAGAAAGAGATAACTGAATTTTTATTGTTAGTGCAGAGTATGTAAATGCATGTGAGTGCAAAATGATTACATTAAGTTATTTACCATATCATTGCATATACATACAAAAACAGGACGGACATGTGTAGACAAAGGAGTAAATGTAAAGGTAATGGATAAGAAACTGAAAAGAGTAATTCACTTACCCAACTTAATCCCAAGAAGCAGGCGCCAGCTTGTAGGTACTTGTGGTGGTAGCTAATAAGAAGAAAATGTTGATTGAGGGAACAAAATAATAATTGAGAGGAAAAGAAGAATGTTAAGTGAGAGGAAAGATTTAAGTAATAAAGAAAAAAAAAAATTAAGTCAAAGAAGGTATTGTGGTACAGCTGTTCCGTGTGTTCTACTGTTATTGCTGTTGGTGTGACCTAACGGGCTCGCTCTGGTGCTATTGTTGTTGTTTGGGAAGTGTGAAGAAGTTATAGCGTCGAATGTTCTGGCTTCTTTTGCTTTTGTTGTTTAACGGACTCGTGCTAGTATTTTTGTAGTACTATTGTTGTTGCTGGTGGTATGATTTAGTGGAGAATGTTTTGGATTTTCTTTGCAAAAATTTTACATATCAGCGTATTTATATATAAATACTTTTCATAGATATAGTTTTCATAGCAATAGTTTACGTAGAATTAGTTTTTTTTTTCTTCGTCTTACTAAAAGTATTTTTTTAATTTCCTTGTGGTCTTTTTTTTTTTTGTAATCGATATTTTGGTATGTGCTGTATTTTTTTCATAGTATAAATAATTAAATGGTGTTTTAACAATTAATTGTTCTTGTTGTTTTACAAAACTCTTTATATAAATGGCAGCGTTTTTCAATATATTCTCAGAGTGAATTATTTTACGCACAAATTCACAGATTTTCTACCACAATTTATTCTATTTATTTGTATGTTTTTATTAGAATGATATATAACAGATTTCGGTAAATTATTTCCTTTACTATTCGCACGTGACTATAACTTTTTCCACTCCCTTTTGAAATAGTTGTCAATTATCAAACGTTAAATTTTGTGCGCTCGTAGTTATTAGAAACACGCACAACTTGTCATTCTCCCTGCCACCGAATGAATGAATCAGCGTGACGAAGTGAGGTGAGCATGAGTCCTCTGAGCTAGCTTTCACCTCACTTCACCTTCACCACTACTTGCTTTAAGGCCGAAACACAACAGGTGCTATCTTTTTTTTTTTTGTGGTTTATTTATATTAGCAAATTGTATTCTTTTTTATTCGGCGTTCCATGAACATGATGTATAGTTTTTTCCTTTTTTTTGGGTTCAATAAATTATTTTAATAAAAATGATGTGCTAATTCAGTTGGAAAGACCTTTGTTTGATTTTATATATATATATATTTTTCGCAAGGTTGTAAATGCAAACAGTTAATTTTACGAATGAAAAACTTTCAATATTCACAAAATGTCGACACATGCGCACATACACTACCAAACACACATAGAAATGCGAACGTGTTACAATGCGATTCAATGTGCAAGCCCAGCAATGGTTAAAATCCAACTACCACTCATCGAATGAATCAGCGTCATGAAGTGAGATGAGCTTGAACCCTCTGAGCGTGCTTTCACATCACTTCACCGTCACCACTACTTTTCACCTCTACTTCTTTAGAGCTGAAACACAACACATATCCTAGTTGTCGTCAAAAGGACATTAATTTTTATAGGCTTTTTTATTTGCCCAAAAGATGGGATTTAAGCAATTAAAAGATCTAGCCACGTTAACATCTAAGATTGATATGTATCATGGTATGTTTTTAACTTTTAAATACTTAGATCCTTTATTGTAGGTTTCTGGCCAATCACATGCAAATGGCTTAAGCTAAGAACTTATGATGCTCAGAAAAGACAAAGTAAACAAAATTTAATTTATCTATATCCACTATTGGCCTACTGGTTTGATTTTTTTTAGGTTATTTTAATTAGTATGTACACATCTTGGCTCCTTTTCACCAATTCGTTATCTTTCTCTTTACGATGAATTATTTATTACCTCTGTTTAATTCAATTAAATCATATGCTTAATGTAAATAATAGACTTCTTAACTTAACTTAACCTAGCATATATCACACTACGCATAGCTCCATTTATTTTATTAGAAGATTCTTATCATCCTACTATTTCTGTATCATTGAAAATTGATTGAAATGTATATTTGTATTTGTGAACTAAACAACAGGTACTATGTATATTTTAATACGGAATATAACATACTGTCTGACTTCACTTGGAATTTAATCTATGACGTTTACAATAGTAGTTTGTCTGCTATATATGATTTTATGCTTTCTACAATTTCTTTAAGTGCACCTTTTAGGTTAATCCTTCATTCAAATTTGTGTTGTCCGGTTTTCTGATGTACTGAAAAGACTCTTTTAACGGTTTAAACGAATTGGATTTCCGCCAGATATGGAAAGATATAAATATAATATTGAGTATGACGTAAGTATTGAAGTATTTAATGCTTTGTTTTCATTAAAATCGTCTTGTTATTTGTGTCGGTTATGGAGTACCGTTATGTATTGTACATTTTCATTGCAAATTTTGCTTACTTCCCTTACATTATACCGCTCCACAAGAGCGGCTATAGAAATTTAATTTATATATGTAGGGGTATTGTGAACTTAGCGTTTATTGACTGATAGACCCCAACCACCCATTAGAATTATGACTTCTTCCCACCATGGCTTTACTAAAGGTAAATCTACAGCTACTAATTTGCTTGAATTAATTTTCAGTATATATCGCGCATTTTCGCATCGAAAACAAATTGATGTTATTATATTATATACTGATTTTTCTAAGGCCTTCCACAGAGTCCCTTATTCTCTTCTTTTACATAAGTTGAGATGTATTGGTTGTCTTTTAAATTTGATGCAGTGGTTTTGATCCTGTATGTATTCGTGTACTCAACACGCGCTTTTTAAGAGGTATATTTCACGTAATATTGAATTTATTTCTCAAGTCATTTGGGTTCTCTACTGTGAATTTGTTTATTAAAGATCTTCCCTCATGCATTAAATAATTAAATGTTTTAATGTTTCTTCACGGCGTTCAAATTTTTCATTCTTTTGACACCTTTAATAGCAATACCTTATTACACACTGACCTTTCTGAATTATTCCTTTGGTACAAACTTTATAATATGACATTGAACTTGGACTAGTGTAAAAATTTACACGTTCAATTTCTGTTCCTCTGTCTATTGATAATTATATTAATAACCACTAACCACTTTTTTTGAGGAGTTCTCCTTGATACGAAATTTATCTTTAATATGTTATAGCTATCCGTTGTTAACAAATCTAAGTCTCTTCTTGGTATTTTAAAACGCTGGCCTAAGGAATTTGTTGATCCGCATGTGTCTAAAGCGCTTTATGTTTCGTTAGATCGGCCTATTCTGGAATCTGTTGTAGTTGTTTGACCGCCTAATTATAATGGTGGCATTGATCTTATCGAATCTGTTCTAAAGTAATTTTTACGATTCGCATTACGTGGATTGCACAGACGAACTTGGTTACGGGTGAGTTCTTTTTATAAAACTGCTTTACCTAGTAGACCCTTTGCATTAATTAAATTGTCACATTGGCGAACCAATTATGGGTTTTATCACCCTTTAAGGGTTGTGTTATATGGATTACTTATTCAATGAGTCTTTTTTGTCTTATTAAATATAAAAATTTAAATTTTGAGATAATTGCTTTTGGATTGCTCCTTTTTATACCCTCCACCTTATGGAAGAGGGTACGTTCATTTTGATCATCCGTTTACAACTCTTCGAAGGAAGCCTCGGAGACCCCACAAACCATATATATTCTTTTTAATGTTGTGTATATATTCTTAATCAGCATGAAAAGAGAAATCGTTTGAGACATGTCCGTCCGTGTGTCCGTCTGTTGTTGGCACTCTCACGGTCGTAATTTTTGAGATCTCAAATTGAAACTTTGCATACGTATTCTTAGTTCAATTTCGCTGTTCCGTGTTGAAATTGGGCAAAATCGGTAAAGAGACACGCCCATAATAAACGAAAATCTCATCGTACCTCGAAAAAATTGTATCTTTAAAAAATTATATATCGCACAATACTATGCCTATCAAGTTGAAATTTGGTGTATATATAAGTGGTACCGTTATCCAACACTGTGCCAAAAATGGGCGTGATTGAATAACGAAAACGCCTATAATTTAAAAAAAAAACACTATAACAACTAATCAACAACATCATAACATAACAAATAACAAATATAGCGGTAAACAACAAATATAACAAATGAAGTATGAAAAAAGGTAAAATACAATAACAACCAACATCAACAATTGCTATAACAACTAAAGGAAAATCATTAACATCAACAAGATCTAGAAAAACAGAAGTAAATAAGAAAATATATATTTTTTTAAGTAACACTATGTAAGTTATCAAAAAATAACGTTGCAGCATCGAGACGTGCTCTTAAGAAACCACTGCCGTAAGCCTAGGACAACGATTAACAAAATTATTTAAGAAATTTTACAATATATAAAAATTATTTTAAGCACAATTATCAAAAATAAAAATTTATAAAACCATTTAAAATTACAAAAATTATTCAGGAAGATTATAAAAAGTTATTTTTTTTTATAAAAATCGGAACAGTTCTGATATCTGTATAACTAGAATTTTCAAATTTTTCAAGATCAAGCGTCTTTGCTTTGTATCGGACATGCTATTATATACTTTTTTAATTGACATTGCATGGTTAATATATATCTAAATCCATTTGTTATTCTTAATGGTCCTACAGTGTCAATTTCTACTATTTCAAAGCTTGTTGTAGGTGTGCTTGTTGTAATTTGTTGTTCTCTGACATGTGTTATTTGTTTATTAGATTTACAATCTGAACAAGTATTCACAAAGTGTTTTATCATTTTATTCATATCCTTCCATAGATACCTCTATTTGAGTTTTAATTGAGTTTTTCTAACTCCTAGGAGTCCGCCGTGTGGACTATTGTGATATTCATTTATTAATTTAAATTGAGTCAATTTGTCATTAATCTTTTGAGGGTGTTTATACAATATAATATTCAATTTTTGGGCATTATTACAAATCTTTTGTAATTTTTTATGTACATTTTCTTTAAAATCTTTTTCATCTATAATTTTAAATATATCATCTCCTTTATTTAATGCTTTAGCAAATATTTTCTCTTGTAATGTTCATGTAATATTTATGTAATGATTTATGGGTTAAGGCAAAGGATCGCCATGTTATAATTTGTTTTTTTTTATGTTATGCTAAGGTTTATATTGGATTATTTAAAATACCCACATTTGCTTAGAAAGCAAAGTCCACTAGCATAGAATGCTATGTGTGGGTGAGTATCCTTTTTATTAGTTTATTTTTATAGATACTTACATTTGCTCCATTAGAGCAAAATCCAGTAGCAATTATTTGCTATGTCTGGGTAAGTAACTATTTTATATGATTTTATATAGATCAATCAATGTTCAACTACCTTTAAGATTATTTTATTGATTGATAACTAATTGTACATTTTGTTCAACTTATATACTAATTTTACTTATGAGTATGACCTACTTACTTACTAACCTACTTACTTACAAATTGTAAAAAAAGAAAATAATGCTTAGCCTTGAAAATATTGAACTTCAAAATAATGCTTATTACGCTTAACAAATATAATGCTTACAATGCTAAATATTTATTACACTGAAATTGTGAAGTACAGTGAGTTATATTAAAATTGTATAGTACACTACACTCTTTAATCAATCTTGATGTCAGTTTATCCATAATCGAATCGAAATTCGGTGGATTTTCACTGCATCGTAATAGTATATCTTTTTCATTTATATCTATACTAACTTTCTTCTTTATTTTGTTTTTGCCTTTGATAAATTCAATTTTTAATTTCTTTAATTTATTTACATCAGACATTGAAGTACAATCCCAAATATAAAGTTGGCCAGACTTCGGTTTATTAGTACAGTCTGTATGGTTAATATCATTATTCTCTTTATTTTTATTATCTTAGCGATATCTGCTATCTTTTCATTATTCATCATTTTTAACTTTTGCCCTCTTGTTATTAAATTTATCTTCTTAGGTATCATATATTTTAAAATATCAGTATCCTTTTTAATCCGTGACAAAGCGTCAGCGTTTGTATTATAACTTCCTTTTTTATAAATTACTGTAAAATCATAATCGCATAATTCCATTCTAATGCGCGTCATTTTGGATGATGGGTTGTTGTGAGTGAATAGTGACACTAATGGCCTATGGTCTGTTTTAATCACGAATTTACGACCGTATAGGTATGGTCTAAAAAATTTAATACCCCAATGAATAGTGAGTAATTCTTTTTCTATTATGGGTTTGTTTATGTCATGCTTCGAAAGAGTAGTGCTTGCATATGAAATTGGTAAATCGTGTCCAATTTCTCCCTGTGATAATATGGCTCCTAATACGAAATCTGAGGCATCAGTTGTCAATATAAATGGTTTGTCAAAGTCAGGGTATTGTAGTATAGGGGAATTCATTAATTTTTGTTTTAAAGTTTCGAATGCTTTTTGGCATTCATTTGACCATATAATTGATGGTTGATTCTTTTTTGATAAGGAGTTTAGACATTTTGCAATTTGTGCAAAATCTTTTATAAATCTTCTGTAGTAATTACAAAGTGCGACGAATCGTCTTACTTCGTCTCCGTTTTTGGGTGTGGGATAGTTTTTTATAACATTAAATTTTGAAGGGTCGGTTTGGACGCCATTCTTAGTTATCAGATGTCCAAGATATATGACTTCGGGTACCAAAAAGTTACATTTACTAGCATTGAGTTTCAAATTATATTTCTGTAGTCTAGTGAATACTTTTATGAGATTTTCGTTGTGGTGTTTGAGTATGCAGTCAAAAATAATGATATCGTCCACATAGAGAAAGGCGTTGGAGTCCAGTCCACTTAAAGCTATTGTGAGCATTCTCTGAAAACTGTTTGATGAAATTTTGAGTCCGAATGGTAGTCGTTTAAATTGGAAATGTCCTTTATTTGTCGAGAAAGCTGTTAGGGGTATGGAATCTTTGTGTAGGTTTATTTGGTGAAAAGAACTAGTCATATCTAACGTGGAAAAATATTTAGCTCTTCCCAGTTTGTCAAGAACTTCTTCAAGTCTGGTTAGTGGAAATTTGTCGTTTACCAATTTGTCGTTCAATTTTCTAAAGTTTACTACAAGTCGCCATTTTTGTGTGTCGTTAGTTGTCTTTTTAGGTACAATTAGTAAGGGTCAATTATAAGGGCTTACCGAAGGTTCTACTATGTCTTTGTCTATTAGCTTCTGTACTTGATTATTAATTTCCTCAGTTTGGGTTTGTGGAAGACGATAATTTTTGATGTAAACAGGTGTGTTATTGTTTGTCTGAAGTTTCTGTATATAGAATTTATTTGTTGTGAGTTTTTCTCCGTCTATATGAAATATGTCTTAAAAATCTTTAAACATCTCTATTAATGAATCCTTAGCAATTTTATCTTCTTAATTGTATCCAACAGGCTGTTAAGTCGCTCTTTGTTGGCTTTGTTTTGTGTTTTAGTATTTAGTATGTGAATCCTCTTTTAATTTTATTTTTATTGGATGTGATCTGATCTGGGTGGTATTGAGATTATTTTGGGTTTGTTAGTTTCCATTGGAAGTACGATGTCTTCATTATTTGTAACGACTTCCATAGTCATTGTTTCGTAGTCTAGTTTGCACAGGTAATCTCTTAAAAAATCAATTTCTAATATTCCATCTGTGGATATTGGGAAATTATCCTTCACTACATGGAATTCATGTGGTAGTTCTGTTTGTCCTACCTGTAGTTGTATAAATGTTGTTCCAATAGTATATATAGTTGCTGTAGTTATTCCACTTAGATTGTATATATTGTTTATTAGGTTAGCTTTTGTGATATGTAATATGTAAGATTTTATTATTAAAATATCTGCTCCTGTATCAACTAGTAATCTTATAGTTTTATTTTGCTTAGTCTGAAGTCTGAAGTATAACATAAAAGGTGTTTTTATTCGATATAATAAGAATTTTATGTGTGTTTATACGCCAGTGATAGTGTCGTCCACCACCATCCATCCATTTCCCTGGTTCTGTACAACGTTTAAGTGTATTCTTCTATTATTTTGATTAATATTTTGATTAATATTATCTGAAATTGTTTTGCACATTTGTGTTCTGTCTGATGTGCATATTTGTGTTTTGTCTGGAATTATTGTATGCTGGTTGTGTTCTGCTGTTCAACGTCGGATTTGGACACTTATTTGCGAAATTTCTTTGTGTATTGAAATTTCTTTGATTATTGTCTCTGTATGAAGTGGAAGGTGTATCTAGTATCGTTATGTTAGTATTTATTTTTATTTGATTTATTTATTCTAAGTACTTGGGATTTATTTTGGAAGCTATGGTCTTTTTCCAATTCTAGAGCTAAGTTGACTGCTTGGGTTAACGATTGGGGTTGTGCAGCGAATAGAGTCTGTTTATATTTTTCGTCAATTCCCTTTTTAAATACCGTGAGAGCATAATTGTCGTTCATCTTGGTGATAACATTCCGTTCAGCTGTAGATGCTGTATTTCCTAATTCTGGAATCTGTAGGTCATTTAATTGGGTAATCAGACTAACTACCTTATCTTTAAAATTATTAACGCTACCTCGTTGTTGTAAATTGTTTAAGGTGTTGTGTAGTGTAGGTATTGTCTGTAGGTTTTTAAAATTACTTTTGATTGAATTATAGAGTTCTTCTAATGTGTTAGGTATTTGAATTGAGCCTATTGCCGTCTTCACCTTTTGGGTGAGTTTTATGTGGTAAACAAATTCTAATAGATCTGTTTTACCAGCTTCTGACAGATTTTTTGATAGTATTTCGACAAATTTGCAAAATTTTTCGACTTCCTCAAATTTGCCAGAAAAGATGGTCAATGTTTTCATTGCCAATTCCATATTGAAAGCCATTTTAAAATTTCCTAATTGTTCCTCAAAATTTTCTTTTAAACTTATATATGCATTCTTCAATTGAACTTTTAGTTCTACAGGTATTTTGTCTTGATCTATCTTCTGGAATTGTTCCTTGATTACTTTAATTTCTAAAAGTTTCCCTTCAACTGTCGTTTTTATACGAACAACCAGTGGTTTTCTTTAAGTATGTTTCGGTTTTTATAAGGGTTTGCAAAAGTGATGTAGCTTGGTCCATACGAAATATGTGTACATAAAACTGGTAAGAACTGAGACTGTTTAAGTTATTAAAGAAAAGTGGTGTTATTGGGAGTAAATTAAATAAAGTAGACGACGACTCTGCTAACACTACATTTTAAAATGGAGTTGACGCTGTAGAGTGTCAAATTTTGTGTTCTCTATTATGGCAATAAATTAGGCAGTATCGTGGCCTGAAAAAAAAAAAATTGTCAGGATCATTATCTGCAGGATCAAAGAAATTTGTCAGAATCGTGTTCTGCAGGATCGAAAAATTTATCAGGATCATAGTTTGTAGGATCAAAAATTTGGCAGGAGCAAAAATTCTGTTTCAGGATCGTGGTCGGCAGGATCGCCATGTTATAAGTATTTGGTTTATTCGTATATGGACTATTTGTATTATGTGTTTTGTTGTGTACAAAACTAATATCATGTGTCGCGCAACGCGCAACTTAAGTATCCTGCAAGAATGCAAGGATTCTTAAGAATGATATTTGAAATCGCATATTAAAATAGGGTAACAACTCTGGATCTATACATTTATTCCAACCTACTTTTAACATCTCCTTAACCCTTTTCTATACTATGTCTGTCTCCGTCTGCTGCCTGATTCTGTTAACATCTAATAATTTATTGCCTTGTTGTAAGAAATTTAAATAAACGTCATCAGATAGTTCGTTTTCCATGGTTTCCTTGCTAGGATATCGGGAGAAATAGTCCGCAATATTACTTTTTGATTTAATATTCGCGATTTCATATTGGTACCCCGGTAAGAATAACGCTATATGTTGTAGCCGATTCGAGACCATTGCCGGAATACTCTTCCGCGGGTTAAAGATATAATGAAGTGGTCTGTTATCTGTAACTAACACAAATTTGCGGCCAAATTCATAATGATGAAATTTTTTAATTCCAAATAATATTGCAACCGCCTCTCTATCTAATTGGGAGTAACGGACAGAGTTCTAGACGCGAACTCAATAGGTCTTTCAGTACCCTTTTCATCTAGTTGTACCAAAATGGCGGCGACGCTCACTGGATTAGCGTTCACTACAACTTTTGTTTGTTATAATGGGTTAAAATGTGCTAAACCTTGATCGGACATAAATTTTTTTTTCAATTTATCTACCGCTTCGGTGCAATCAACCGACCAGCAGAATCTTTGATTCGCTTTTAACAATTGGAATAACGGATTCAACAAGGTTGACACGTTCGGTATAAATTTCCTATAAAAATTTACCATGCCCAAAAAAGCTTGCAACTCTTTAACGTTTCTGGGATATGGCACATTATTATTCTCGTTTACCTTTTCCGCATCCATACGCAGTCCGTTCTTGTCCATAACATGGCCTAAGTATTGTATTTTTTCAAGGAAAAATTTGCATTTATCTATGGATAGCGCAAAACCCACATCATTCAAAATAGCTAAAACGTTTTCTAGGCGCTTTATATGTAATTCTCTCGTCGGAGCACTAATTAAAATGTTGTCTAAAAATGCTACCACCCCTTTTAAATCTGTTAATGAATCTATATCTTTGGAAAATGGCTGGTGTCGACGACAATCCATATACTAAACGTGTATACTGAAATAATCCCTTGGGAGTGGATATAGTTGTAAGTTTCTTAGATTTGACATCTAACTGTAATTGCTGATATGCTATACTCAAATCTAATTTGGAAAATTCCACGCCCTTATGTAATGTTGCAAATAAGTCTTCTATACGCGGCAGCGGATATCGTTCAACATTTAATTGGGGGTTTACGGTTATTTTAAAGTCACCACATATACGAACACTCCCATCCTTTTTAATGATGCGTACTATTGGTGTTCTCCAATCTGAAAATTTTACCGGTTCTAGAACACCTAACCTGACCAACTTATCGATTTCTTCATTACCCTCTCTCTAAAGGCTAAGGGAATTGGTCGAGGTCTGAAAAACTTGGGAATTGCTCCGTCTTTTAAGCTAAGACTTACGTGACTTTTTCCAAAAAGCCCTAAACTACTGTTGAACAAACAAGGAAACTTCTTCATTAAATTATGCTTAATCGCGGTTACTGGATTGTTATAATTTAAATTTGCAATCTTGACTTTAAAAACTCTTAAAAACCGTCTGCCTAATAGGGGTGGACCACCGTTTTGGACAACAATAAAATTTAGACATGCTGTTCTCTTACCATACGATACTGGCACCTCACACATTCCTACCGGTGTTATACTGGTACCATCATACAACTTCAACATCACATTAGCACTTTTCAATTGATATCTATAAAAATTAGTATTATAAAAACATTCCGAAATCATGTTATTTTCAGAACCGGTGTCTAGTTCCATAAAAACAAGACGGCCCTCAATGGCTACTTGTATCTTTATGGGATCATCACCTGAACTTACTATCGAAAAAAAACTTAACTCGTTATCATTATTTTTATAGGTTAACGGCTTATCTACATAATACACCTTTTGCTCACCACACATTCTTTTTAAGTGCCTCCGCTTCTTACAATTATTACATGTTGTAAAGAAGTTCTTGAAGGTAGCTGGGGTATAACTCAGCGAGTCCAAGGTTCTTCCCAAAGAAATTTATTTGACGGGATGTTATATGTCTCGAGTCTTTAGATTTGCCTTCTTTAATTTGACGTTTTTTTAGAGCGGTAACGGCTTGTGGTGCGGAGTACGGCGTTACTGCAGAATTGATGGGTGGGCGATGCAAGTGTAAAGAAAGATATAGAGCGGTGAGCGGTACAGCGGTACATGTAGTAAAATGTCGAGCAATGAGTGGTACTAGATCGGTCAGCGGTTAATACGTGATGTATAGTACTTGAGCGGTGCGGGATGCAGAGCGGTGAGCGTTTGCTGAGAGCGTTACAGGATACCAGAGGTGATCGTTACTGGATACGAGCGGTCGAATGTTACTGGATACGTGCGGTGAGTGTTTCTGGATACAATCGTTGAGCTTTTCTGGATACAAGCGGTGAGTGTTACTGGATATGAGCGGCGGGCGTTCTAGATACGAACGGTGTGCGTTTCTGGATGCGAGCGGTCGAACGTTACTGGATACATGCGGTGAGTGTTTCTGGATACGAGCGATGCGTGTTTCTGGACGGCGAGTGTCGCTTTTTTTTGCAGAGCAACAAAAAACAATGCGCGGTCTTATAATCTAGGCGCGCGGTATAGAGGTACAACGCCGGTGTGACCTAGGCGCTTGCAATATATATATTGCAGGATATCTAGGTGCGAGGGCTGAGAGATAGCGACGGCGGCGCGACCTAGGCGCTTGCAATATAAATATTGCAGGATATGTAAGCGCGGAAACTGAAAGATAGTAAGGGTGGCGCGACCTAGGCGCTTGCAATATAAATATTGCAGGATATCTAGGCGTAGAAAACTGAGAGATAGCGACGGCGGCGCGACCTAGGCGCTTGCAATATAAATATTGCAGAATATCTAGGCGCGGGGACTGAGAGATAGCGACGGCGACGCGACCTAGGCGCTTACAATATAAAAATATTGCAGGATATCTAGTCGCGGGGACAGAGAGACAAATGCTATGCTCGCAGCCAAATATCTCAGAAAGAAAACAATGGATTAGCTTGGTTTGTTTTGTTACAAGAATTCATTTTATTATTTTGCTCACCTTACTAGTTTGACGGCTCCAGCCACACTGCATCATGTCATAAAATTTGCTTCGCCTTTTATAGTGTGGCAGGGCTCATAAATCATACTTAATTTTACTAATATTAATATAATAATTAACGGGATTATGTTTTAAAAATAGAAATAGAAATAAATAAGCAAAAACAAAAAACTAGCAAGCAGGAATTCAAGCATACAAATAAACAAAAAATAAATAGCGGGATCTTAATTGCACTTCTAATTTAATGAAGCAAATCAAAGTAAACAGAGTATGGAATTCAATAACAATAAAACAAATAATTTTAATCTTCTACTAACTGTAAACAAAGCATTGAAAAAAAAATCAATGGTATACTAAGTTTAGGGTGACATATGTTTAAGTTTTGATCTTATGTGTGGCGCAAAACGAATGTTGTGACTTTGCGCCTCACAATGTATAGTTTTTGAATTTACAGTTTTCACTTTTATGATTACCATTACCACAAACTGCGCACATGTATTTTTTTTGCGGCTTACATGGACTGAACGGCTTAGGCTGCACTGCTTTATGCTGTTGTTGTTTTGACTCCAATTGTTTGGCGTCCAAGTGTTTTTTTCTACAAAAATGCAACTCATCTTCCTTCTTAACCTCCATTTCGTTAACCTCGTATTGATGCTTTACATATTCTACGCTATTTGCTATTTCTACTGCTTTCGCCAAGTTAATTAAAACACTTTCTAAAAATATTGTATATTTGGTCAGACCTTTCTCCAACCCCATTATAAATTTATCTCGGATTACCTCTTCAAGATTAGCACCAAATTCGCACTTTGTAGCTAGCGACCTTACGCGAACCGCCCATTCGTTTACTGTTTCTGTGCTCTCCTTGTTTGCACTATAAAATTTCAAGCGTTCGGCAAACCCTGACGATGGAGGCTTGAAATGCTCACTCAAGGCTTTAAACACATATCCAATTTTGTTGTTTCATCACCCATTTTAGTTGGCCACAACAAATTTTGCATCAGCAAAAATGAGCCTTCTGAAAGCGCTGTCACCAAAATTGCTTTCTTTTTTGCGTTCGATGAAATGCCATTTGCGACAAAAAATTGGCTTAACTGCAACTGAAACACCTCCCACGTGTTTGACGTATAATCAAACCATGGTGCTTTTCCGATCAGCGCACTCGTCATCTTTTATCTCTCGTCGCCAGTATAATATTTCGAATATATTTTCACTTTAACAATACTTTAACTTTAACAATATATTTTCACTTTAACAATCCATTAACCTTAACAATATATTTTCACTTTAACAATCCATTCACGTGTATTTCCAAAAGAGAAGAGAGATCATTCTAAAAAGAGATGACAACTGGAATATAAATATAATTAATCTAGAGATGACACTAATTGCATACACTACAATTGATAAATTTAATTTAATAAATAAATGAAAAGCGGTCTTTACCTCCTGGTATACCATACTTGGTATAAAATCAGTGTTTCGTGTCATTTGCATTTGTGTCAAACCTTATCCATTAACGACACAATCTCCTTTCTAAGAGGCGAACCATGTTTGACACAATCGTAGAAACAGTGCTTTGAGCCATACTGAGGTGCGCATTATTCCCCGTCAACCATTGGTATCCTCCTGATGCTAGCATTTCTAGGGTAACGCTTAATCGTAATATATATGTACCTCTCATACCACAAATTCCGTGCACCAACTAAAATATATGTGCTTTTGGATACGGCTCCTTTCTCTACCCACCAAAAAGCAAGCCACAATGTTGTTCATATTTTCCTTTAATTATTTCGAAATTTGTACAATTAAAATTAAACTTATATAAATAAACTTTATATTTACTTACGTTTTTAAAAAAAATTATTAAAACTACACCAATAAATACACAATTATATTTTTTATATACACAAATTATACTTTTTATAAGGAAACGACACCAATTTTACTCAGGTTTGAATAAAGGCAAATATTAACGAATCTCAAACGTTTGTTTTGCTTATGTGAATCAATATAACTACTCTCAATACAATATTTATCAGCTGTTTGGTTGCGTAAAACTTTTTTAAGACACATATACGAGATTCTTACGATACTTATACGAAATTTAGATACATGAATAGTTTTGAGCAAAAAAACGATACCGTGCGTGAGTTTCATGTTATGTGATTAGTACCCTGAATAAAATGATGTGGATATTTAACGTTATGTATTAGAAAGACTCAAGCATTTTTTTTTTGGTTAAGAAATGTAAGTTAATTTAAATATTTTTCGCTAATAAATGTATATACCCAATAGTCACAGAAGTAATTATAATATTTTTTTTTTCTTTTAAAGGTGACATGTTTTTGGTGAATATATTATGAGTGCTTCGGATAGCGCCTTATAAATTTAGAAGAACTTAGTTGGAAAATCATTACTGTTATTATAAGAACACTCAGCACAGGTAATATTAATATTTTACGTTATCAATTTAACCATAATGATGCAGATTTTTAATATGGAGAAGAAAAACGTTTTAAATAATAGACGAAATGATGAATCAATGTATAAAAATCAAATAACTCACAAGGATATCGAAAAAAATTGTGCAAAAAATAAGTTTTATTATAATTATGAAAATCATCGATATTACAATGGAAAACTGAAAAATACTTTTGTTAGACGCGCAACTGGCACATCTTCAAAAATAATCTGTGATGAATACGTAATTGATAGACGGCTAAATCTGCAACAATTTGAACATTTGTTTGCTAAAAACACAAATTGCCGTCGCGTTTGGCCAAACTATAAATCTACAAATAGTTCTAAATTAACTTTGGCAATGGCAAATCTAAAAACCTTAAAAGCGACTTATTGGGTACACTATCGTATAATTTGTGAACAAACGAATGTGCTACTGCATGCGAAAGTTACAAGCAACCAGCGCAATATGTATAATGTAAAATGTGCTCATATATTGTGCTGCAGACGTTTAAAACAACGATCTATTATTGAAATACATACAGCATTAAATGTATTACAGGCGATAAATAGGCTTATACAAAGAAGTATTCAATTGACTTATGTAATGTTCATTACCTTAATAATGTTGATGCAAGTCAAGTATACTACTCAATTGTTATCAACTAAGGCTGCACCAGCTGCCTCTAATGATACAATTTTAAAGCCCACGGAAAATATAGGCTCTATAACAATTTACAAAGATAATAATAATAATAAATATCAAACAGCTGGAAGAGATAGTGACACAGGTTTATTGGTGGTAACCAAATCTGGTGTGTCGACTGGTCTTAGTAACGCCTATTTGGATAAGTTGGATAATTTGGAGAGAAGCTTAGCCGCAGTTTTGATTAAAGTAGCATATGGTACTACATCAACTACGAAGCGGAGCATACCAGACAACAATTATGTGCCAAGTTTAACTACAGTAGCCACGCCTTTGCTTACTACACTTCGGTAATACATTTAACAAAAAACAACATTATATTTTGGCTTTTATATACGTTATAAAATATTCTATGACTTTTATCAATATAATACTAATAGTTTAGAATATTCTTCTGGTTGTACTTTTGCGTCTAGCTTATAATGAGATATAAATGATGAATGTAATATTAGAAAAACAGTTTGTAAACAAATAATTCCAAAACTTAACAAAAAATATTGCCATTTTTCAAAAAAAAAATTACTTTTCATCACATTATACAAAATTTTAGCACAATATCTCAAACGCACACACGGACATACATGTCTAAATCGACTCAAAAATATATTTACTTTGTAGGGTCTTTCTGGGTGTTGCAAACGGAAGACCAAACTTCATTTACTAAGGTAGATGGGAGCAAGTAAGAAAACTAAATTTAGCCTAGGTCAATGCCCTCCACATCTAGGTGTGGTAAATATCTATATATATTGCGCTCTCTAATAGTGTGTGTATTACGTATCAGCTTGGTAGTCTAATTTTATGGTGAATATAGTTTTTTGTAAATTGTGGGCGTTATCCGACAACGCGCAATTTTGGCACATCGATGGATGAGATACTTATAAATATGCGTACTGAATTTCAATTTAATAGCTCAATTTTTGTGGCAGCTTTAGGAATTTTTGTCGCTCAAGTTTATAGTTAAATTTTTGTGGCATATAATTAGATTTTTGTCAATTTTGGGCGTGGTACTTATCCGATTTTGTCATTTAAAATACCGATCTTCGTGCAATAACTAAAAGTACCTGTACAAAATTCAATTCAATATCTCAAAATTTACGCCTGTGAGTATACCAACAACAGACATACATACGGACTTCACGGACAATCATGTCTAAATCGACTCAGTTTTTGATGCTGATCAAGAATATATATACTTTGTAGGGTCTCTGATACATCCTTCTGGGTGTTGCAAACGGAAGAACAAACTTAACATACTCCCATCACTAAGATGGATGTCATAAAAAAAGCGTTATATATTAGAAACCGTGACCTGTAACTCGTACGAAAATTTATAAATGCAAATTTAATATACGGCAAGTGGTGTAGAGTGTAAGAAGAAATATCATATTTTGCGTATTTCAGCATCTTCAATTAAGTGCAAAAAGTTTTTCAAAATAAAATCTTACATTTTTCATTTAATTTGAAAATTTATTTATATATTATTTACTATTTAAACCGAAAATAGTGGGTGTCATATAAAATTTTGGCACATTGAAAAACATAATTGAATTACAAACAACTTAAGAATTGCTAAATTTATTGACGTCTAAAAAATCGACTTACTATTTTTATCACGACCACCATATTCTTAAATGATAGATCAGAGGTACTGTACTATATCATATTATAGTACGAGGGGAGTGCTATTTTTTGCATCAAAGGTAATACGCCCATAACGTTTAGGATTTTGGAAATGCCCATATTTATATATAAAAGTGTCTTAAAAATGATTTTTTATAGTAATCTGAAATTGGTGCACTTCTTAATATACTAATAAATTCTAATAGTATATAAAACAAGATAGAGAAGTTCGGTTAAGACCGAAGCTTAAATACCCTCCACCTTTTATAATCCTCTAAAAAATAAGTTCCTATTGCCATATTTATGTATATGACTATTTCATGTACTTACGCAAATAATGTTTTTTTTAAATTATAGGCGTTTCCGTTATTTAATCACGCCCACTTTTGGCACAGTGTTGGATAACGGTACCACTTATATTTATACTATAGGCGTTTCCGTTATTTAATCACGCCCACTTTTGGCACAGTGTTGGATAACGGTACCACTTATATTTATACTAAATTTCAACTTGATAGGCATAGTATTGTGCGATGTATAATTTTTTAAAGATACAATTTTTCGAGGTAAAGTGAACATAAAGCCTAGTCAGTGTGGGACTTTCACCCACTAGAACCCCTTCAACGTCCGCCGCAGTTCTTCTGGGACTACCGTTAAGTATTACGTAAGGAGAAACCGTCTGAGACTATGTTCAAATCGTACGTACAGTGTCGGTCATTCTGTCTGAATCTATGACGTTCTGAGTCTTTTCATGATGTTGGCACTTTACGCTCGCCCATACATTGTTGTCTCTGATTACGTACTTTGCGATAGCGCCACCGCTGAGTGGCTCGTCAATTACATCAGCGATTTTCGTCCGCTTAGCCTCAAATCTGGGACATTCTATCAAAATGTGTTCTGCCGTGTCTTCGTTAATTTGACATTCAGGGCACCAAGGTTCGCTGTCATGGCCGAAAAGGTGTAGGTAACTACGGAAACAACCGTGTCCGCTGATAATCTTCGTCATACAGTACTCAGTATGTCCGTGATGCCTGTTTAGCCAATGTTCGATTTTGGGTACGATTACGTGTGTCCATCGACCTTGGCTAGATATGTCCCATTTTCTTTGCCATTCATGGTAGCTGCCAGTCATCACGGCGTACTTTTCTTCGTGTGTAACTTTTCTGTTTGACTGTCTTTTGAGGGAGTTTTAAACCCGCAACATACTCTGAGTGCAGTTGCGCGAAACAATTTATTAAAATGCTTATTGTAACTAGGATATTTCTTCAACATATTACTCCGTACAGGTGCAGCATACATAGTTATGGAAATAATCATTTTGGCAAGAAGTAAACGTTTTGGTTGCCGAGGTCCACCAATATTAGCCATCATACGAGCTAGAGCGGTGTATACTTTACTTGCTTTGTTACATACTGATATCATGTGCTGTAAAAAGTTTAGTCGTGCGTCTATTACCATTCCTAAATATTTGATATTGTCTCTTGTTAGGTTATGTCCGGCTATATTTAGCTTCAGCTTCAGTTTTTTGTGGAGATAGCTGCAATTTATGTTCAGTGAGCCATTCCACAATTTTTGCTACAGTTCTAACGCACGAAGTCTGGATCTCTGTTTCTTATAATTCGTAATTAGGTAAGCAGGGACCTCTTTTTTATTCATAAATATATATATACTTGATCAGCACCAAAAACTGAGTCGATTAAACATGTATGTTCGTGAGTCCGTGTGTCTGTCTGTTGTTGGCATTTTCATGGGCGTAAATTTTGAGATATTTAGCTAAAATTTTGGACAGACGCATAGTTTCTGCACGCTGGCCCCTGTTTAAAATGGGCAAAATCGGTCAAGAGTGGTGCCCGCAATAGAGAAAATTTTATTTTTCTGCCACAAATATTGGGCTATTAAGTATAAATTTCGTACACATTTTTATAATCACTCCATCAATTGATGTGCCGAAAATAGGAGTCATCGGATAACAGACACGTCCACAATAGACAACAATAAACGCTTGCAACTCTTGAATTGAACAGGTGTTAATTTTCGCGTTCTATAATTTTTTTATTAAAATTATTATAAATTCTATTATTTAAACAAATATATTTTGATTAATTCATTTATTGGTATTACTTTGTCGCGCATTGTTTACTAATAAACGACTGTATCAAGTGCGGTATCCCAATAAGGGGTGAAAGAAGTGTAAGATGTGGGGGTGTTTGTGGAAAAAATTTCTACTTCACCTTAGAATGTTACGGTCTCAACTAGTTGTCCTTAAGTCTTCTGAATGCCAATAATCTTCTACGCTTTATATTTATGTGATAATTGTGTTTGGTATATACATACTGTTGATTTGGCTTTAAAAAAACCTGCAATTAATTGCTAACAAAGACAGCATTCTCTTAGCTGAATATAAAAAAGAATTTAACACTAGAAATACTGAAACTTTGTATATACCTATATTGACAAAATGACTGCATTGTGAAAGAATAATATGCAAAGAAATTTTTTTAAAATTAATTTTTAATATTTTTTATATTATTTAGATTTATATAACAAGTTACTTCACTTGGAAAAAAATAATTTATGCATTATTATTTGTACATTTTATGCAAATGAAAGTAGCAAGCCCGAATTGTTGAATGTTGGGTTTATTAGGCATATACTGTGTAAACCTGCACTTAGATTTTTATCGTTTAGTAAATTTAAAGAAAATATTAGTTATTTTATTACAAAATTTATCAAAATGAAGATTTCATAAAAAAAGAAGTTTTCTAACAGAAAGTTGATGCTTTTGTTTCAAATTTACTTAAACGACTAACATAAAAATTTTTATAAAATCATCACAACAAAGGCAAAGGTATATTGATGTTTTAAAGTTAATACATGTAACATACTTATTACTACAGTGTTTGTGTACTATACTAAATAATTTACTGTCCACGTCTTGTCCCGTCTTTGTCCCTTCTACATTCGGTCATCCTGCGTTGTCATCGACTTCGATGACGGTTGCCACGTTGTAGTTGTTCCCATAATTGTTTTGTAAGTTCCCTTTTCTATTCATTGTCCTTGATAAGTTTTTCTATTTGTTCATTTTTATGTGTGGTTTCATGTTTCAGTAAAATGGTTTGTGCTTCAAATTCAACCTTAAGTTTTTCATAAGCCTTCTCCTCTAGTTTACTGGGAGCATTGCGTTCTTCTTCTAATTTTCTTTTCGCTTCCATTTCAATGGTTTATTTATGTGATATTTCAGTTTCGATTCCAAATGATGAAGATCGCCTTTTAATTTTTCGCATTCCCGTTGATATTTACGTACTTCGTTACACTTTTCATCTAAAATAGAAGTAATGCGTGATTTTTCTTCAAATAAATTTTGAAAGCGGATGGTGCAATTCTTGACTTCTTTGCGGGCATCAGCCAACTGTTTTTCGACATTCTCTTTTTCTTTTTTGGCAAATTTTATAACTATTGATTCCTTTACCATATTCGCCGCTTCTTTTTCTTTGCGGTACGCATGCTTTTCCTTTTCTAAAATATAATTTTCCTTCTGCGATAACGTTATGTCATTATCTTTTTGTAAATATTTTTGCTCCAACATTTTCTTATATTCAAATATTTCCCGTTGAAATTTTTTTATGGATGTGGCGTGTTTACGTTTTGTAGCCTCAAATTCACCCAGAATATTGTCCAGCTTTTGTTTAACAATCTCATACAATTTGGTCTTCTCCGACAAATATTTGGCCAGTAAAGGGCATTCTTGATTTTTATACCCTCCACCTTAGGGAAGAGGGTATATTCATTTTGAATCATCCGTTTACAACACATCGAAGGAAACGTCGGAGACCCCACAAACCATATATATTCTTAATCAGCATGAAAAGAGAAATCATTTGAGACATGTCCGTCCGTGTGTCCGTCTGTTGTTGGCACTCTCACGGTCGTAATTTTTGAGATATCAAATTGAAACTTTGCATACGTATTCTTAGTTCAATTTCGCTGTTCCGTGTTGAATTTGGGCAAAATCGGTAAAGACACACGCCCACAATAAACGAAAATCTCATCATACCTCGTAAAAATTGTATCTTTAAAAAATTATATATCGCACAATACTATGTCTATCAAGTTGATTTTTGGTATACATATAAGTGGTACATTTGTCCAATACTGTGCCAAAAATGGTCGTGATTGAATAACGCAAACGCTTATAATTAAAAAAAAACACTATTTGCGTAAGTACATGAAATAGTCATATACATAAATATGGCAATAGGAACTTATTTTTTAGAGGGTTATAAAAGGTGGAGGGTATTTAAGCTTCGGTCTTAACCGAATTCTAACTTTTTCTAATTGAAATTAAAAAGCAGTCAAAGTGACTTCCTTAGGCAATATAGTGTTAATGCATCTCTTCGTAAGCATGAAATTAAAATAAAAATTCTTCTCGAAACAATGGAGTGTATGTTTACTGAAAGGTTGAAGGAGTCATCGCGATTGCACCAGAAGCTTGATGAGAGTTTAGCCGAAAAAAAAAAATTCTAAAAACTTTGATCTGTTGAACAGTTTAAATAAACCACGTACTTTTGCTGATGTTATTAAGAGTTCTACTACAACTGCTCTTAAAAGTAAGGACAACTCTGTGCAATTGTTAAATTCAAATTGTACTGGACGTGCAACCAGTCCGATCAGTTTGTCGCAACAACCATCTTCTAGCAAACAGGTATTTTTTTTTTTTTTGGTCGAGCCTTCAGTCTATAAGACAAAAAGAAGGAATAAAATACGTATTGTAGATTGTCTTGACGTTGTCGTAAGTATGAAATACTATCCTGAATGCTGCTATATGGCCTGCAGACGTTGTTGTTTGACCATTTGTTTGTTTTTCAAAAAACAGTGGCACAAAAAAACAATGTAAGGTTACTACAAATACAATGCCTAAATCAAATTTATCTTTGTATTATATGTTAGCGGTTTGAGGACTAAATCTACTCAATTTTATACTGCATCATCTCTTTGTGAATTTGACGTCTTAGCTATTACTTAGCTGGTACCTAACATCAATAGTTTGGAATTCTTCCACAAAGGTTATATTGTATATTGGAAGGATCGTAATACTGTACTAAGCGGTCAAAACAGAGGTAGCGGAGTGCTGCTGGCTTTGAAAACCACGTTGAGAAGCTGCCTTATTTCACTCCAGCATCTTATTGAACAGATTTGTGTTTAAGTCTCTTTTGCTGATGTTAACTGTAAAGCAATTTATTTCTTTTTATCTAATATTCCGCTGTATAGTTCATTTGATATATATTATGAACATGTTAATAATTGTTAATCATATATACCTATATATGTATCAAACAAAGCATTCAATAATTATTATGTCAATGTTCAATGTATCATAAGTTAGTTTTAATAAAAACTCCAATAGGTTATGGCACCAGCTCTCTGATATTTCTGCCAAATAAAGAAAAAGAAAAATTTTCCTTAACAAGAAATTTTCTTCATATAAAAAAAAAAAGGAAAAAATTTTCTGTAACAAGAAATTTCTTTCAAATAAAGAACCTCTAAGAAAATGAGTATCGCCGTCAAAATCGAACCTCTCACAAGAGAAAATTACGAAACCTGGAAAATTCAGGTGAAAGCCTTACTCATAAAAAATGAATCGTGGAAATACGTATCCGGCAAATGTATCAAGCCAAACGAACCACCTGAAGATGTAATACGTTGGGAAGAAAACGACGAAAAGGCCAAAGCAGACCTTATCCTTGCAATAAGCCCATCCGAACTCCAACAAATTAAAAAATGTGATACATCGAAAAATGTATGGGATAAACTAAAATCAATTTATCAATCCAGAGGTCCAGCCAGGCAAGCAATGCTACTAAAATCACTAATTTTATCGAAAATGCAATGCGGAGATGACATGGGTGAACACATCCAAAAATTCTTTGAAATAGTAGACAAATTGAACGAGCTAGATTTGGTTATAATAGATGAACTTTTAACCATCATCCTCCTTTACAGTATCCCAGACGAATATGAAAAATTTAGAATTGCCATTGAATCACAAGAAAAACTTCCTACCAGCGAAACATTAAAAGTCAAACTTATGGAAGAATTTCACGCTCGAAATAGGAATATAAATCGAGAAGCAGAAGGCGCGATGTACCTTAACAAAAACACCAAGCCAAATAAACAATTCAAGAATACCCAAAAGCAGAAATTTAAATTTACATGCCATACCTGTGGCAAAGTGGGTCATATGGCAAAAGAATGTAAATCCAAATATTTTCACAAAAACGAACCGTTACGTAAAAATGAAAGATCCTGTAATATTAACGAAACCGTTCTAAATATAAACAACAGTACGGAAAAAGAAATGTGGTGCTTAGATTCAGGTGCGTCTTCACACATGTGCAACAAGAAAGAACAATTTATACACGTAGAAGAAACTACAAATAGAAAAATCGCACTAGCTAACGACAATTCAACAAACATCCTGGGTCGAGGTATAGTGAAGTTCCAAGCAAGTACTGGGCGACGAATAGAATTAAAGGATACATTACTTGTACCCGATTTACGCACCAATCTCCTTTCAGTATCCAAGGTAACAAATAACGGATTCGAAGTACTTTTCAAAAAGAATCACGCCCTTATTCGAAACCCTCAAAGAAGAGAGATAATATTCTCAGCAATTAGAAAGGGAGATTTATATTACGTTAACGAACAAATCAACTATGCAAATATAACAACGTCAAAAAGAAATATACAAGATTGGCACGAAATACTCGGACACTTAAACGAAAAAGATCTAAAACTTCTAATGAAAACCATAGAAATTAAAGCCGAAGGTACTTTACAACAATGCGAAGCATGCATTCAAGGAAAGCAGTCACAAAAACCATTCGACTCATCCGAACGGAAAAGCAACGAAATCTTAGAATTGATCCATTCTGATGTTTGCGGTCCCATGCGGACACCATCACATGCTGGATCAAGATATTTCGTCACATTCATAGACGACAAAAGTAGGTGGTGTGAAACTTATTTCATCAAAACCAAAAATGAAGTAACAGAAAAATTCAAGGAATACAAGAGTATGGTAGAACGTAAAACCGGTTTCAAAATTAAATGTCTTCGAAGCGACAACGGTACCGAATATGTTAACAACAACATGAAAATCTTACTAAAAGGTGAAGGTATTAAACATGAATTGTCAATCGAATACACTCCACAACAAAACGGAGTTGCCGAACGTAAAAACCGTACACTTCTAGAAATGGCAAGGTGCATGTTGATCCAATCAGGAGCACCCTCATTTTGGGCAGAAGCCATCAACACAGCAAATTTTATTAGAAACCGATGTCCTTCACAAAGCTTAAAAGGAAAAATTCCATACGAGATATGGGCAGGGCAAAAACCAAAGGCAACTTTCATGCAAAAGTTTGGATGTACCGCATACATGCTTGATAAAAAGAAAGGTAAAGGAAAGTTTGAACCCAAATCTAAAAAATGTATATTTGTAGGCTACTCCGAAATATCTAAAGGTTATCGCCTTTGGGACCCCGAAGCCAGAAGAATACATCGTAGTCGAGACGTAGTATTTCTCGAAGAATTTATGCATACACCATTAGAAATTCAATTAAATAACTCAGGTTCAAAATACTTTAAAAACCCAACCGATGATAATAACCAAAGTACTGGGGAAAACGAACCAAACCAGATAGATGATGAAAATCAAAATGTAAACGATAAAGGCGATAGAGGCCGAGGACGCCCAAGACGATTATTAACAGGAAAGAGGGGGCGACCACGCAAACTATATACTAGAAATACAAGAACGCATAACAAAAATACATATACAACATTAGAAAGCGGAACAAGTAACGAAGAAAACCAAACAGCTAATTTGAGTATACATGAAGACCCTAAATCCAGTCGAGAAGCTTTATCAAGCGCCGAAGCAAATGAGTGGAAGAAAGCCATGTTAACCGAATATGAAACCTTAACTAAAAACGGTACATGGGTCATCGTAGACCGACCACACGACAAAAATCCAGTTTTCCACAATAGGACGAAACATGTCGATATCAGGCATCACTTCATACGAAATTCAGTGGAAAACGGCGAAGTAGACATATTATACATGAAAACGGAAGATATGCCTGCAGACTTTTTAACCAAAGGGTCAAACGCTCCAAAACATTTCAACTGCATGAAAAATCTTGGAGTTCAAATCGTGATCAACAACCAGTAATGCAGCGACAAACACCCGAAATTTTATTTTATTTTACTTTTGTACCAATGCCTTGTTTTAGGGGAGGTGTTAATCATATACCTATATATGTATCAAACAAAGCATTCAATAATTATTATGTCAATGTTCAATGTATCATAAGTTAGTTTTAATAAAAACTCCAATAATAATATTAAAAGCATTATTGATTCCATTCTCGATAATGAATGCGTTTGCATATTAGGGGACTTAATCTTGCTAATATTACTTGGTCCTTATATGATAATAATCTACTCCCAAATAATAACGAAACTGAAATTCATTAATTTGTAATTAGATTTTTTTTATCGAATGATCTACAGCAAATTAATAGTTTTAAGAAGAAAGTTGAATAGTTTTAGAAAGAAAGTTGAAGTTACAACTTCTGTTTATAATTATTTCAAAGGCGATTATGTAGCCCTTAATAACTATTTTAGATCTATAGATCTATAGATTGGGACGCTATGGAAAATTTATCTCCCCTTGAGATACTTGATTTTATGATGAATTGTATAACATCTGGTATTTCTAATACAATGCCTTCTAAGAAACGTACCCTGAACAATAAACCTCCCTGGTTTAATACGCGTCTATCTAAACTTAAAAACATAAAAACAAAAGCTTTTGAACGATATTGTATATGGGGTAAAGTATCCGATTTTAACTACTTACAGCGAAAAGTTACTATTTACAGTTCGAAAAGAATATGATTTTTTACATAAGTTTATTTACAATCAATATATTCTGAATATTGAAAATAATTTAAGAACTAATTCACCTGTGTTTTGACAATTTTTAAATGATAAGCAGTATCCCAGGTAACATGATTTATAATGACACAACTTCTAGTGATCTTAGTAAAATTTGTGATCTATATGCAACATACTTTCAATTAACTATGAAACTTCATAATAGTAACCATGTAGTAACAACCACTATAGTTGTGATTATATACCTGATAATGAAATGCACAGTCTTTTTGTTTATGATTCTGATATTCTGCCCACTATAAAAAGTCTTAAAGCGAGCGGTACTTGTATTTTTCCACAATCCATACCTCAAATTTTATTTAAGCGTTTCTCTTTTAAAGCCTATTAATATATTATTTAACGCTTGCATCAGCACTTTTCTTTCGTGTTGGAAGGATTGTATTGTCCAACCTGTTTATAAATCAAGCGATCGCTGTCCAATAAGATTGTTAGTGAGTTCATAAGTAATGGTCAACTTGATGTTATATACACTTACTTTGCCAAATTTTTCCTTTCTGTCAGTCACGATATCTTAATCAGTAAATTATGAATTCTTGGTATTAGTGGTAATTTATTAAAATTTCTTTCAAGTTTTTTCGCCAGTCATTATAAACGCATATTCGAGTATACCTCAAGGAACTCACCACCCTGGGCCGCTTTTGTTTTTATCGTTTATAAACGATTTGCCTAATAAATTTAAGTTTACGTACCCTTAGCTTTATGCCGATGATCTGAAATTATTAGACACCGTTAAAAGTCTTTCTGATGTAATCGAGATTGAAAATGATTTGTATATTTTGCAAAATTGGTGTGTACTAAATGCACTGCAGCTAAATATAAAGAAGTGCTTTACAGTATCATATCATCCTATAACAAATTTCAAAGTTAAGACATTTTTATTATACTTTGTTCAATCAGATCATTGAAAGGCAGTCTAAAATCAATGATTTAGGTGTTATCTTTGACCATAGATTGCCTTTCAATGAACATATTGATTACATCACTTCGAAAGCTTATAGTTTATGGGAATTTTTAGAAGAAACTCTAAGGAATTCAAATATCCCTTTACTTTTAAGACTTTGTTTGTATCACTGGTCCGTAGCAAATTAGAGCATTGCCTAGTAGTGTGGAATCCTAACTACGCGATCCACATAAATCATATTGAAAAGGTTTAAAAACTATTCACTAAACAAGCCATATAATTGCTAAACAGTTTTACTGAGTCTCCACCTTATGTTAGACAGCTTACAATCATTAGAAGATAGAAGATCGTCCTGTGATTTTCTATCTGGTAAATTAACTTGCCCGCATTTTCTTTCTTTAATTCGAACTTTTGAATCCTCAAGAAAGAAACTTTCGGGAAGTACGTTTATTTATAGAGGACTTTCATCGCACGAACTGTGCAATAAATATACCCAAAGCGCGGTCTTTGAGCATGTGTAATCGCAATGAAATTGATTTTTAATTAACGAGAAAAGAATTCAAAATTAAATTAATTGGGATATTTAATTAATCGTTTTGTTATTGTTATTATTAATGTTATTCTTGTTAGTTTAGCTAAGGGTTAAATCAGTAAATAAAAAAAATATATATATATATATATATTTATCTACCACAAAAATTAAACTATGATATTAGAATTTGGTAATCGTGAGTTGCGGCAGCCAAATAGGCTGTGTTAAAGAAGAAGCGTGGTAGAAGTTGTTTTGTTCGAACTTAGAATATGTATATTTATTTTTCTTTAATTACAAATATGTAGTATATAATATATATTTAAATTCTTTTGGTATTTTCTTCTACCTTTACTATACTTCAAAGCAAAAAGGAAGTAACAACAAAATTCATAACATAAGTAAAAAATGAAAAAGTTAAATATATCAATGAAATTTATGTCTTTCTCTTTCATTTTTGCATTTCTTAAACTGTGGCGGTAACAGGCTGTATGGAAGAACTACTGCGAAGATATTGACAATCTTCCCGAAGCTCGACTCCAGAAAGCCTTTGCCAAGATACGCAGCAACGGTATCAGAATCCTCAATAAACCTGGGGATTTACGATAGCACCAGAAGAGGCGAGTCATTTATGGAAACTCACTTTCCTGGCTGCTAAGTACGAGTAAAAATTCTCAGGGGAACTTTCCTCATTGGGAGCTCCTAGAAACCACAGTATCGCAAATAAAATTTTCCAATACAACAGGGTACAATGGGCTCTATCATCGTTACATCGTTTCAAAATAGTACGCTGTAACAAGACCCTAATGTTACAGCGGGGATCGTCCATCATCGTTCCTGTACTTATTACGATTTTTAGGGCAAGTCTCCCTATGAGACTTATTCCACAAAACAGGAATAAGATTAAAATGAGAAAAAGCAAAACCTCCCTAAGTCGTAGAGACCCCTTTTCTTCTTAAAACTAAGATGAAAACCTCAGACAATTTTATAAGGGACCCCTATTTAAAAATTCCGTTTTGCCAAAGAGACGTGCTCTCTTTTCTAATTTGGACCATCTCAACGGTATGGGGATCAAAACGCTGGGCTATGAGGACGATATAACCATCTGTGTTGTGGGCTGGTATGAACAGATTCTCACGGAACGCATGCAAACACCTCTAACATCTCTAAAACTGATGCCAGGAAAGGGGTCTAAATATCAATTCACATAAGACGGTCCTGTTTCCCTTCTCTAGTAAAAGAAGACTAAAATTTGGTAACATTTACCTAAACAGTACACAAATACAGTATTCTGATGAGGCGACTAAAATTTTATAAAACCCTAACGTGGAATCTCCATCTGAAATGTATAATTGAAAAGGCAACACACACTTCTTATGCTTGTCAACGACTTTTTGGTGAGACGAGGGGTATTAGTCCTAAGATGACATATTGGTTTTACACCACCGTTATTCTTCCAATGCTAACCTATGCAGCTTTGACATGGGGGCCAAAGATTAAGCAAATTACTACAGCAAAAGCTTTGAGCAAAATTCAACGGCTTGCAAGTGTAGGCATCAAAGGGGCCTTGAAGACGTGCTCCACAGAGGCCTCCCCTTTTTTCCAATACTAATCGAAAGGAGGCTGACCGGAGCGCACTTCGATTACCGGGTATTGACAAATTAAAATTGGGTAACACATGAAGATATTGCAAGGCTTCATGAATGATCAAAGTTTCGGAGGTTAAATTAACCCATCTTTTCTCAATTGAAATTCCGAGTAGGGAAGCTCGGGAAGAGGAATCCGTGTTATTATAACCAGATACTCTGGAGTGGACACAGATGGATCCAATACTAGGAAAACCGGAGCCGGTATCTTTGGCCCCGGATTTCATGAGCATGGGGCTCTTTCCCACTATTTATAGACGGACATGGTTAAATCTATTCAGATTTTGATTCTGAATCGATCGGTATAACTGAAGGTGGGTGTGGCATTTGCCGTTTAGGGGTTACAAACATCCGCACAAACTTAATATACCCTTTTCCACAGCGTGGTGCAGGGTATAATAAAATTTTTCATATTTGAAAAAAAAAAATTGAATTGAATAATATATCAAGGGTATTTAATGGTCGGGCTAAACCGACAATAATATTTTCACTTGTTTTAATTTATATTTTATAGTGTAGTTTAAAAAGTACGTCCAATCCTTGTTGTCGTTGCCCTTCCAACACTATAAGAGAGCGCAATATATTTATATATATATATACGCCATGCCCACCGTTATGGATGGGGGGGAGGGTATTGAATTTTTGGCCTAAGCCAAATTTTGTTTTCTTATTTGTTTATACTTGTTTCTAAAAATGCTCCAAGCGGGGCCAAATTGGGCACAATCAATCACTAAGCTAATTAACTATTCCTTAACAAATATTGTGGAAAAATATTAAGAATTGTGACTTTTTAACGTATAAGAACCTCCATTATGACAGGACCTAAAAAGAAATGGCCCGATCCGATCCATTTTAAATAGGGCCAATTCTTGTCCTAAAAAAATGTCAAAAAATGCGACCTGTAGCTTGTGCACAAATTTACATGAACAGACAGGTGAACATACGGACCTGGTTAAAACTATTCAGATTTTGATTCAGTATCGATTGGTATAACTGAAGGTGGGTGTGGCCTTTGCCATTTAGGAGTTACAAACACCCGCACAAATTTGCCACAAGTGGTACAGGGTTTAAAAACTGTAATCAAAACCTTATATAAATAAATTTACTTGGCCGACGTATTTGGTACTGACTGTATCGGTATTATTATAGATGGGTGTAGCACTTGCTGCTTAGGATTTACAAACATCCGCACATAATATATCCTGTACTACGGTGGTGTAGAGTACAACTAAATAATAAATTGAATAACATCACTAAATCGAATTTTTTTTCTATGTGTATGTATATTTACACAATATTTTACATATTACAAAACATGAAAAGCAAATACAATTTGTTCTAATGATTTTATTCAACTTAATAATAAATTGTATCACAATTGTAGTGTAAAAATAGATTTAGGTGTCATTTAAACAAATATTTTTGAACTATTTTTAAAAATATTATTATTAATATATTAATATTATTTATGTTTTTTAAGATATCAAAAAAAGCAGCCTCAATTAAAATATCACCGAAATTATGAGTTAGATTTGGAACGTGACCACGCGTTGCCAACATCAGCGCCCAATGCAGATATACTAAAGAGCAATAGCAATCCCACTTATCCAAATCCGAACCGTCAGCATATTTACAATAGGGAGAGACATCGACATGTATTAAACTCCACTCCTCTGCCTTCACGTAAGTATTCTGTTAAAATGAGCGGAAAAGTTAACTTTTTATTTTAATATTAATTAAAGTTCCAAATGACCTGAAAGAGAATGGTCGTCTGCCAACTATATCATTGTTATCCGGGGTCCTGCCTCCACATTACTCACCACCAGCTCGATCATTCTTTACACCGCCTTTGCCACCTGAATATCAACATCCGTTTGCGGATAAGCCCACTTTAAGAGGTACGAACGATGAAGGAGCAATTATAACTAATGCTGCCACATTTGTGCAGCGTAGGCCCATACCACCACCTAGCTTAATGCCCGGTCATGAACGTATTCCATTTCGTCCAGCAGATGTTTTAATTTCAAGTAGTGCACCGTACCTAACATCAGATTTTCCACTGATATCAACTGGTCTTTTTCGTAGTACTACGATTCCAATAAAAATAGGTAAACTTGATGTTGAACGAAAAAAAAATTTAAATATGCCTTCGAAAAATAGTACATTGCTAGAAAAAAATAAAGGAGGTGAAGTAAAAGTTGTAAGATATGATGTTTACGATAAGGATTTAAAAAAATCGGCTTCGAATCAAGTCCAGATAATTAAAGAAGTTTTACCCAGTATAAGACGCATATTGAGTGGTTCCAAAGGGCGCAAAAGCGACGTACCTGACGTGTTACTTAAACGGGTTACTATAAGTTCAAAAGGAAGTATGCAACAACAGTCGCCTTCTTCTCCGATTGTTTTATTCAACAACACTCCTACATTCAAAAATGATGTCAAAGATATAAATGTATATAGTGGTGATAAGACAACGGCTTTTTATAATACAAATATTAACAAAAGCGTTGTAATGAAAATCACGCACAACTTGGCCAGTGGTCTAAGTGGCGATTTTCTGAACACTCAACTAACTTTTAATCATAATCACATTATTGCTTCTACGGCGGAAGCTATTCCCACTTTCGATAGTAATAATAAGACTACATCAGGTAAATCAATCCTAATTTCGAGTACTACTGATTTTTCATCATCTGCTAATAAGAGTGTAAAAGGAGAGGATGGTGGCAGCAGTTCTTCCACCTCAACACTTGCTTCTAATGGTTTCATCAACAGTACTTGGAATATTGCGTGGAACATACACGTGTATTTATCTGTTATTCTATTTACAATACTGGTCGTTTATTCATTGTACAAAATGATCACCTATAATAAACTAACGCATCTCTTTGCCCAGTCTTACTTCGTGTGCATTCACTTGGTGTTGATCATTATATGCACCATGCGCATTTTTTATTTGTGTTATGATGCTTATAACATACATGCAAGCTTACCCATATTCATTTCGGAAATCCTACTAAATTTACCTTCTACCTTCTTAACCATATCATTTTCAGTATTAATATTATTTTTGTCTTTGAAATCGTTAAACCACAAAAATAATCGTTACTCAGCTTTAATACGGCCGCTCACTGTAGTCATTGGTTGCGGTGTACATGTTATACTTTGCATTACATTGCATTACGTTGAGTCCTATACGTTCCACCAACACTATCAACAACACTTTATTTATCAGCAACAACAACAATTATTGCGACGCCAACAAGTACAACTTCAGCAACAGAACCATTATGTACATCCTAATTTTCAACAAAATTTATATCAACAATTTCTTCCTAGTACACTTAATAATTTATCAGCCTACGGCAATCAACAGGTTAGACCATTGCAGCTCCCTATTATGATGAGCGCAAATATAGCCGCCGCACCACCTCCTCCACGAGTTTTATCTCTGATTTGCCAGATTATTTATATATTTGTATGCTTCAGTTTAGGTTTTCTATACTTATATATGTACCGTATTTTGAAGCGAATATTACGGAATAAATCACAGAATTACATACACGGCTATCAGAATTTATCTTATGCTATACATATTTCAATAGCAACCGCTCTTTTGTATATATTATTGGCTGTAATACAATTAGTTGGAGCTATCAGTATAACCTCAACATCACGTTTAATTATATCACAAATCAATATGGATATCGATTGGATGCAGTGGGGTTTTCAGTTCTCTATACGTTTAATTGAAATTGCTATTATTACCTTGACAAGTTGGGTTGCTGGTTTAACAAATAATGGTGGAGGAAGTTCAATAAATGGAAGTAATGTTAATGTGGGTATATCACATGGCGAGACACCCTTATGTATAAATATTTCTACAAGAGGGTCACGACGTGAAAAACCCCTTAGCACACATCAGCAATCACAACATCAAAATCACTCAACTGTGGCAGGGTTTTTTTTACCTTGCACTTATACTTCCAGCCAAGAACACTTTGACACTGACTACCCAGTTGTGTGCAATGCAAATTCAAATATACATACGTATACTATGCGAACAGGTAAATTGATCTATGAAGATAGTTTTGTCCTTAATTCAATGGCAGGAAATAATGCCTCTGGCGATGTCGCCATAGTCAGGGCAGATGGAGAGCTCCAAAATTCTGAATATAATAGTGGTTCTACATCTAATCATAACGTTATTGATTGTAGTGGCCATCATAGTTGTAAGCAGCAATCACAATACATTGATTATCTCACGGATAATAATACCGATCACTATGAGAATCCAAATTTTGATTTAAGAGATTCCGGTCCCACGCTGCATCTTCCTAATAATGATGCAAATCAAAAGTTTCCAGAAAACTCCACAAAGGGATTAAGTAGTAACGAGTCAAACTTTGGATCTAATACAAATTCAGATTTGTTGTTACAAAGCGGTGGTTCTTATTCAGAACCATGTCCGCAAACGTATGAATACAGTAAATTTGAATGTTCAACTTTTGAGAAGAGTCATCAACAATCCATACCACATACTTCGGTGGAGACGCCGATTCAGAACATGTTCAAAAAACGAGAAGGAAAAAAGATTTTTAATGCTTCGGAATGTAATGGATATGAAAAGCCCGAACGTCACAGTGCTTCTTCAAGTTATTTTGGAAGTGGTAATGCTAACTCGAGATTCGCAAATTATAATACATATGAGCTCAGTTCTCATAAATCAAGTGTACGTAAAAGCGAAACACTCAATACAATAGTTAATACCAAGCATGGACGCAATGCGTCTTCATCTTCTGCTGCTTCGTCAAACTCCGCTTGCGGACCTCGAAGTACCGCCTCTGACGTTCTATCTAAGGTATCCCTATCTGATAATCGTTATAATCACCATCAAAATCATAGTTACCAAATGACAAATGCGAAAGGATCTTGGGTAAATCATTATGTAATGCCTCGGATAAATACTCAACAATATGTGGCTAGTAGTAACACTATATTTAATGGGAGATGTGCCACAATTGAGCGAACAAGCTTTGCGGAGTCACAAAAAGTAACCAAATCCAACGGTGTTAATGCATTAGCATATTCTGATGAGGAAGATGACGAGTTCACATTATCAGGTATTATTCTAAAATGTAAATATTTAATAAAGTATAAAAATGGTTTTTGTATTAAAAGCAGTGTCATCAAATCATCAGCTGTAAATATTGGGCACTAATGGAAAACAATAAAACAACGAAATAAGCATTGCGCTATTAAAAATGTGAAGGTAAACCGGACAAGGCGATACAGAACCTGATTAATGTTCAGAAGTAACTTCGACCACATGAGCAATAATAATCATAATTACAGGGCAGACTTATTGTACCCTTTTTCTATCACCATCATTAAAGATATTGCATTATGTAATTTAAATCCACAATTAGAAGCTCATGAAACACTTTATGCATATTTGAGAATACAATTTATGTATATATGCCCTAGTGTTCTTTGTACTTTGATTAGGTTTTACCATTTAGAAGATAATATTCTTCAATATTTTCGCGTTATTTAATGCATCCACAATACTCCCCAAAACTAATTCAAATTACAATATTATAATTGAATGCTTTATTAAAAATAGATATATGTATAATTTTTTTTAATTATTTGCATACGTTTTAAACCTAAATTAATGAAAAAATAAATTTTTGAATAAAGTTAGAACTATCATAACTCATGACATATATGATTACATACGTTTAAATGCTAGATATATGACGTATGCCAAGATATCACGCACTTTATCAACGATTTTTACCTAACAATTTCGGAAGTTGCCACTTAATCGAATAAAGTTTTTACTACAGTAAAAATTTAGAATATTAAGATAATAATTATAATGGAACTTAATTTGTATTAAGTCATTTTTAGCTGAGGTAACGCTTTTGAAAATTAGTACACTGTGGATTGAGGGATGCAAAAAAATAACTTTTACTCATTGACACATTTAGAAAACGTAAAAAAGTTTTATTTAGGAGTATCTATGAAGATCTTATATTTATACAAATTTTAAGTTTTTAAATAAAGGATATTATTACTTGTGCATATAACAATTTGTGTACCTAACAAATCGCATTTTAATAAACGAACTGGAAATGGTGAAAACAAGACCTAACAAGATTTTTAAATTAACTGTTACTTTAAGAAAAACGAATAAAATATAGATGCTCCTGCCCATTATTAAAGTCATTACTCAAACAATGACTAATTGTTATCAATTTAACAATTTGTTGATTTCTTTTTCATTATTACAGTGCTTTCAAATACGACTAATGGTTATTGGTTTTATATCTGGCAAGACCGTGAAAATCATATGGTTTTATTGTCAAAATAAATAAATAAATATATTTCAATTTTAAAAAATTGTATGAAAATTTTGTATTTTTAAAAATAGTATGGAAAAAGCATATGCTTAATATTGACATATTTGTAAGTTGTTGTTGTAAATTTAGTATGCAAGAGGTCAAATTTTATTAAATAAACCAGACTAAAAACTCACCTCGTTATTCTCTTTGACTGTAGCATTCATCCGACATCCCAGGAAAGAATTGGTACATCAGTCTGGTCATATACTCCCATGTAGTACACACAATATTTCCTTCCTTTAGAGCAGACACATCTGTGCTTCGCCTACCTCGGTATATTCTATATCCACGCCCCCACGGATCTTCTCTATTCTGATAGACGAATATACGCCAATCGTCCTCCTTAGTTTTTAAGATAAGCTTCTTAAACTCTAAACGGGACCCTCACCCCCGAGGCGGTCAATATCCGCAGAAGCCAAACGCCTGGCCCTTTGGAACCTCCTCCTCTTAGTCCTAACATCCTTCATCAACCGAGTCAAATCAGGAATCCACCAACTCAATCCTCTTCGAACAGTTTCACACTGTCTACCAAAAAAGAAGTCACTGACCTCCTCAATCGCCTCAGTTACTCTGACGATCTGCTCCACCTCCAAGTTGGAGAAATCGGACAATGGGATATTGGAAAAAATATCCCCAATCAGAAGTGAAAATGTGTCCCTGTTGGCATACCTGGTACGTCAGCACTTGAACACATTATCAACAACCCGGACAGACGGGTAGGAAACCCTAACTACAATCGGATTGTAATCAGTGGTCTCAACACCATCAACAATCTCTTAGCCAAAGCTGAAAAGTCGCCGGCAGAGTCATTTATCACAGTAACGTTAATGTCACCAGCACCATTGGAATGTGTATAACACACTCGGTTTATTAAAGGTGTGTATCCTATTATGTCACCATTCGGATAGCACAACCCCCCTATCCTGAATGTAGTTCCCAGTCGAAGTGGACAGTTTACTAAACCAAAGTGAGGAAGTCGCACTAGCGTCTATCCCTAATAAGAGTGGAGCACCACCCACCATTCGAAGAAGCCCATCCAAGTAGTTCGGGTTCTGTTCTATATCCTCACTGTATCTAAAATAAGATGCGCAAAGAACGATTCCAGCATTACCTCTAATCTGCAAATTTATGCATGGTGGCCGGTAGTCCTCTGAGCTCACTCAAGTAACTATAATGCTCCTGAGAAGTGCAATTCTGCAATCATTATTAGACATTAACTGTCCTAACTCTGCCATAGTGGCACGACCATGACCACAATTCAACTGCAAGATGCCAATATCCATTAGTGTCTCGCAGAAATCCGATCAACAATTGCTTTATATGTCGGTCATGCCAGCGACATCATACCAACCATAAAAGGCATAATTGCGACACCCATTAGGACACTGATGACTGAGGTGTCCTTCCGAGACACAGCGACGACAAACCACTCCTGCGCCAAGGGCTCAGCTACAGCTGCTCGAGAGGTGTTAGTAAGCCTTTTCTGCCTTGCCTCATTCAACTGTCCCCTGTCACTGGGGCCCCGCCCCGAAACGGAGTACCGGAATAGGTGCTTCGTCCAAGGAATGTGGGGCCAGAGTAAGTGTCTGCAAGTATTATTGCTATATATAAGGTCCTGATGGGTAATCCAAGGAAACCTGTGTTTGATTCTTGGATAATTCCAAGAATCATAATAGGTTGCTGGATATGTTCCAGTAACCATTCATAATATTGGCACATCATAATGGGCTACCAACCCATGGGGAATAGTGCGCCTCGAATTGGGAGACACATAGTCGAAGGTCCCACCAAAGACGTTTTGCGTTTGGTACCGCGGGGTACTGGAGCCCCAAGAACTAAGGTTCTTGCCAGTACGTACTTTCGGGTAGGCCCCCTTGTGGGAGCATCGCGGGGGCTGTAACAGTAGCTGGGGAGTATGGAACACCCTTGACCAAGGGGAAGAGTTGTTAGCACTATTAACAGTATTCTAGTAGTTGGAAGCTACTAACTTCTTGAAGTTAGTAGGGGCGCCGGAGACGCTTAAAAAACTCTGCATATGTTAAATAAGACCGTTAAGGTAGGTGTTAACTATAAACAATCGCAACTAATGTCCCCTGTCACTTCTTCGGGTCGATTGTCGCACGAGAGCTTGAGGTTCTTGCCAGACCATGGGATAGCTCCTTAGTGGGAGTATCATGGGGGTTGTAATAGTAGTTGAAGAGTATGGAACACCCTTGACCAAGGGGATGATAAGTCAGCCTATTGATTGTATTTTAGTAGTTGGAACATCCTAATCTTGTAATGGAGATAAGGGGGGGCGCCGGGGTTGCTTAAATCCCCATTGTAAAATGACACGCATTTTTCTTCCCACAGATGTTCGCCCGTTTCACCACACAATTGTTACGCCTTTGACTATCCAGAGCCGCCAACACCAACGAGTGGCTGTGTGTGGTGAAACGAACGTTCGAGACGAGCGAATGAGCATTGGAGTGAGCGGCCGAGGGGCTCTGTGTGTTAAGTGAGGGAGAGACTTGATTCATTCTTTGTCGAGAGTTCGCGGTGTGTAGAGTAAATATTCGAAGTCAAGAAAATTATCTAAGTCAAAACAAAATAACCGCCTTGACAAAAAACCAAAACATTATAAAGCAAAAAATTAGTACTAAAATAGAAAACATAGAACAAGAAGAATTCTTCGAACAACAAAACAAAAATTTCAAAATTTATAGTACTAAAGCCAAAAACACACACATAAAAAAACTGGAGAGCCTATAACAACGGACCTAAACGGACAAAGGAAATATCACAGAATGTATCGCGACGAGTATGATAAAAAGATAAAAGCTTTACTAGAGGACAAGAACACATATAAATCCAAGAGGAAGGACCAAACAGTCAAACTATTAAAAGAGGGAAATAAGATGATACAAGAATTAATAAAATCGGGGTACATTCCAAAGGAACACATAAACCTATTAACACAACATGCAGCTGTACCACCAAAATTATATAGACTACCTAAAACACATAAAACCGGTGTACCACTGAGGCCCATATGTTCATCGATAGGACTGCCATGCTACAAACTATCCAAATATATGGGAAATATCTTAAAAGTACTTATATCTAGAATATATAATATTAAAAGTTCAATAGAGCTTAAAGACCGGATAGGTAGTCTTCACATCGATGACGACGAATTATTAGTTTCTTTTGACGCAGTTTCCCTTTTCACGAATATTCCGACACATTTAGCAATAAATATAATAATGAAAAAATGGACAAAAATATCTGAAATGACCAAAATACCAAAAAGAACATTTTTGAACATTTCTTACTAAAAGACAACAATTATCTCATGTACGACAACAACATATACCAACAGGTATATCGTTTGCCAATGGCGAATCCGATATCCTCTATAATAGCGGACATCGTGATGGACGACCTTTTAGACAAAGTATTCAAGGAACTGGAAAAAGAAAAAAATGACATTAGGGCCATGACAAAATACGTTGACGACCTTTTTGGAATTATAAAGAAAATGGGACGAAAACAGAATACTATACATAATGAATATATATCACACAAAATTAAAATTTACAATAGAAAAAGAAACAGAGAGACAACTAAACTATTTAGATTTAACTATAATAAGAAAAGGACAAAATGGTACACAAAACCGGTAGCCTCCGGTCGAATCATTAATTACCATTCTTCACATCCTCGGACACAAATCATAAACAAAGCCAAAAATCTGATAAACCGAGCAATATAAAAGAGAAGTTTTGTTCAAAGTGAATAATATACTGAAGAAAAATAGCTTCCCCCAAGACCTTATTAGAATATTCATAACGGAAAAACCTACATATGAGAAAAATAAAAATGGTATTAATAATAATAATAACAAATATATTGCAGTACCCCTACATCCCGGGACTAACTACATCATTCACGACCGTAATAAAACGGGGAAACCTTGGCTAAGTACAAAGTACACTTACCTCTCAAAAACATTTTTAGTAAAATAAAAACACCAACACCGACTGACCAACAAAGAGATATAATGTACCAAATCAAATGTAGAGGAAATGAAAAAGAAAATTGTGAAAAAGTATATATAGGGACAACAAAAAGAGCCCTCAACATAAGAATAGGAGAGCATAAAAATGACATCAAAAAGGGATTGGAAAAAACGGCACTCACAACAAATCATAAACACAAATTACATCGCAAACTTAGACAAAATAAAAATACTCTGTCTGTGAAAGACAGAGAAAATAATATACAAAAACGGTTCATTAAAGAAAATCTATATATACAAAAATTCTATAACAACAACGTAAACAAAAAAGAGGACTTAGATAAGACAAGCACAACATATTTGTGTGCTCTCAAAAATAACAATGACCTACGATAAACCACTGTTACCTACATAGAAATGTAGATGGTTGCTGTTAAATAGTTATGTTTAACAAACTGCCTATTTATTTAATGTATGTACGTAACCATTCAATTATCACTATGTTTATTATTCCCCAATACTGTGTCCGCCGTGTTAAAAGTTGAAATTGTCTGTTCTGTCGTCAAGTTGCATTATACTCAAAACGCAGTAAATGTTAGCGTTAAATATATACTAAAATAAAAAACATCCTTAGAAAGTAAGTGGTCTTGATTATATATTATAAAATCTTTTCACAAAAATAAATAAATTGTAGAGACCCTGAGGAAGCCGCCAAACAGCGGCGAAACGTCGGTCAAAAAGAAAGATAAAAATAAAAAGAAGGTTTTGAGGAAAAACCAAAAACACTATATAAAGTGAATTTATCTAACTTATAAGTCGAGAAAAATCGTCTAAGTCATTGTGATCAAGAAAACTCATTTAAAATACATTTCATTTTCTTAAGCTAAAGTGAATTTATCTGTAATAACACAATTTACTTATACATCTGTATATTCTCCTGACTACAAACCTAATATAACAATAAATACTTACCTAAATAACTATGAGCTAAAGTAACAAAAAAAAAAAATCACCAGTGTATTAATATAAGGAAAAGAAAATCCACTACAAAGTACTGAACCCTTGTGCCGACGACAATACCCCGGCGCGTCCAGCAATTTACTATATACCATATATGTCAAATTAAATCTTGACGATAGGTTTTGACTATAAACAATTGCAAGTAAGATCCCCTGTCACTCGATGTTTAGCTTTTGAAGTAAGCGGTTGTGATTTAGTGGCGGAATAATAAATCTATACGTGTGCTAAAATATTATATATATATTGTAATAAAATGTTCTATTATTATTTACTTGACATAAATTATACTTTTGCATATACATGCAAAAGGTTATTCTTGACACAAATTCTACTTTTGCATAAGAGGTGTGTTCAAAACGTAACGAGAATTTTTAAATTTCGCGGGTTTGGAGAGAGAGTTTGGAGAGAGAGTTTTTTTTATTATGTTGGTACACATACACATGTACGATAAAATTTTCAGCAATATTCATTGTTTACTTTTTAAGTGGCAGCCGCTAACGTGAGACGTGTTTTTCGAGCTCGGCGATTTTCGTTGAATGCCTCCACTGGAACGATTGAGCCTTAGTTTCGACATCATTGTAAAATGTTAACAAGGGCATATGGTGAGTCTGCTATAAGTAAAGCAAGGATTTACGAGTGGTATAAGCGTTTCCAAGATGGCCGCGAAAACGTTGAAGATGACGAACGACCCGGACGCCCAAGCACATCAACAACTGATGAAAACGTGAAAAAAGTGAAAGAAATGGTTATGAACGATCGCCGAATCACAATCAGAGAAGTCCCTGATGATGTTGGCATATCAGTTGGCTCATGCCATCAAATTTTTTCGGATGTTTTGGGTATGAAACGTGTGGCAGCAAAATTCATTCCAAAATTGTTGAATTTCGAACAAAAACAGCGGCGAATGGAAGTTGCTCAGGAGTCGGTAAATGAAGTTAATAACGATGCAGAACTACTAAAACGTGTTATAACAGGTGACGAAACATGGGTTTACGGATATGATGTCGAAACTAAGGCTCAATCGTCCCAGTGGAGGCATTCAACGAAAATCGCCGAGCTCGAAAAACACGTCTCACGTTAGCGGCTGCCACTTAAAAAGTAAACAATGAATATTGCTGAAAATTTTATCGTACTTCAGGGGCATGTGTACCAACATAATAAAAAAAACGCTCTCTCCAAATTCTCTCTCCAAACCCGCGAAATTTAAAAATTCTCGTTACTTTTTGAACACACCTCGTAAATAAATACAATAAGAGTATTTGGATATAATATGAAAATAATATAAGAAATGATATTGTATTTTTTACACAATAGTGATAGTTTTACCGTCGGCAAAATGCATTATTTCATTGCGTTTTTGATTAAATAATGTTTGAAGAAAAATTTCGCATAAAAATTTTTCACAAGTTAATATTTATATAAATTCAATAAAAATATTTGGACATCATAAGGAAATAATATAAGAAATAATGTTGTATTTTTAACACAATGGTGAATGGTGACAGGTGATGTGTTACCGTCGGCAAAATGCATTATTTTATTGCGTTTTTGCCGCCGGCATATGAAATAATTATCAATTATATGTGAAAGGGACCCGTATGAGTTATAATATGTATAAGTATTATACAGGTATTTTTAGTTTTTCGCGAAACTATGGTAAACAAGATAGAAAAGTTCGGTTAAGACCGAAGCTTAAATACCCTCCACCTTTTGTAATTCTCTAAAAAATAAGCTCCTATTGCCATATTTATGTATTTCATGTACTTACGCAAATAGTGTTTTTTATACCCTCCACCTTAGGGAAGAGGGTATATTCATTTTGATCATCCGTTTACAACACATCGAAGGAAGCGTCGGAGACCCCACAAACCATATATATTCTTAATCAGCATGAAAAAAGAAATCGTTTGAGACATGTCCGTCCGTGTGTCCGTGTGTCCGTCTGTTGTTGGCACTCTCACGGTCGTAATTTTTGAGATATCACATTGAAACTTTGCATACGTATTCTTAGTTCAATTTCGCTGTTCCGTATTGAAATTGGGCAAAAACGGTTAAGAGACACGCCCACAATAAACGAAAATCTCATCATACCTCGAAAAAATTGTATCTTTAAAAAATTATATATCGCACAATACTATGCCTATCAAGTTGAAATTTGGTATAAATATAAGTGGTGCCGTTATCCAACACTGTTCTAAAAATGGGCGTGATTGAATAACACAAACGCCTATAATTTAAAAAAAACACTATTTGCGTAAGTACATGAAATACATAAATATGGCATTAGGAACTTATTTTTTAAAGAATTACAAAAGGTGGAGGGTATTTAAGCTTCGGTCCTAACCGAACTTTTCTATCTTGTTTTAAATTATAGGCGTTTGCGTTATTCAATCACGCCCATTTTTGGCATAGTGTTGGATAACGGTACCCTTTATATATATACCAAATTTCAACTTGATAGGCGTAGTATTGTGCGATATATAATATTTTTTAAGATACAATTTTTTCGAGGTATGTTGAGTTTTTCGTTCATTGTGGGCGTGTCTCTTTACCAATTTTGCCCAATTTCAATACGGAACAGCGAAATTGAACTAAGAATACGTATGCAAAGTTTCAATTTGATATCTCAAAAATTACGACCGTGAGAGTGCCAACAACAGACGGACGCACGGACACACGGACGGACATGTCTCAAACGATTTCTCTTTTCATGCTGATTAAGAATGGTTTGTGGGGTCTCCGAGGCTTCCTTCGATGTGTTGTAAACGGATGATCAAAATGAATATACCCTCTTCCCTAAGGTGGAGGGTATAATAATGTATTCATAATATTAAATAAATATGATAAAAACACTATTATGCCTCATTAAAAAATGTTAGTACTTTGCTTAACATTGTATAATTGGGGAATGTCTAGCGTAAATAATTATTATTAATAATAATATTATGAAATGACGTGAATTGCCCCTTTATAATATACTTATTCTAATTATTTAATAAATGGTGTGTATTTGCACATAAAAATAGAATATAATTATATAAGGAAAATATTTTTTAACATGAGCGCATAATATTAAAATTAATATATATTTATCATATAGATATATATATATATGTGGAATAATTATAATGAATTATTATATATATTTATACAACCTCAACTCATATGAGATTACCCCCTGAATTTAAGCATATTAATGAGGGGAGGAAAAGAAACTAACAAGGATTTTCTTAGTAGCGGCGAGCGAAAAGAAAACAGTTCAGCACTAAGTCACTTTACCTTTATGGTAAATGTGAGATGCAGTGTATGGAATGTTCAATTCTAACATGAGAAATTAATGATTTAAGTCCTTCTTAAATGAGGCCATTTACCCATAGAGGGTGCTAGGCCCGTATAACATTAATGATTGTTAGTGGACATTTCCAAAGAGTCGTGTTGCTTGATAGTGCAGCACTAAGTGGGTGGTAAACTCCATCTAAAACTAAATATAACCATGAGACCGATAGTAAACAAGTACCGTGAGGGAAAGTTGAAAAGAACTCTGAATAGAGAGTTAAATAATACGTGAAACTGCTTAGAGGTTAAGCCCGATGAACCTGAATATCCATTATGGAAAATTCATCATTATGATTGTAATATAAATTTTAAAAAAAATATTATAATAATGGTGTGCATTTTTTCCATATAAGGACATTGTAATCTATTAACAAAATTATAAAAATTTATCATAAGATTAATGGTTTTAAAGTTTTATTTAAATATATTTTGCTTGTGCATTATATAAATTATATAAATGCTAATAATTTGATAAATTGTTGATAGATTTAATTATATATAGTGCTTAAATATATATATATATATTTTATAATTATATATAAATCAAATGATTTTTATATTAATTATATGCACTTATATGATTTACAATGCGAAAGATTCAGGATACCTTCGGGACCCGTCTTGAAACACGGACCAAGGAGTCTAACATATTTGCAAGTTATTGGTATTAAAAAACCTAATAGCATAATTAACACAACGAAAAATTTATTATAATATGGGATTAGTTTTTAGTATTATATATATATTTATGTGTATAATCTATTAATTCAATCCCGGGGCGTTCTATATAGTTATGTATAATAATATTTATATTATTTATACCTCTAACTAGAACGTACCTTGAGCATATATGCTGTGACCTGAAAGATGGTGAACTATACTTGATCAGGTTTAAGTCAGGGGAAACCCTGATGGAAGACCGAAACAGTTCTGACGTGCAAATCGATTGTCAGAATTGAGTATAGGGGCGAAAGACTAATCGAACCATCTAGTAGCTGGTTCCCTCCGAAGTTTCCCTCAGGATAGCTGGTGCATTTTAAATTTATATAATATAATCTTATCTGGTAAAGCGAATGATTAGAGGCCTTAGGGTCGAAACGACCTTAACCTATTCTCAAATTTTAAATGGGTAAGAATCTCACCTTTCTAGGTATGAAGGTTGTAGTTGTGATATAATGTGCCCAGTGGGCCACTTTTGGTAAGCAGAACTGGCGCTGTGGGATGAACCAAACGTAATGTTACGGTGCCCAAATTAATAACTCATGCAGATACCATGAAAGGCGTTGGTTGCTTAATACAGCAGGACGGTGGACATGGAAGCCGTAATCCGCTAAGGAGTGTGTAACAACTCACCTGCCTTAAAATGGATGGCGCTTAAATTATATACCTATACAGTACCGCTAAAGTAAATGGTTTATATTCAATTTCGGTTGGATAATAAATTTTGATACTTTAGTGAGTAGGAGGGTACGATGGTGTGCGTAGAAGTGTTTGGCGTAAGCCTGCATGGAGCCGCCATTGGTACAGATCTTGGTGGTAGTAGCAAATAATCGAATGAGACCTTGGAGGACTGAAGTGGAGAAGGGTTTCGTGTGAACAGTGGTTGATCACGAGTTAGTCGGTCCTAAGTTCAAGGCGAAAGCTGAAAATTTTCAAGTTATAATAATAATAATAATAAATTAAAAAATATATATGTTATATGATAATGAAACACTTGAAAATTAATTGAACAAAAGGGAATACGGTTCCAATTCCGTAACCTGTTGAGTATCTGTTTGTTTATTAAATGTGGGCCTTGTGCTCATCCTGGTAACAGGAACGACCATAAAGAAGCCGTCGAGAGATATCGGAAGAGTTTTCTTTTCTGTTTTATAGTCGTACTACCATGGAAGTCTGTCGAAGAGAGATATGGTAGATGGACTAGAAGAGCATGACATTTACTGTTGTGTCGATATTTTCTCCTCGGACCTTGAAAATTTATGGTGGGGTCACGCAAACTTCTCAACAGGCCGTACCAATATCCGCAGCTGGTCTCCAAGGTGAAGAGTCTCTAGTCGATAGAATAATGTAGGTAAGGGAAGTCGGCAAATTAGATCCGTAACTTCGGGATAAGGATTGGCTCTGAATATTGAGATAGTCGGGCTTGATTGGGAAGCAATAATATGGTTTATGTGCTCGTTCTGGGTAAATAGGGATTTTCGGATCTTGTTCCTCGGATAGTAGTTACGTAACCAATTGTGGAACTTTCTTGCTAAAATTTTTAAGGGATAATCATTTATTTGATATATCCTTTTTAAATTATAACGATTATCAATTAACAATCAATTCAGAACTGGCACGGACTTGGCGAATCCGACTGTCTAATTAAAACAAAGCATTGTGATGGCCCTAACGGGTGTTGACACAATGTGGTTTCTGCCCAGTGCTCTGAATGTCAAGGTGAAGAAATTCAAGTAAGCGCGGGTAAACGGCCGGAGTAACTATGACTCTCTTAATTGGGATAATAGACGTGCCTACCCTCCACCACCACGTGGTTCCCGCTGTGCAACGCTAAGAAATTAGCGGCCAAGAGAGGACAAGGCTTACGGGTTTTGGGGGTTGCCAACCCCTATGACCTTTAATATGTTGGCCCGAACACAAGAAGAAGAAATGAAACAACGAATGATCCTTCGCCCACTGGAGGGGGATCCCAACATACATCTCTTCAATTTCCTGTCCGTCCGAGCACATCTTTTACCTCTCAACACACTGTCCGCCATTAGCATCCCTGCCTTTTTTGTGACCGCGAATTTTCCACCAAAACAGGAGCTGGAGTGCACATGAAATGCGCCCATCCAAATGAATTTGACCAGCATCGAATCCGTACTGACATAAAACAACGCTGGAGCCAAGAAGAGGAACTACTTCTAGCAAAGAAAGAAGCCGAACTTACACTTACCGGCAACGTTCGTTTTATGAATAACTATCTGTTGTTCGCGACTTCACCTGCGTGGAATTCGGTTATCTCGCGAGATAAAACGTTGCCTATGCCCAAAATCCTCTCCAGAATCTAGTGATGCATCTGGAGTGGTATCCACACATGCCGTTGTCAGATTTCAGATTTCCCTACTATTTAAATATTGTGAAATACTTATTGTGAATACTTAATTTCTTAATTGGCAATATTACTACCAATGGTGGGTATAAAAAGGGGTTATAGTGACATAAGTACAATAGTTGGACATATGGTCTCGCGAAGTTTTTTGTAGATATTGATATGTTCTATAATATTGTAGAACATTTTTTTGTTTTAACATCAATACTTTCCGCAGCGTATTCGATGAAAGATATTTTATGACTAATTTTTTTACACCTTGGGTTAGTAATAGTAGGAATGTCCAGGGATCCCCAACAATTTTTGGCAATAAATATAGCCTATGTTACTCAGTGATAATGTAGCTTTCTAATAGCGAAAATATTTTTGAAATCGGTCCAGTAGTTTTTGAGTTTACTCGTTACATACAAAAATACAAAAATATAAAAATACAAAAATACAAAAATACAAATCTTTCCTCTTTATAATATTAGTATAGAAGAGTTGGCATCCATCTTTTCCGCGAGGTCTTTAGAAGCGACAAAAAGCCTCATATCGCCGACAAGTACAGCAATACTTATCCATGCTTCAGAATAGCGATGTATCCTCTCAATCATCACTACCATCATCCCCCAATTGGCCATCATCATCACATAATGCGACCGCACAACCATTTCAAGCATCGATGAGCAACCTCCTCATCAACACTTTACTTGAATTACCACCGACGTCATCTAGACATTATCAATGGGAAAAACTTATGCTCCCGAACGCGGTAAACTGAACACCCTAGTCGGTTTAACCGACTATATACAAGAAATTTTGCCTATAGAGACAGCAGATGTCTGTCCGAGACATATAAATAACAATAACCCTCATTCATCTAACCGACGGAAACGCAGACGACAAGAATATGCGGAAACTCAGATGAACTGGATAAAACACCAAAGCAGATGCATCAAATCCATCCTAAATGATCCGGACAACTCCACACTGCCGCCAGAAAACGTCATGATCCCCTTCTGGAAAACTGTTATGGAGCAGGAATGTTTTACTACACCAGAACTCGAGTATAAGCCTCAAGACCTAAATGCAATTTGGGCTTTCATCACGCCTGATGAAATCAAGAAGAACAGGCTAGAAATCTCAACTTCACCAGGCCCGGACGGAATTACTAGTAGACAACTTAGAGCTATACCTGCAGACATTTTGGCAAGAATATTCAACTTAATGCTCTGGTGTGGTTAAATTCCAAATTACCTGGGTAAGGCCAAAACAATATTCATCCCCAAAAAGACGGAATCGAAAGAACCTGGAGACTTTCTACCCATTATCATACCGTCTGTAATAGTACGCCAGTTGCATAACATACTAGCCAAATGTATAGCCACCAAGTTGACACTAGATCCACGACAACGAGCTTTCCAACCAACTGACGGCACAGGAGATAACACCATCCTGCTCGATATTATACTGCGTGTGGTCAAAAAACAAATTCAGTTCTTGTTATATGGCATCCTTAGACGTGGGCAAGGCCTTTGACTCAGTGACGCACAACACAATCTTTTCAACCCTGCACTTATTCGGATTCCCTGAAGCATTCAACAAGTATCTAGCCTGCTTTTATCAAAAATCATCAACAACTCTGGTAGGCAACACCTGGGTTTCGGATGACATCAAACCAAAACGAGGGGTTAAACAAGGCGACCCATTGTCACCCATAATTTTCAACACTATTGTCGACAAACTCCTGCAAGCACTGCCTGATGAAATAGGCGTACGTATAAGGAATTCGAATTTTAATGCGCTGGCTTTCGCCGATGACATTGTATTATTCGCATCGACACCAACAGGTCTACAAACGCTCCTGGACCAAACAAACGCCTTTCTATCAAAATGTGGACTACATTTAAACTGCGCCAAGTGTTTAACTGTAAGTATTAAAGGCCAACCCAAACAAAAGATCTCTGTCGTTGAAGAAAGATCATTCAACGTAAACAATCGCCCTATTCCTGCTCTTAAACGGACGGACGAATGGAAATATCTAGGCATCGCATTTACAGCGGACGGACGATGCAAAATAAATCCCCATGATGATGTAACACCGAAGCTGGAAAAACTGACAAAAGCGCCACTAAAGCCCCAACAATGGCTACACGCATTAAGAACAGTGCTAATCCCACAATTATATCATAAACTAACGCTGGGAAACGTGCGCATTAGCAGCTTGAATAAAACAGACAGGATAATACGGGCTTACATTCGCAATATGGCTTGCACTGCCTAACGACGTCCCGATAGCCTTCGTCCATGCGCCAATATCAAACGGTGGTCTCGGTATTCCATGCCTTCGATTGTATGGTCCAATGATGCGTAGACAACGCCTCGAGGCCGTAAATCTTTCAAATAACACCGGAGAAGTGAGTATTGAGGAGGAAATAATCAAAGAAATGAATGTGACTGAGATGAGGCTAAGAACTAATGATGAGCATCTACTATCCTCAAACGCAATTAACAACTACTTTAGTCGGAAATTATACAGCAGTGTCGACGGAGCTGGCCTTAGAGAATCCCAGGGCCACGTGCAAGCACATCGATGGATAAAAGAACCATCCAAACTATTAACGGGCAAAGATTTCATATCATGTATCCGTCTAAGAATTAATGCTCTGCCATCCAAATCTAGAACAACGCGAGGCAGACACCACCTAGACAGAGTATGCCGTGCTGGATGCCAAGTGTCTGAGACAACATATCATACCATTCAAGCTTGCCATAGAACATCTGCCGCCCGCATTGACAGGCATAACAGCGTGGCCTCATAAGTGACAGGCAAACTAAAATGGGCTGAGGAAACCAGACATACTCGCGTTAAGGAATAACGAGGCTTTTGTCCTAGACGCACAGATTGTTAACGATGCCACAAGCTTAGATGCTGCTCACAATAGAAAACGCGCCTACTACAACACGAACGAAGTAAAAGATTCCATACTCGCGAAATACCAACACAGAGTGAGTAACGTCGGCACAATAACATTAAGCTGGCGATGAATCTGGAGTAAAGCCTCAGTAGATGAACTACTGCGATTAAAAATGATTAATAAATCGGACACAGCTCTAATATCAACGCGGACAATGATAGGAAGTATGCGATGCTTCAAAATTTTTAATTCATCTACCACCACAAGGCAAGGAATCGGCTGATGGAACTCTCTTTTTCTCCACCCCTGGGATAGACTCTACTGAACTAATGACGAGCGAGGTGACGCGAAAGCATGGGTCCGAATTTTTCTTTCAGTAGAGATTGTCCCAGAGGTTTCTTTCCTATAAATTGTGCTGCCTGCAATCTCAGGCATAATATTTGCTGTTGTTGTTGTTGTTGGATATTACTATTATTATTACTATTCCTACTTATATACTTATAATTCTTATTATTCTATCCTACTTATTATGGTTATTTCTTACTATTATATCTTATTACTACTTCTTATTATAATTTTGAACTTACTTGAATTATACTGAATTGTACTGAATAAATGCAAAAAAAAAATAGCCAAATACCTCGTCATCTAATTAGTGACGCGCATGAATGGATTAACGAGATTCGCTCTGTCCCTACCTACTCAGTGGATGTTCAGTTTTCAAAGTGAGTGGTTGTGTTTTTCAGTGCGCGGAAAATTTATTCGTGTGTTGGAAAATATTATATATATTTATATATATATGTGGCAACCTCAACAACAATAATTTATCGACAGGTTGCCACCAATAAAAAATATTCCTTTTTTCTTCTGTCGAGAGTGTAACAAAAAAACGTGTTGTACCAATAAGCGCGCTAATTATTGTTGTGAATGTTAGTTTAAGTTATTTAATTAAATAAAATATTATAGGCACAATAAACCACTTGCCAAATATATAATAATAATAAAATATAATAATATAAATATTATTGTTAATAATATATTTATTGTGTGCAAGCAATTAAATAGTGAAATAATATAAATATTATTATATATATATATATATAATATAATATATATTATATATATTATTATTTATATTATTTAGATATATTTTTCTTTTCTTTTAGGTTTAATGGGTTTGATCTTATATTGTTTATTTATTATATTATTGCATTATTGAATTTTTTGATTTTTATTTTTTTAGGTTGCTCACACACACAGACAGTACACTTACACCATATACACATTTATTTTACACGTTTCAGGTTATACATTTCGTATATATTGTTTTTCTTTTACTTATCTGTTAAGTTTTGTTGGGTATGCCACCCAAAAAGGTGGCAGCAGTTGATGTTGGTGGATCCAGCACGTCTGCAAGGAAGATGTCGGGTAGGGAACATCCCGGGATTGACTCTGAGGGTGAGTTGCTGTCGGAAGATTCTAGTACGCCTAAACGTAGAGGTAGGCCTAGAAAGAAGCCTGGTCCGTTGGCTGCTAAACGTTCGTCCGAATCAAATGCCCTTGTCCGTCCGTCTGATGTAAATACTCCTGCTGAGGGAGTGATTCAGAAAATGAAAGCTGTAACTAGACGTTTGATAGCCGACTGCTCTGGTACCATGACCAAAGTTGCCAGTTATTGAATTGGGCATGGAATATGAAGTCTTGATGATGGAAATGATCCAGGAGAATTCTTTTCTTCAGGGTCAGTTGGCTGAGGCCAGAAAAATGCTTTTGTCGGCCTGCTCCGGCTGTTGTTGCACCTTCGGCTGCGCCGCAGAGACCTATGGTGCCACCTGTCCATTTAAGAAGCCAGTGGAGACATGGTCGGTTGTTGTGAGGTCGAAGGGTCCGGCAACCTCCGGGGAGGTAGTCCAAAAGGTGTCTAGTGAAGTAGGTCCCACATTAGGCGTTCGGGTTCATGACCTGAAGCCCATAAAAACGGGTGGTGCTGTTTTGCGCACAAGGTCAGCTTCGGAGAGGGACAAACTTCTTAGCAATAAGAACACTTGAATACATTAGCAATAAGAAGTTTGAAGAAGTGGGTCTTGAGGTTTTCCTTAATGCCCCGCCGAGACCGAAAATGATTATTAGGGGGGTGGAGACGCTTGTTACGCCGGACGAACTTTTGACCGACCTATATGAGCAGAACTTAGAAGAGGTATTCCCATCTGCAGAAGAATTGGTTGGAGTCGCCGGTAAAACCGTCGACGTTATTGTGGAAGGGCGGGAAGACGCCATTAGGGGTATTGTTGATGTAGGGAGGGTCTACGTTAAGTGGTTCTTCTTCAGGGTGTTCCCGCAGGATCAGGTATCGGGATGTTTTCGATGCCTGTCGCATGATCACTTTGTGAAGGATTGTGGGGCAAAAGGAACGGTCTGCCGCAGATGCGGTGAGACTGGACATGTTGTTCGTAGTTGCCTGAATGCCTTATGTTGTCGTAATTGTGCTTTTTAAGGTCGGCCCGCCGATCATCTTATGTTGACGTCGGCTTGGCCAACGTACAAGTTAATGCTAGATCGGGTTGCTGCTAGACACTAATGGGTGTCAATATACTGCAGCTGAATTGTGGGCGTAGTCGTGCTGCTACGGCTGAGTTAGGACAGTTAATGTCTGACTATGATTGCAAGAGCCCTACAGCAACCTGGGTGAGCTCAGGGGGCTGCCGGCCTCCATGCGGAAATACGCTGATCGGAAATGTAATGCCGCAATCGTTGTAAATAATCCCAATTTTATTTGTATAGTTGTAGACGAGTCCGATTTTGGAATATGTGTAAGTGTTTCGGGTGAGTTCGGATGTCTTTATCTTTGCTCGTCTTACTTTAGATATAGTGAAGATATTGAACCGTACTTGAACTACATGGATGGGGTTCTACGGATTGTGGGTGGCGCTGCACTAGTGTTGGGGATAGATGCTAATGCGACTTCCTCACTCTGGTTTAGTAAACCGTCCACGTCTACTGGGAACTACACTCAGGATAGGGGAGTTGTTTTGTCCGAATGGTGTGTATCCCATGGGATATATACCATTAATGAACCGTCCGACCTATACACGTTTCAAAGTAGCAATGGTGCTAGTGACATCGACGTTACAATAGTAAACGACTCTGCTAGGCGACTTTTCAGCTTTGACTGGGAAGTTGTGGATGGTGGTGAGACCACAGACCACAATCCGATCGTAGTTAGGGTGTCCTGTCCGTCTGTCCGTATTTCTGATAATGTATTCAAGTGTTGGCGTACTAGGTATGCCAACTGGGATACCTTTTCTGTTCTAATTGGGGATATTTTCGCAAATATCCCCTTGTCGGAATTTTCTAGTTTGGACGTAGATCAGCAGGTTGTCAGGGTGACTTAGGCGATTGAGGAGGTCAGTGACTCGCTCCTTGGAAGGCAGTATAAAACCGCACCGAAGAGGATTGAGTTGGTGGACTCCTGATTTGACTCGGTTAAGGTTAAGTGTTAGGAGCAAAAGGCGGAGGTTCCAAAGGACCAGGTGCCTGGCTACTGCGGATGTTGATCGCCTTGGTGTGGAATATCGAAGGTCTCGTCTGGAGTATAATAAGCTAATTTTAAAGGCTAAAGAGGATGATTGGCGTCGGTTCGTTTCTAAAAATAGAAATGATCCATGGGGGCGTGTTTATAGAATATGTCGTGGTAGATGGTGCACAGATGTGTCTGCTTTAAAAGAAGGAAATAATACCCTTACCACTTGAGAGGACTGTATGACCAGACTGATGAATTAGTTCTTTACTGGGCTGTCGGATTCCTCTCCCCTGCCCAGTACGGTTTCCGACTGGGAAGAGGGTCTGGGGATGCCTGGATTGAGGCACAAAAATACGTTGCGGAGTGCTCGTCTACCTATGTTCTAGGTATATCTGTAGACTTCAGAGGGGCCTTCGATTATCTTTTATGGAGTAGCGTATTGGACCGGCTGCGGGAGATCGGATGTCGTGAGATGGGGTTGTGGAGAACTTACTTCTCCGACAGACGAACTTGTGCTTTTGGGCCTTATGGCGCAGTGGGGAAGGCTGTTGTGCGTGGGTGTCCTCAGGGGTTAATATGTGGTCCCTACATGTGGAACCTCATGATGGATGTCCTCTTGTGGCAGCTGGAGCCACTTTGTAAGTGTATTGCCTACGCTGACGATCTGCTGCTTATCGTCAAGGGGGAATCAAGGGCTGAGCTTAAGCGAAATTGTGCTCAAGTGATGCCCTTGGTTAGTGGTTGGGGCGATAGTGTGGGTGTGGAGGTGTCGGTTGCCAAGACCTTAATGATGATTTTGAAAGGTAGGCTTTCAGCCAACCGACACCCAACGGTGCATGTGAGCGGCCACCGTATTAGGTATGCCACTCAAGTTCGTTACCTCGGCATTACCATTGCCGAGAGGATGAATTTTCTCTCTCATCTATCCTTGATGAGGGAAAGGATTGTTGGAGTCGTCGGATCTCTCCGACGTGTTTTAAGAACAGATTGGGGGTTAAGTCGGCGCGCAGTCCGAATGGTCTATGATGGATTATTCGTGGCTTGCGTAGCATGTCCTCTACGGTTGTGCCATGTCTAACGCTGGAAGGTCGAGGCTGCTGATGTGTCAGCATGTCTACCAGTCTGCGGGACAGTGTCGACTGACGCTTTGCAGGTTCTAATGGGTGTTCTCCCATTGGACCTGGAGATTATACGTAGGGGACTTTTGTTCAGACTTAAGAGGGGTCTGCCGTTTGGGCCGGATGTCTGGAGTGAGGTCAGGGATAGTCCGTTTGAGATGAACATCTGTGCACAAGCGATAGTTGAGTCAGCTTTAGATAGATGGAAACATAGGTGTAGTAGTGAAAATGGTAGAGTCACGCTTAGATTCGTGCCAGATGTTAGGACGGTATACTCAAGTAAGGGTCTGAATTTCTCGCTCTTTCTTGGGTTTATACTGACGGGACATGGCTCCTTTAATGACTTTTTGTTTAATAGACGCTTGGTGGATTCCAGATCATGTGTGTGTGGGTACCCTCTAGAGGACTGGATGCATGTGCTTTGTACATGTACTCAGTACTACGATATGAGGTGCCTGGACGCCATGGGGATCCGCTTGGTGGAAGGAGTCTATGACTTTAGTAATGTTGTCTCTAGTAGAGAACATTACGCGAGTCTGGCCAGTTTTGCCGATGCTGTATTTACGAGACGTCGGAGAATTGTAACCGACGGTTAGTGTAAGCCTAGTTTAGTTAGAATTAAACTTAGAATAAGTTTATTATATAAGCTGTTGTTGTTGTTGTTGTTGCCTTTTTGTTTTGCCAGAGACCAGAGACTGTGTCTGGTACCGCGGGGTGCTGGAGCTCCAGGAACCTTTTTTCCTGCCAGCACATTGAGGATGGCCCTCTTGCGGGAGCACGCGGGGGTTGGGGTTGTATAGAGAGTAGGTAAAAACTCCCCCCTCACCAAGGGGAGAAGCTGTATACTTGCAATATGGTTTCTATAATTGGTACCTACGGGGGCGCTGGGAACGCTTAAAAATTGTCCTACGACCTGGGCATCTGCTTGAGGTGCTGTGCGATAAGGCGATTGGCGGGTGCGCACGTAAAACATCTATCTGTCCCTACCTACTCAGTTGATTATTGTAAATCATAGTGAACGGTCGTGTTAGCGCTTGTTTAATACGTACAAATAATTGTGTTGTGATTTTCAATAGTGTTGGTGTGTGCATAATATAAAATTGTGTTTTGCCGTCGGCATAAAATTTAAGTGGAATTAATACAGATAAATTTCTGTATAAATAAATAGAAAAAATTCGGTAGAATTTTAGCTGAACCAAATTCAGTGGAATTTTAGCCGAACAAAATTCAGTGGAATTTTATAACAAGTGTACAGCTGTGTATACTTTCTGTTTTAATAATAATATCGCGTGTTTTCTCCTTTGCACCACCTAGTGCGCAATAGAAATAGTGTTGTGTAGTGTTTGTCTCAGCTTGAGCTTGTGCTTTTGCTGATTTGGGTATTGTGTGCCTAGTGTAATGTGTTTTTCTTTGCTAATAGGTGGTGCTATAGTAAGAATTTATTAATTTTGTATTATTATATTGTATTTTGTATTATTGTATTTTATTTTGATTTTACTAGTATTTTAGCTAGGAACAGGGTTGGTAATGGCGCAGCGTCCTTCCAAAAGGATGCAAGATGGCGGGGACCCGGATTCATCCGAGTATGAATCAATGGTGGAGAAGGCCAAGAAAGCCCCGGTGGTGGTAAAGAAAAAGAAGAAGTTGGCAAAAAGTGGCAGCGACACCGACATGAAGGTGGTAGCTGTTACCGATGATGAAGGCACCCTCAAAAAATTGAGGAAAAAAGGTAAAACGGCAGCAACGGCAGTAACGGTAGCAATGACAAAAGTAAGTGGTATTGACAATACCGTAAAAATAATGGAGCCCCCGAAGAAGCTAATAAAGGTGAGGAAATCCGCACCAGAAAGCGTGACGACGCAAATAAAAGCCATAACCAGAGCCTTTAATGACATCGTTTTTAACGACGATGACATTAAAAAGAGCTCTGCAAGAAAGCTTGTGGATATATGTGGCCAATATGAGGCCATGATTATGAAAATGACGGAGGAGAATTTCCGTCTAAAGGGCAAACTGGATGCTATGGAGAACATCCAGTTGATGCCGCAAAAAGTTGCCACTTCTGCTGCTCCAAAAACGCTGACAAAGCCGCCAGTTCATACCTGGTCCGCTGTGGTTCAGAGTAATATACCCCGAAGCTGTGGTCAAAAAAGTAGTGCAGCAAGTTGGACCGTCCCTTGGAGTCAGGATTCATGACGTAAAACCTATTAAAAAAAGTGGAGCGATCATAAGGACTCCATCCGTTGCAGAAAGGGACAAGTTGGTACAAAATACCAGATTTGTTGAGGCTGGACTAAAGATAGCAGCCAATAAGACAAGAGGAAAAAAAATCCTAATCAAAGGCGTACATGCGCAGATAACTCCTGATGAGTTTATGCGCGACCATTTTGAGATGAACCTAGAAGATGTATGTGAGTCTTTTGAGGTCTTCAAAAAGGCGGTGACAATGGTCAGTAAGCCATGGGAGGCCAATGCTGACAGGACAGATGTAACAATAGAGGGCAATATAGAAGTAATGGAAAAATTACTGGAGGCTGGCCGTGTATACTCTAAATGGTTTTCATTTAGAGTGCACGAGATGGATATTGTAGCAGGATGCTACAGATGCCTCTCCTTTGATCATAGGATCAAGGACTGCCGAGTAAAAGGGAGCGTCTGCCGTCGCTGTGGAGGAGAGGGACTCGGCAGTTATGGCCGAACTTGGACAGACCTTGACAGAAAATAACAGTAGATTTGCATTATTGCAGCGCATACAGCGTCTCTGGCTATGTCAGAGGACTGCCTGGTTACATGCAAATTTTTGTAAATGCGAGATGCAATTCTGCTGTTGTTATTAATGACAATAGTGTAGATTGTGTTAGTGTGTTATCATCCGATTTTGGTGTCTTGGTGAATGTAACTGGAATATTTGGAAATATTTTCCTTTGTTCTAGTTACTTAAAATGTAGTGAGGAGCTCAGTGCGTACCTATCATTTATGGATAGAGTTATTGAAATTGTTGGTAATACTCCAGTAATAATTGGAGTAGATGCCAATGCATCGTCTGCGCTCTGGCACAGTAAAATTTCTGGTCATACCAGAAATACTGCGCAAAACAGAGGATATGTCTTGTCTGAATATGTAATATCAAAAAATTTGCATGTTTTAAATGAGCCAAGTGATTTGTACACTTTTGATGGACCAGGAGGTACTAGTGACATTGACGTGACATTTTGTAATGGACCGGCTCTGACTAAATTTAATTTTAGTTGGAGCATTCGTAGGGATTGTGGTATTAGTGACCACAATCAAATTAGTATTATTATGAATGTTATTATAAGAAATAACAATGAGTACACTTCATCAGAGAAATTTTCGTCTTGTGATGAACGTGCTAGCGGTGTCTCTGATTCCAGACCGCGCAAGATTGCGAAAGTAAAGAGGAGTCGTTTGGAATCTATGGAATGTACTGGAAATAATGAAAGTGTGTCCATGCCGCCGCCTGGTCGCAAACGAAAGACGCCGATCGAAAGAATGACAGATATTAAAACTAGGTTGATCACTGAAGCTCTGCACGAAAAAGGTATCTCCAAGAGTACTATAGCTGGCATTATTGCCATTGCCGGAGAATATGAAGAAGTACTACTCCATCTCCTGGAGCAGAATGCTCGACTGAAGGGTCAGGTTGATTTGCTGGAGAAGCAGGCTAGTTCTGCAGTCATAAACCCTGTAGCTCATGACAGACCAATGGTATATTTACCGTTAAGGAAAATAAACCTGTCGAAACATGGTCGGTTGTTGTGCGCAGCAAAAACGCAGCTACACCTAAAAAGGTTGTTAAAAAAGTAGCCAAGGATGTAGCGCCGTTCCTTTGGAGTACGTGTGCATGAAATTAAGCCGATCAAACGTGGCGGTGCTGTTATTCGTACGCCCTCTAAAAGTGAGAGGGATAAGATAGTTAAGAATGCCAAATTTAATGAGGCAGGCCTGGAGGTTTCTGTCAATGAGAAAGTTGGTTCCCGTGTAGTTATCAAAGGCGTAGATGCTCAGATCACGTCTGATGAATTTATGACTGTGTTGTACGAGCAAAATGTCAAAGATAGTTTCAAATCGATGGATGAATTTAAAAAGCAAGTACGCTTGGTGTCGAAGCCGTGGACTGCAGATGAAGACAAGTTAATTGATGTTATAATAGAAGGCAGCGACGAGGTGATATCCACTATTCTAAATGTTGGACATGTTTATGTTAAATGGTTTGCCTTCCGAGCATATGAACAGAATCCTGTGAGTATGTGCTATAAATGTTTGTCTTTCGATCACATGATTAAAGAATGCAGATCCAAGGGCTATGTCTGCCGTCATTGCGGTCTTGTTGGTCATGTCTCACGGGAATGTCCCAATGAATTAAGATGCCGAAATTGTGATTTTAAAGGACGTCCCAGTGACCATCTGATAATGTCATCTGTGTGTCCGACGTATAAGATGATGTTGGCAAGAATGGCTGCACGCCATTAATATGGCCACCTTCAATATTATCCAGCTGAATTGTAATAGATGTTATGCAGTGATGCTCGACTTAAGAAAACGTTTGCATGATTCAAATTGTGATTTTGCACTATTACAAGAACCTTATTCTATAAATGGCTGTGTAAGGGGTCTGTCCACTGGGTTAAGAATTTTTAAAGATATGAGATGTCACTCAGCAATTGTTGTATGTAACTCAAGAATAGATTGTACCATCATATCGTCTACTAACTTTGGAATTTGCAGTTCTGCTATTGGCGATTTTGGGAATATATTCATTTGTACCAGTTATTTTAAATTTGGCGAAGATATTGAGCCGTATCTGAACTATATGAGCCATGTTTTATCACTGGCTGGCAATACACCTACAATTTTTGGCGTTGATGCTAATGCTGCAGCTCCTTTATGGCATAGCAAAATAACTGGATGGCGTACTACTGTGGCTCGTGGTAGTATAATGAGTGAATGGTGTATTGCTAATACTGTGAATATATTGAACCAGCCAAGTGAATTTTACAGTTATGATGGCCCAAGTGGTTGCAGCGATATTGATGTTTCTTTCGCCAATGACTCAGCAATGAGATCATTCGAATTCAACTGGTCGATCATTAATGAATGGGGTGGTATTAGCGACCACAATATGATTAAAATTAAGGTTCAAAATCATCAATTGCCGAATGAAGCTATTGTACTCAAACGATGGCGCGTGGCTATGGCCAATTGGAATCTATATAATCAAGAAATATGCAATTTTCCGATCTATCCTTGGATGATTTCAATAACATCAGTGTTGATTCCCAGGTGGCATGCTTAACAGAACGTATCTGGGATGTTAATGATCGTTTTCTGGGTCGTCATACTGGAAACGTTGCTAATGACATTAATTGGTGGACACCTGAACTCACAAACAAGCGTAGAGAGGTAAGACGTTTATGCACCAGGTATCAAAATGCCAGACGCAGAAATGCAAATGATTTTAATATATCGCAAATGGCTTTTAGAGCATGCCTTAAGGAATACAAAAAGTTAATTGTGCGAGTCAAAACTGATGATTGGCATAACTTTGTATCTGAGAATCGCGATAATCCATGGGGAACCGTATATGCCGTGGCAAAAATAAACCTTTAATTTTATCTGGGCTTTGTGTTGGAGATAATATAATAACTTCTTGGTCTGACTGTGTGCACACTCTATTGGAGAACTTTTTTCCATCTTTAGCAAGTAATGAATTCCAGACTATTTTAAATGAGGCAACTGTACCATCAGTGTTGGAGCAAAATGAAGTAACATATGCCATGTCTTTAGTCAGATCAAGAAAATCGCCCGGTATGGATGGAATTATCGGAGAAATGTGTAAGACTGTATGGCGCTCTATTCTGGATCATTTGTATAGTCTGTATGCGAAATGCATCAGTACGGGTTATTTTCCATATGAATGGAAGCTGGCACGAGTTAGCATTCTGCTTAAACCAGGTGACAGATTACAATCTAATCCTAGATCGTATAGAGGCATTAGTCTCCTACCTGTATTTGGCAAAGTACTTGAAAGGATTATGATCGAACGCCTTTTTAAGGATATTGTTATAGATTTCTCTCTTTATACCCTCCACCTTAGGGAAGAGGGTATATTCATTTTGATCATCCGTTTACAACACATCGAAGGAAGCGTCGGAGACCCCACAAACCATATATATTCTTAATCAGCATGAAAAGAGAAATCGTTTGAGACATGTCCGTCCGTGTGTCCGTGTGTCCCTGTCCGTCTGTTGTTGGCACTCTCACGGTCGTAATTTTTGAGATATTAAATTGAAACTTGGCACACTTATTCTTAGTTTAATTTCGCTGTTCCGTATTGAAATTGGGCAAAATCGGTAAAAAGACACGCCCACAATAAACGAAAATCTCATCATACCTCGTAAAAATTTTATCTTTAAAAAATTATATATCGCACAATACTATGCTTATCAAGTTGAAATTTGGTATAAATAGAAGTGGTACCGTTATCCAACACTGTGCCAAAAATGGGCGTGATTGAATAACGCAAACGCCTATAATTTAAAAAAAAACACTATTTGCGTAAGTTCATGAAACAGTCATATACATAAATATGGCAATAGGAGCTTCTTTTTTAGAGAATTACAAAAGGTGGAGGGTATTTAAGCTTCGGTCTTAACCGAACTTTTCTATCTTGTTTTTTTTATTGTTTTAATAAAATGATTATCATATGTCGCGCAACGCGCAACTTCAGTATCCCGCGTATTTACGCAAGGTATATTGATAATTATTTTATGAAAACAAAAATCACTTCTATGATAAGAATTATTGTCTGCCTTTATTTTTGAAAATACAAATCTTATATACAAAATTTCTTACAATTAAACTAGGTTATTATGATATATGATACACTATTACAAATATTATTTTTATTAGAGTTAAGGTTATTGAAATAGGAGTATTAATGATTTTGATTATTTGAGTGTATTTATGTGTCAGGTGTGTTACAAATAAAGTTTAGCTTTAATAGTTGTGTGTAAGTTTGTGTTGAATGTTACAGTTTTTATTTAAGTTAAGGTCGGTAATGAATAAAGAATAATGTGTGATATAATATATGTGAAATTGCACCTTAGCTTAAGAATGTGTGTCAAGTTTGTATAGTAAAGTATGTTACAGTTTTTATTTAAGTTAAGATCGGTAATGAATAAATAAAGAGTATGAAATCGAATCTTAACGTGCACTTTTTGTATGCACACTACAATATAAATATTGAATTAAGCAACAGTCAGTATGGTTTTCGCAAGGGCCTTTCTACTGAAGATGCTTGGCTTAAAGTTAAAAATTTTGTTCAGCAAAATAGCAGTAAATATATTCTCGGCATCTTCGTTGATTTCAAAGGTGCTTTTGATTATTTAAGATGGGACCGTGTATTACAAAAATTGCAAGAAGTTGGATGTAAAGAATGCGATCTCTGGCGTAGCTATTTCAACAATAGGCGCGCTTGTGTTGTTGGTGCACAATCTACAGTGACTATTAACGTATCCAGAGGATGTCCACAAGGTTCCATCTGCGGTCCATATATATGGAATTTAATGATGGATTCGTTGTTAAAGGAATTGGATCGTGAATTTGTATGTGCTGCATATGCTGATGATCTTCTAATTCTGATTGAAGGGAGATTTAGAGTAGAATTGGAGCAAAAAGGCCAAGCTGCCATGCAGATTACTTATGATTGGGGTAATTATGTTGGAGTTTATGTTGCCCTGGATAAAACTGTTGCGATGCTTCTTAAAGGTAAACTTAATTCTGAGCGTTTACCTGCTGTCACTATAAATGGTGTGCGTATAAGAAGTGTTACTGAAGTCAAATATCTTGGCATTACAATGTCTGAACGTATGAATTTTTCGCCACATATTTCGACTATACGTGATCGTTTGGAAGGTAGCATTGGAATGCTTCGCAGAGTGCTTAGAGCTGATTGGGGACTAAGCAAACGTTCTACCCGTATTATTTACAATGGGCTTTTTGTATCCTGTATTACATATTGTGCATATATATGGTATGAATACGCTATGTCTATTTGCGGTCGGCGGAAATTATACTCGTGCCAGCGCATTGTGCTTCTTGGCTGCCTACCTGTTTGTCATACAGTTTCTACCGATGCATTACAAGTGCTAATGGGTGCTATCCCCATGGAATTAGAGGTGATTCGCCGTGCTATGGCTTTCAAAATCCGTAGAGGCATACAGCTTGGTCCTAGTGACTGGATTATTCCGGATATAATGCAAGCAAGTGTGCGTAAACGTTAGGACATGCTTTATGATCATGCAGTATCCATTTGGCAAAGCAGATGGGAGTCAAATGATAATGGAAGAGTTACATATAAATTTCTTCCGGAAGTTGGGCGATGTGACATTGAATTTTCCTTGTTCCAAGGATTTTTGCTCACGGGTCATGGTTCATTAAACTCATTTTTGTTTAGAAGAAATTTGAGCGATCGGAGTGATTGCATGTGTGGATATGATTCCGAGGATTGGCTCCATGTATTATGCTATTGCCCGCTCTATGCTGACATAAGAAATTTGGATGATATGCATATAGTTTCAAGATATGGAGAATATGATGTCAGTGGTATTTTCAATTCCAGTCAAGCCATGAGAAGTATGAGCCAATATGCACGCAGTGTTTTTGTAAGGCGACGTCATATGATGAATCATAATTGAGCAGCTGGATTTTTATTTTATTTTTCTTTTATTTTATTTTCTTTTATTATATATTTAATTATACCCTCCACCTTAGGGAAGAGGGTATATTCACTTTGATCATCCGTTTACAACACATCGAAGGAAGCGTCGGAGACCCCACAAACTATATATATTCTTAATCAGCATGAAAAGAGAAATCGTTTGAGACATGTCCGTCCGTATGTCCGTGTGTCCGTCTGTTGTTGGCACTCTCACGGTCGTAATTTTTGAGATATTAAATTGAAACTTGGCACACTTATTCTTAGTTTAATTTCGCTGTTCAGTATTGAAATTGGGCAAAATCGGTAAAGAGACACGCCCACAATAAACGAAAATCTCATCATACCTCGTAAAAATTTTATCTTTAAAAAATTATATATCGCACAATACTATGTTCATCAAGTTGAAATTTGGCATATATATAAAGGGTACCGTTATCCAACACTGTGCCAAAAATAGGCGTGATTGAATAACGCAAACGCCTATAATTAAAAAAAAAACACTATTTGCGTGAGTACATGAAATAGTCATATAGATAAATATGGCAATAGGAGCTTATTTTTTAGAGAATTACAAAAGGTGGAGGGTATTTAAGCTTCGGTCTTAACCGAACTTTTCTATCTTGTTTTTATTTTTACTTTGTCCATTTGTCTGCTTGTCCTTATGAATAACAATTTGTTGTTTTAGTCTGTATGTCAAGTAATGTTTTTTAAGCCACCAGTCTTTTACTGGTAGTAAGCTTCTTGCTTACGACGCCCTACCAGAGGCGTAGTTTCTGGTCTGCAAGCGTTGTTATTGGTAAAAACCCTCACATTTTTGCCGATAACAGTGTATTTGGATATTATATCCTTGCGGGTGTGCGATTGAGCCATATTTCCATAATCAATCACACTTTTTTCTAAACCAGTATGTGGTGTGTAAAGCACTAACTGGGAGTAACTCTTTTCCATCTGTGAGTTACGAGGTTCGACCGGAGACTTAAGACGGGATGCCGGGAGCCCCCAGAGTATTTTTACCCTGGTCCGGCATGTGAGGAAGGCCCCCTAGTGGGAGCATCGTGGTGGCTGTGGTTTATCATCCTTCACGGGTGATGTTGCTTTGCAACCGTTGCCAATTTCTGGCAGAGGTGTGAGAGGCCTCAACCTTTCCATGGGGGAGGGCATATCCTTACAATATGCTCTCAAATGGTCTTCTTGAATTTCAGTTGGGCTTGCTTAACTGAAATTCATTTTGCGCCTTTACGGCGCCGTGGAATTAAGCCTTCACTGCAGGTATCCACGTAAAACCACTATTTCTTTCTGTCCCTACCTACTTTTATTGGTGACCAGTCCGGAGATGTGAGGTCTTACACTGGTAGTATTCCTCCTAGTGGAATACGCTTGCTTGGGCAAATTTATTTGGAATTTTGCACGAGCAAAATTAAAGAGAAAAACAAAAATAACAATAACAATTAAATTTAGTGCGAATTTTGCTTGAGCAATTTTAGTAGGAATTTTGCATGAGCAAAATTCAAAAAAAAAAAAACAATAATAACAATAACAAGTGTGTTTTATATATATTATTCTATAAGTGTTTGGTGGTTGTTTTTCTTAGGTAGATTTTCTGGTGTGCTGGTTAAAGATTTGGTAAGTGGATATATATTATTCATTTATATATTGTTTCATTTTATAGTTGTATATTTATATTATTATTGTATTATACTTATATTGTTATTGTATTGAATAGTGTATGATTTCTGATTTAGACATGGTGGGCACCACTGAGGATGAGTTCCTCAGTGAGGATCCTAGCCCTGCTATGATTAAGGCAGGGAAGAAGAGAATAAAGAATGGATCTTCAGGGGAAGATTCAAGTGGAAAAAAGAGCGGTAAAAATAAGAAAAAAAAAGAAGTTGGTATTGAACAGACGGACAGTGAAATACAACGGAAGGAAAATGAGACCGGGCAGAAGAAAAATAATATGACGAAACGGACGGACAAAGAGATTATGCCTCCTCCGGTTGTAGGAGTAGTGCCAAAAAAGAAAAATAATGAACCAGATAGAATGAGAGTACTGACAGGGAGAATGCATGAGATTGCATTTGGACAGAATAGTAAGGAGGACACCAAAGTAATTATAAATATGGCTACTGAATATGAGGGGTTATTGTTGGACCTCATAGTAGAAAATGGTTGGTTAAAGGGAAAGATGGAAATGGTCGGAAAACCGACTAGTGTGAAGAATGTGGAGAATAGAGTAAGAGGAGTGCCACTGCAGGAGGAAAAGGTAGTAGATACCTATGCGGTGGTGGTTAAATCTAAAACTCCGGCTTCTTCGGCAGAAGTGGTTAAAAAAGTTAACCAGGTAGTAGGTCCAACACTAGGTGTCCGTGTGCATGACCTTAAGCCGATTAAAACGGAGGGAGCTGTTCTAAGAACGAGATCGGCATCTGAAAGGGAGAAAATCCTTGGGAATAGAAAGTTTATTGAGGTAGGCTTAGAAGTTAAAAAAAGTACAGCACCTAGGCCCAAGATAGTTATAAAGGGAGCTGAGACTATGATAATTCCTGACGTACTAATGACGGAATTATATGAGTTAAATTTAAAAGACAAATTTAGGACCATTGTAGAATTTAAGAACAAGATGTCAATAGTGTCCAAGCCATGGACAGGGGAGGAGAATAAGACGATAGATGTAGTTATTGAGGGGCCTGAGGAGGTCATAGGGGACATTTTAAAGATAGGCCGTGCCTATATTAAATGGTTTTCCTTCCGAGTTTTTCCACAGGAGCGAGTGATGGGTTGCTTTAGGTGCCTTTCATTTGATCATGTGGTTAAAGACTGCAAAGTTAAGGAGAATGTCTGTAGGAGATGTGGTGAAACAGGGCATTTGGTGCGTAATTGCACAAATGCACTGAAATGCAGAAATTGTGCATTCTATGGTCGGCCTGCCGATCATTTAATGATATCGTCGGCATGTCCGACATATAAAAGGATAGTGGAGAGAAGCGGTGCAAGACATTAATGATGATGGGTTCCCAAATCAATAATGTGCTGCAACTGAATTGCAGGGGATGCTCGGCAATTATGGCCGAACTTGGACAGACCTTGACGGAAAATAGCAGCGGATTTGCATTATTGCAGGAGCCATACAGCGTCTCTGGCCATGTCAGAGGGCTGCCTGGTTACATGCAAAATTTTGCAGATGCGAGATGCAATTCTGCTGTTGTTATTAATGACAATAGTGTAGATTGTGTTAGTGTGTTATCATCTGATTATGGTGTCTTGGTGAATGTAACTGGAATATTTGGAAATATTTTCCTTTGTTCTAGTTACTTCAAATTTAGTGAGCAGCTCAGTCCGTGTCTATCCTTTATGGATAGAATAATTGAAATTGTTGGTAATACTCCAGTAATAATTGGAGTAGACGCCAATGCATCGTCTGCGCTCTGGCACAGTAAAATTTCTGGTCATACCAGAAATACTGCGCAAAACAGAGGATATGTCCTGTCTGAATATGCAATTGCTAATAATTTGCATGTTTTGAATGAGCCAAGTGATTTATACACTTTTGATGGACCAGGTGGTACTAGTGACATTGACGTGACATTTTGTAACGGACCGGCTCTGACTAAATTTAATTTTAGTTGGAGCATTCGTAGGGATTGTGGTATTAGTGACCACAATCCAATTAGTATTGTTATGGATCTTATTGTAGGAAATAACAATGAGTACATCGAGGGCATCAAGCGATGGCGCACTGCCGGAGCAAATTGGGATGCTTTCGGGGTACTCATTGATGATGCATTCGCATCAATGTCGGTTAGGGAGTTTGAGGGCTTGACCATTGATCAACAGATCAATAAAATTAATGAGACGGTTGAAATGATCGGAGACTCATTTCTCGGTAGATGTCAAAAGACAACTTTCCGGGTGGTGAGGTGGTGGTCATCTCAATTGTATAAGGAAAGAAGAATAGTTAGGAGAAATAGGTGTAGACTTCAGAGAGCTATTAGAGCTAACTCTGAAAATATAGAACGACTTAGGGTAATATATAGGTTGTCCTTACGGTCCTATAAAAAGTTGATTATCCGAACTAAGTTAGATGATTGGCAGCGTTTCGTCACAGTAAATTGTGATGATCCATGGGGTAGTGTATATAAGATATGTAGGGGCAAATTCCGTATATTGGACGTGTCCGGTATCCGAGTAGGTAATAATGTTATGACAACATGGAAGGAGAGTGTGACTGCACTGACAAAACAGTTCTTCCCGGGATTACAGGGTGCGGTAAATTCCCCAGTTTTTGAGGATTTACCGCCTCCTCCATCTTTGGAACGGCATGAAATCTCACATGCGGTGGCCTTACTCAAATCGAGAAGGTCGCCGGGTGTGGATGGCATGACGGGCGAAATGGTGAAGGCTATATGGAAATCCATACCGGATTATTTGTATAGCCTTTACTCGAGGTGCATTGACGATGGTTATTTTCCACAGCAGTGGAGAATGGCACGAGTCACTGTGCTTTTAAAATCGCAGGACAAAGACAGAACTGACCCAGGTTCATATAGAGGCATAAGCCTCTTACCGGTCTTAGGAAAGGTGTTAGAGAGGGTGATGGTTGAAAGGCTTCATAGCGATATGAACATTCAACTTTCCCCCTCACAGTATGGATTTAGGAGAGGACATAGTGTTGAGGATGCATGGACGTACGTTAAATGTACTATCTCCCGAAGCAATAGCAAATACATTCTTGGTGTATTTGTTGATTACAAGGGAGCATTTGACAATCTACTGTGGGATAAAGTATTGGCGCGGCTGCACATGATTGGATGTCGGGAAATGGCTTTATGGAAAAACTATTTTACCGGCAGAAAAGCATTTGTGAGTCGCTCCTCCGGCTGCCACAACAGCCCTGAAATCTCTATTAAAGCCGCCTGTTCAAACCTGGTCGGCTGTCGTATCAAGCAACACGCCCGAGGATTCCCCTGATACCGTAGTTAAAAAAATTGTCAACGAATTGGGGCCATCACTAGGTGTTAGGGTGCATGATGTGAAGCCCATCAAGAAGGGAGGAGCAGTAATTAGAACCCCTTCTATTAGGGAGAGGGATAAACTGATACAGAACGCAAAATTTGTCGAAGCAGGGCTTAAAATTGCAGCTAATAAGGAGAAAGGAAAGCGGCTGCTAATTAAAGGAGTGCATACACAGATAACTCCGGACGAACTCATGAAAGACCTTTATGAGATGAACCTCGAAGGCACTTGCAGCTCCTTCGATGTCTTCAAAAAGGCAGTTACCCTAGTCAGCAAGCCATGGGAGGCCAAAGCTGACAAATCAACTGACGTAACGATCGAAGGAACCATTGAAATTGTTGATAAACTTCTGGAGGATGGCCGTGTGTACTCTAAGTGGTTTTCGTTTAGATTACATGAAATCGACATCGTACCAGGATGTTACAGATGTCTCTCCTTCGATCAGAGAATCAAGGATTGCAGGATGAAGGGAAGTATCTGCCGACGATGTGGTGGTGAAGGGCACCAAATACGCAATTGTACGAGGGACATCAACTGCAGAAACTGCGCCTTTAGGGGGATGAAAGCGGACCATTTAATGCTGTCATCAACGTGCCCGATTTACAAGAGCTTGGCAGCGAGGGTAGCAGCTAGACATTAAAATGGTAAGTCTGCTGCAACTTAATTGTAGGGGATGTTCGGCAGTTATGGCCGAACTTGGACAGACAATGACGGAAAACAATGGTAGAATTGCATTATTGCAAAAGCCATATAGTTTTTCTGGCCAAGTCAGAGGGCTGCCTGGCTATATGCGAATTTTCGCGGATGCAAGGTGCAATTCTGCTATTGTAATTAACGACAAGGTGTCCCAAGGCCAGCTCAGTGCGGACAGAAACCACACATAGAGTAAAAGGGCATATGCTGACTTGATCTCGGTGTTCAGTACACACAGGGACAGCAAAAGCTCGGCCTATCGATCCTTTTGGTTTAATGAGTTTTTAACAAGAGGTGTCAGAAAAGTTACTACCGGGATAACTGGCTTGTGGCAGCCAAGCGTTCATAGCGACGTCGCTTTTTGATCCTTCGATGTCGGCTCTTCCTGTCATTGTGAAGCAAAATTCACCAAGCGTTGGATTGTTCACCCATACAAGGGAACGTGAGCTGGGTTTAGACCGTCGTGAGATAGGTTAGTTTTACCCTATTGATGATAAAAACGTTGTTGCGACAGCATTCCTGCGTAGTACGAGAGGAACCGCAGGTACGGACCAATGGCACAATACTTGTTCGAGCGAACAGTGGTATGACGCTACGTCCGTTGGATTATGCCTGAGCGCCTCTAAGGTCGTATCCGGGCTGGACTGCAATGATAAAAATGGGGCAATTGCATTGTATAGCTTTTAAACTATTTAAAGTTCATCATTTATGATGATGGGCGACAATAATAAATGTGATGCTAATGTTATTTGTAACATAACAAGTACGGGAGGATTCGATCACCTGCACGCCGCGTTAGTTACATATAAAAACATTATTTAATACAATAGCAATGCCTAGAATCAATTGTAAACGACTTTTGTAACGGGCAAGGTGTTGTAAGCGGAAGAGCAGCTGCCATACTGCGATCCACTGAAGCTCATCCTTAGCTTGATGATTCGATATTTATATAATTATCGTTTCTTATACAAATATATTATATTATATATATAATATTATATAATTAATGAAATAAATATATTATATGTTTTTTCACAATTGTTTCGTCATCTAACTAGTGACGCCAAATATTATATTATATTAATATTACAATATATTATTATAAATGTAAAAAAAAATTGTAAACATTAAATGTTTCAATTGTTTCGTCATCTAACTAGTGACGCCAAATATTATATTTATATTAATATTACAATATGTTATTATAAATGTAAAAAAAAATTGTAATCATTAAATGTTTCAATTGTTTCGTCATCTAACTAGTGACGCCAAATATTATATTTATATTAATATTACAATATATTATTATAAATGTAAAAAAAAATTTTAATCATGAAATGTTTCAATTGTTTCGTCATCTAACTAGTGACGCCAAATATTATATTATATTAATATTACAATATATTATTATAAATGTAAAAAAAATTATAATCATAAAATGTTTCAATTGTTTCGTCATCTAACTAGTGACGCCAAATATTATATTATATTAATATTACAATATGTTATTAATAAATGTAAAAAAATTCATCATAAAATGTTTCACAATTGTTTCGTCATCTAATTAGTGACGCCATTTTTATACAATATATCATATAATTCGATTCGATAATATATATAATTATTATTTCTTAATAAATATAAATATAATTCTTATATAAATATATATATTTATATAAATACGATAAAAATATAATATAAATAATACCCATAATAACATTATGATGCAGCAAGCAAAGAGTTAATATAAGAAGTAGTAGTGAAGTTATATGTGATGAACTAATTAATGTAATGTTTTAAACATAACGTTAATATTTATATATAAATATCGTACAAGTATTTTTTTGCATAGTAAAAAAAAAAATGTAAGAAATAATAGTGTATTTTTTAAAAATTTAATACTATAAGGAGTCATTGTGATGTTTTATGAATTGATGACAATAATTTGATAAAAATGTTTTATACAAATTAACTTTCTTTTATAAAAAGGTTACAAGTATTTTTAGTTTTTCGCGAAACTATGGCAAAAAAGTACTATAAGGGGTGGCAGTTATGTGATGAATGACGATAAAATGTTCGAACACAAAATTGATTTGGATGTTTTATACAATTTAATATTAAAATCTTATATAAATACCATACATATATTTTTATATTGTTTGGAAAAAATATAAAAAATGACGGTATGTTTTAACGGATCCCTATAAGGACTTCCTTCTTGGCAGTAAGTATTAAATATCACTCATACGTTGAAGGGTCCCTATATGGATTTCCTTGAGTTTTGCCGTCGGTAGTAAGAATTAAATATCACGCATACGTGGAAGGACCACTATATGGATTTCCTTCTGTTTAGCCGTTGGCAGTAAGAATTAAATATCACTCATACGGGGAAGAGTCCCTATATGGATTTCCTTGTGTTTTGCCGTCGGTAGTAAGAATTAAATTTCATTCATACGTGGAAGGGTCACTATATGGATTTCCTTGTGTTTTGCCGTCGGCAGTAAGAATTAAATATCACTCATACGGGGAAGAGTCCTTATATGGATTTCCTTGTGTTTTGCCGTTGACAGTATGAATTAAATATCACTCATACGTGGATTTCTTTCTGTTTAGCTGTTGTCAGTAAGAAATAAATATCCCTCATACGTGAAAGGGTCACTATATGGATTTCCTTGTGTTTTGCCGTCGGTAGTAAGAATTAAATATCACTCATACGTGGAAGGGTCACTATATGGATTTCCTTGTGTTTTGCCGTCGGCAGTAAGAATTAAATATCACTCATACGTTGAAGGGTCCCTATAATGATTTCCTTGTATTTTGCCTTTAGCAGTGAGAATTAAATATCACTCATAAGTGGAAGGATCCCTATATAGATTTCCTTGTGTTTTGCCATCGGTAGTAAGAATTAAATATCACCCATACGTAGAAGGATTCCTATGTGGATTTCCTTCTGTTTAGCCGTTGGCAGTAAGAATTAAATATCACTCATACGTGGAAGGGTTACTATGTGGATTTCCTTCTGTTTAGCCGTTGGCAGAGAGAATTAAATATCACTCATACGTGGATTTCCTTCTGTTTAGCTGTTGTCAGTAAGAAATAAATATCACTCATACGTAACACGGTCACTATATGGATTTCCTTGTGTTTTGCCGTCGGTAGTAAGAATTAAATATCACTCATACGTGGAAGTGTCCCTATATGGATTTCCTTGTGTTTTGCCTTTAGCAGTATGAATTAAATATCACTCATACGTGGATTTCCCTCTGTTTAGCCGTTGGCAGTAAGAATTAAATATCACTCATACGGGGAAGAGTCCCAATATGGATTTCCTTGTGTTTTGCCGTCGATAGTAAGAATTAAATATCACTCATACGTCGAAGGGTCACTATATGGATTTCCTTGTGTTTTGCCGTCGGCAGTTAGAATTAAATATCACTCATACGGGGAAGAGTCCTTATATGGATTTCCTTGTGTTTTGCCGTTGACAGTATGAATTAAATATCACTCATACGTGGATTTCCTTCTGTTTAGCTGTTGTCAGTAAGAAATAAATATCACTTATACGTAAAACGGTCACTATATGAATTTCCTTGTGTCTTGCCGTCGGCAGTAAGAATTAAATATCACTCATACGTGGAAGGGTCACTATATGGATTTCCTTGTGTTTTGCCGTTGGTAGTAAAAAATAAATATAACTCATACGTGAAAGGGTCACTATATGGATTTCCTTGTGTTTTGCCGTCGGCAGTAAGAATTAAAAAACTCATACGTTGAAGAGTCCCTATATGGATTTCCTTGTGTTTTGCCTTTAGCAGCGAGAATTAAATATCACTCATACGTGAAAGGGCACTATATGGATTTCCTTGTGTTTTGCCGTCGGCAGTAAGAATTAAATATCGCTCATACGTTGAAGAGTCCCTATATGGATTTCCTTGTGTTTTGCCTTTAGCAGCGAGAATTAAATATCACTCATACGTGAAAGGGCACTATATGGATTTCCTTGTGTTTTGCCGTCGGCAGTAAGAATTAAATATTATTCATACATGGAAGGATTTCTATATGGATTTCCTTGTCGGCAGTAAGAATTAAATATCACTCATACGTAGAAGGATTCCTATATGGATTTCCTTCTCTTTAGCCGTCGGCAGTAAGAATTAAATATCACTCATACGTTGAAGGGTCCCTATATAAATTTCCTTGTGTTTTGCCGTCGGCAGTAAGAATTAAATATCACTCATACGTGGATTTCCTATATGGATTTCCTTGTGTTTTGCCGTTGGCAGTAAGAATTAAATATCACTCATACGTGGAAGGATTTCTATATGGATTTCCTTGTCGGCAGTAAGAATTAAATATCACTGATACGTGGAAGGATTTTTATATGGATTTCCTTGTCGGCAGTAAGAATTAAATATCACTCATACGTAGAAGGATCCCTATATGGATTTCTTTCTGTTTAGCCGTTGGCAGTAAAAATTAAATATCACTCATACGTGGAAGGGTCACTATATGTGTGGCATCTCCGAATTGATTATAGATGTGGCATCTCCGAATTGAGTATAGTTATAAGAAGTAATAAAGAATAATATAGTTATACAGAAAACCGCATGCATACATCGTAGTGGCGACGATCGGAAAAAAATTAAAATAAAAGTTTTTTTTGTTGCAATTTTGCGCTTTTTTTTTCATTAATATTTCATGAATAAGTAAATTATATATTATTTAAAAAATAAAATTAATATTAAAAGTGTTGAAATGAATTTAAGTGGAAATTCCACAACGCCAAACGACAGCATCATTGCTTCGTCTTCTATGACAGTTTCTGTCAAAGGATTTTGTCCAAAAACTGATGATTGGAACAGTTGGAAGGAAGTTTTAGACACGCATTTTATCGAGGTCGGAGTTACGGAAAATAAAATTAAAACTTCAATCCTTTTAAAAACTGTTGGTTTGGAAGCGTATGGTTTACTACGCGAACTTTGTGATCCGGTTTTGCCGGCAAGTAAAAGTTATGAGGAGCTGTGTAGTTATTTGGAACAACACTATTTGCCTCCTGTAATTATTTTTCAAGAACGCAAAACATTTTTTGATGCTAAAAAATTTGCCAATGAAAGTGTAAGTTGTTGGTACGCTAGAGTGAAGAAATTAGCGATGAAATGCAAATTTGGCCAGCAATTAGATAGTTTTGTTTTGAACAAATTCATCACGGGTATGGAAGGCAGATTGTTTGAGCGGTTGTGTGAGGAGGATGAAAATTTAACTATCCAAGTAGCATTTAAAAAAGCCTTAACAATGGAAGCGAAAATGCAAAAGATGCAAGGTGGTACAGAAAGTGAGGTTAGTTTTGTTCAAAAAAAAAGTAATTATAAAAACCACACGAAAAGCAGCGACGTTGTTAAATGCAGCAAAAATGTGAAGGAGAAAAAGAGATGTAAGCATTGCGGATGGAAAAATCCTGTGAGTGAAATGTGCAAGTATAAAACAGCTACATGCCATAAATGTGGTAAGGCAGGCCATCTTGCTGCTATATGCAGAAACAAGCATATAAATTTGGTGGATAGAGAAGGAAGTAGTGAAATAAATAGTAGTGAAGTAAACAATTATGATAATTTTTCTATTTTTAGTGTTTTAAAAGCGCATGCGACTGCTCCTTTTTCACTTTTAGTTGAACTGAATAATATTCCGTTTAATTTTATTTTGGATACCGGGGCAGCCTGTTCACTGATGCCTGTACATGAATTTCGACGTTATTTTAATTCAAAGATTTTAAAGCCTTGTCGCGATAAAATTCTTGCTTATAATGGTCAAAATATTGAAGTGGTTGGTGAGTTTACACCTGAAGTAAAAACTATTGATAAATTATGTAATTTACGTTTTATAGTGACTAAAGCTAGTTCACCTCCAATATTAGGTCGCGATTTTATGTCTTTATTTGGTTTTGGGTTTTCTCGTATAGATATGTTACAGGATGTGTACAGTGTAGTGGCTAATTTAAAAGCACGTTTTGAAAAAGTATTTAGAGATGAGTTAGGGTTATATACCGTAAATACTGTTAAATTAACATTAAAAGATAATGTCCGTCCGATTTTTTGTAAGCCTAGAGCTGTACCATTAGCATGGAGGCCAAAAATTGAAGCTCAATTAAAGCAATTAGTGCAGTCAGGTGTATTGGTTCAAGTAGATAATTCAGATTGGGGGACACCTCTGGTACCAGTTGTAAAACCAAATGGTGAGCTTCGTATTTGCGGAGATTATAAATCTACAATTAATAAGTATTTAGAGGATGTGAAATATCCCCTTCCGCTTATTGATGAATTGTTTTCATCCATTAAAGGAGAATATTTTACTAAGCTAGACTTGTCTAATGCTTATAATCAGTTGGTTTTAGACGAACCTTCACAAATGTTATGTGCTTGGAGTACTCATATGGAAATTTTTAAAATGACGCGATTACCTTTTGGCGTTAAGCCTGCGGCAGCCATTTTTCAAAGAACGATAGAGAATGTATTACGTGGTATTCCTAATGTAGTTTGTTATTTGGATGATATAATTATAACGGGCGATTGCTTTCAAAATCACTTGAAATCTTTAGAAATGGTGTTATCAAAGTTAGAATCTGTAGGTCTTCGCCTTAGTTCGAAAAAATGTGAATTTTTCAAGGATAAAGTTTCTTATTTAGGTTTTACGATTGATAGTAGGGGACTTAGTAAAAATGAAGACAGGATTTTGTCAATTTTGGATGCGTCTATTCCCAAAAACGTTTCTGAAGTGAAAGCCTTTGTTGGCATGTTGAATTATTGTTCTAAATTTATTGATAGGTTTGCTCATAAAATGGTTCCATTGTATGAATTATTAAGGAAAAATGTACCCTTTAAATGGAACAAGCGTTGTCAAGAGAGTTATGAACAAATTAAAAAAGATATTAAGTCCGAACAGATATTGGCTCATTTTGATCCAAAACAAAAAAATATTTTATCTACAGATGCTTCTGATGTAGCCATTGCGGGCGTGTTAGCGCATGAATATGCAGATAAGTCTCGTAGACCAGTTGCTTTTGTTTCGAGAGCATTAAGTCAAACTGAACGTAAATATAGTACCATTCAAAAGGAAGCTTTGGCTATTATATATAGTGTGACTAAACTCAGACAGTACCTGTTGGGAAATCATTTCTTTTTACAAACCGACCATAAACCACTTTTAGGTATTTTTGGGGAAAGTAAAGGTTTGCCTGTTATGGCAGCTGCTAGAATGCAGCGTTGGGCATTTTTATTGTCTGGATTCAATTATACTATGAATTATGTTAAAGGATCTGAAAACACTGCGGACAGTTTGTCACGTATACCACAGAAAGTAATTGGAACAGATGATGAAGAGTATAATTATATAAATTATATTAGTGAGAATAGTTCTATGAATTTAAATTTTAAAAGAATTTCTAGAGAAACATCTCGCGATATTTCATTGTCAAAATTGAAAGAAGTTTTACAATCTGGTAAAGTAAGTGCGTGGGACAGAAAAGAATTAGAACCTTTCAAAAGTAGAAAAACTGAGCTTTGTGTTGAATATGGATGTATTATGTGGGGCTTTCGTGTAGTGATACGGCAAAAGTTGCGTGATTCTATACTAGCCGAATTACATAGTACTCATTTGGGTATAGTAAAAACCAAAGCGTTAGCACGAAGTTATGTGTGGTGGCCACATATCGATAGGGATATAGAAACTTTGGTTTCGAAATGTTTTTCATGTAAAATGAATCAAGGCAACCCTGAAAAGAGTCCATTGATACCATGGGTTCCGGAAAATTCACCTTGGAGTAGAATTCATGTTGATTTTCTCGGTCCTATTAATAATTATAGTTTTTTATTAGTAATTGATGCTTATTCTAAATGGGTAGAAGTTTTTAAAACCAAAGATTGTACATCGAATTTTGTTATCACTAAACTTCGTGAGTTGTTTTGTAGATTTGGTCTGGTTGAAGTCTTAGTTAGCGACAATGGTCGTCAGTTTATATCAGAAGATTTCCAATTTTTTTTGAGTAAGAACGGAGTCAAACATATATTAACACCTCCGGGTAACCCTTCAACAAATGGTCAAGCAGAAAATTTTGTTAAAACGTTTAAAAAATCTGTTCTGGCTGTGTTAAACGACGGAAAAGAAGCAAATCTTGATATAATAATAAATAGATTTTTGTTTGATTACCGTAGCGCAAAACATTGTTCAACAGGAGAATCTCCAGCTAAACTATTTTTAGGTAGAGAGTTAAGAAATCGTTTTAGTTTACTAAAACCACCTTTAATAAGTACAAAAATTAAAGAAGCACAGTCATCAAACGTTAAGTATCATAGAGGACAAAGAAAAAAAGAATTTTGTGTAGGTGATGATGTGTGCATTCGCGATTATTCAAACCCAAATAAAGATTCTTGGCAAAAAGCCGTAGTTAAAGAACGTTTAGGTCGACAAACGTATCGTTGTGTTATAGCGAAAAATAACAAATTAATTAAAAGGCACATTAATCAAATGATTTCTGGTATACCAAATAGCGATGATCAAAACGTTATAAATGTAAACAATGAAAACGAAATTTCTACAAATGTACAAGAACCATCAGTGAGCTCTCCTAGCTCCGGTACGAATGGTGTCATTACTTATGCTGGTGGAGAGCAGGCGGATGCTACTAACAATAATTTAAGATCTAAAAGAAATTTAAGAAATTTAGGTCGTGTTAATTACAAAGAATAATTACATTCATTTTATTATATATTATCCATTATATATTTTGTATTATTGTATTGTACATTACTGTGTGTACACGATTGTAAAACGAATTTAAAACGTTAGCAGGAAAGAAATGAAAGTATCTATGTATATATGAATGAATTTTGAATTGTATTAGTATATGAATTGTTATATAAAAGTTTTAGGGGGGAGTTGTGGCATCACCGAATTGATTATAGATGTGGCATCTCCGAATTGAGTATAGTTATAAGAAGTAATAAAGAATAATATAGTTATACAGAAAACCGCATGCATATATCGTAATATGGATTTCCTCTTGTTTAGCCGTTGGCAGTAAGAATTAAATATCACTCATACGTGGAAGGCAGTAAGAATTAAATATCACTTATACGGGGAAGAGTCCTTATATGGATTTCCTTGTGTTATGCCGTTGACAGTATGAATTAAATTATCACTCATACGTGGATTTCTTTCTGTTTAGCTGTTGTCAGTAAGAAATAAATATCACTCATACATGAAAGGGTCACTATATGGATTTCCTTGTGTTTTGCCTTTAGCAGTGAGAATTAAATATCACTTATACGTGGAAGGATCCCTATATATATTTCCTTGTCGGCAGTAACAATTAAATATCACTCATACGTGGAAGGATCCCTATATAGATTTCCTTGTGTTTTGCCATCGGTAGTAAGAATTTAATATCACTCATACGTAAAAGGATTCCTATGTGGATTTCCTTCTGTTTAGCCGTTGGCAGTAAGAATTAAATATCACTCATACGTGGAAGGGTCACTATATGGATTTTCTTGTGGTTTGCCGTCGGCAGTAAGAATTAAATATCACTCATGCGGGGAAGAGTCCTTATATGGATTTCCTTGTGTTTTGCCGTTGACAGTATGAATTAAATATCACTCATACGTGGATTTCCTTCTGTTTAGCTGTTGTCAGTAAAAAATAAATATCACTCATACGTGAAAGGGTCATTATATGGATTTCCTTGTGTTTTGCCGTCGGTAGTAAGAATTAAATATCACTTATACGTGGAAGGGTTACTATATGGATTTTCTTGTGTTTCAGTATGAATTAAATATCACTTATACGTGGAAGGATCCCTATATGGATTTCCTTCTGTTTAGCCGTTGGCAGTAAGAATTAAATGTCACTCATACGTGGAAGGGTCACTATATGGATTTCCTTGTGTTTTGCCGTCGGCAGTAAGAATTAAATATCACTCATACGTTGAAGGGTCCCATACGTGGATTTCCTTCTGTTTAGCTGTTGTCAGTAAAAAATAAATATCACTCATACGTGAAAGGGTCACTATATGGATTTCCTTGTGTTTTGCCGTCGGCAGTAAGAATTAAATATCACTCATACGTTGAAGGGTCACTATATGGATTTCCTTGTGTTTTGCCGTCGGCAGTAAGAATTAAATATCACTCATACGATAAAGAGTCCCTATATGGATTTCCTTGTGTTTTGCCTTTAGCAGTGAGAATTAAATATCACTCATACGTGAAAGGGTCACTATATGGATTTCCTTGTGTTTTGCCGTCGGCAGTAAGAATTTAATATCACTCATACGTTGAAGGGTCACTATATGGATTTCCTTGTGTTTGGCTTTAGCAGTGAGAATTAAATATCACTCAAACGTGGAAGGACCACTATATGGATTTCCTTCTGTTTAGCCGTTGGCAGTTAGAATTAAATATCATTCATACGTGGAAAAATTTCTATATGGATTTCCTTGTCGGCAGTAAGAATTAAATATCACTGATACGTGGAAGGATTTTTATATGGATTTCCTTGTCGGCAGTAAGAATTAAATATCACTCATACGTAGAAGGATCCCTATATGGATTTCTTTCTGTTTAGCCGTTGGCAGTAAAAATTAAATATCACTCATACGTGGATTTCCTATATGGATTTCCTTGTGTTTTGCCGTTGGCAGTAAGAATTAAATATCACTCATACGTGGAAGGATTTCTATATGGATTTCCTTGTCGGCAGTAAGAATTATATATCACTCATACGTAGAAGGATTCTTATATGGATTTTCTTCTCTTTAGCCGTTGGCAGTAAGAATTAAATATCACTCATACGTGAAAGGGTCACTATATGGATTTCCTTGTGTTTTGCCGTCGGCAGTAAGAATTAAATATCACTCATACGTTGAAGGGTCACTATATGGATTTCCTTGTGTTTGGCTTTAGCAGTGAGAATTAAATATCACTCATACGTGAAAGGGCACTATATGGATTTCCTTGTGTTTTGCCGTCGGCAGTAAGAATTAAATATCACTCATACGTGGAAGGATCCCTATATGGATTTCCTTCTGTTTAGCCGTTGGCAGTAAGAATTAAATGTCACTCATACGTGGAAGGACCACTATATGGATTTCCTTCTGTTTAGCCGTTGGCAGTAAGAATTAAATATCATTCATACGTGGAAGGATTTCTATATGGATTTCCTTGTCGGCAGTAAGAATTAAATATCACTCATACGTAGAAGGATTCTTATATGGATTTCCTTCTCTTTAGCCGTTGGCAGTAAGAATTAAATATCACTCATACGTGGAAGGGTCACTATATGGATTTCCTTGTGTCTTGCCGTCGGCAGTAAGAATTAAATATCACTCATACGTTGAAGGGTCTCTATATAAATTTCCTTGTGTTTTGCCGTCGGCAGTAAGAATTAAATATCACTCATACGTGGATTTCCTATATGGATTTCCTTGTGTTTTGCCGTTGGCAGTAAGAATTAAATATCACTCATACGTGGAAGGATTTCTATATGGATTTCCTTGTCGGCAGTAAGAATTAAATATCACTGATACGTGGAAGGATTTTTATATGGATTTCCTTGTCGGCAGTAAGAATTAAATATCACTCATACGTAGAAGGATCCCTATATGGATTTCCTTCTGTTTAGCCGTTGGCAGTAAGAATTAAATATCACTCATACGTGGAAGGGTCACTATATGGATTTCCTTGTGTTTAGTCGTTGGCAGTAAGAATTAAATATCACTCATACGTGGAAGGATTTTTATATGGATTTCCTTGTCGGCAGTAAGAATTAAATATCATTTATACGTAGAAGGATCACTATATGGATTTCCTTGTGTTTTGCCGTCGGTAGTTAGAATTAAATATCACTCATACGTGGAAGGGTCACTATATGGATTTCCTTGCGTTTTGCCGTCGGCAATAAGAATTAAATATCACTTATACGGGGAAGAGTCCTTATATGGATTTCCTTGTGTTATGCCGTTGACAGTATGAATTAAATATCACTCATACGTGGATTTCTTTCTGTTAAGCTGTTGTCAGTAAGAAATAAATATCACTCATACGTGAAAGGGTCACTATATGGATTTCCTTGTGTTTTGCCGTCGGCAGTAAGAATTAAATATCACTCATACGTTGAAGGGTCCCTATATGGATTTCCTTGTGTTTTGCCGTCGGCAGTAAGAATTAAATATCACTTATACGGGGAAGAGTCCTTATATGGATTTCCTTGTGTTATGCCGTTGACAGTATGAATTAAATATCACTCATGCGTGGATTTCTTTCTGTTTAGCTGTTGTCAGTAAGAAATAAATATCACTCATACATGAAAGGGTCACTATATGGATTTCCTTGTGTTTTGCCTTTAGCAGTGAGAATTAAATATCACTTATACGTGGAAGGATCCCTATATATATTTTCCTTGTCGGCAGTAAGAATTAAATATCACTCATACGTGGAAGGACTTCTATAGGGATTTCCTTGCCGGCAGTAAGAATTAAATATCACTCATACGTAGAAGGATCCCTATATGGATTTCCTTCTGTTTAGCCGTTGGCAGTAAAAATTAAATATCACTCATACGTGGAAGGGTCACTATATGGATTTCCTTGTGTTTTGCCGTCGGTAGTAAGAAATAAATATCACTCATACGTGAAAGGGTCACTATATGGATTTCCTTGTGTTTTGCCTTTAGCAGTGAGAATTAAATATCACTTATACGTAGAAATCCCTATATATATTTTCCTTGTCGGCAGTAAGAATTAAATATCACTCATACGTGGAAGGATCCCTATATGGATTTCCTTCTGTTTAGCCGTTGGCAGTAAAATTAAATATCACTCATACGTGAAAGGGTCACTATATGGATTTCCTTGTGTTTTGCCGTCGGTAGTAAGAATTAAATATCACTCATACGTGGAAGGGTCACTATATGGATTTCCTTGTGTTTTGCCGTCGGCAGTAAGAATTAAATATCACTCATACGTGGAAGGACTTCTATAGGGATTTCCTTGTCGGCAGTAAGAATTAAATATCACTCATACGTAGAAGGATCCCTATATGGATTTCCTTCTGTTTAGCCGTTGGCAGTAAAAATTAAATATCACTCATACGTGGAAGGGTCACTATATGGATTTCCTTGTGTTTTGCCGTCGGTAGTAAGAAATAAATATCACTCATACGTGAAAGGGTCACTATATGGATTTCCTTGTGTTTTGCCTTTAGCAGTGAGAATTAAATATCACTTATACGTAGAAATCCCTATATATATTTTCCTTGTCGGCAGTAAGAATTAAATATCACTCATACGTGGAAGGGTCACTATATGGACTTCCTTGTGTTTTGCCGTCGGCAGTAAGAATTAAATATCACTCATACGTGGAAGGATTTCTATATGGATTTCCTTGTCGGCAGTAAGATTTAAATATCACTCATACGTTGAAGGGTCCCTATATGGATTTCCTTCTGTTTAGCCGTTGGCAGTAAGAATTAAATGTCACTCATACGTGGAAGGGTCACTATATGGATTTCCTTGTGTTTTGCCGTCGGCAGTAAGAATTATATATCACTCATACGTTGAAGGGTCACTATATGGATTTCCTTGTGTTTTGCCGTCGGCAGTAAGAATTAAATATTACTTATACGGGGAAGAGTCCTTATATGGATTTCCTTGTGTTTTGCCGTAGACAGTATGAATTAACATCTCACTACGGTATCATACCAGACACTTGCTGAGTGAGCAACACATGCAACAAACAATCCATTATAGATCATCCGCGCAGCCCGCTTACTCAGCCCCCAGTCACTTCTCATAACACGTCGGAGTGGTCCGACAACACCTACAATTTTATCCCTCATATTATTATTATGAGGCATAAAACTCATTCTCTCTCCCACTAATACACCTTGATACTTAATTATCCTAGCATACCGAATGGAAGCATCATTCACCATACTAGGATGACGATTGCAAGACAAAAAGCCCTTAAGGAGCATCATATTTGTCTTGCTCACGTTGATACCTACACCTACATCCCTACTCCAATCAGAAATTAGAGCCATCAGGTTTTCACCAGACCGCTCCAATTCCAGCCTACTGTTGCCTTCAACAATGATGAGCAGGTCATCAGCGTATGCGACACACTTACATAGCCTTTCTAGCTGCCTGAGCAATGGATCCATCAATATGTTCCATATATATAATCCAGAGATGGATCTCTGCGGACAGCCCCTAACTATGTCTACATTTATACAATTACTGGATCCAGCCACGCATGCTTTCCCCTCTGAAAAATAACTTTTCCAGAGTGGCATCTCCCTACATCCAAGCATGCGCAACCTTTCCAGCACCATATGCCACAAGAGACAATCAAACGCTCCTTTAAAGTCAACAAAAATGCCGAGAGCATATTTAGATACACTCCCGGCAACCATATCTTTAACCCCTGTCCATGCGTCTTCCACACATCTACCCCGTCGGAAGCCGTACTGGCAATCAGAAAGCTGGAAACAAGATTCCAGTCTTTCAACCATTATCCTCTCCAGCACTTTTCCAAGTACTAGAAGAAGACTTATGCCACGGTACGAGCTCGGATCTGTCTTTGGTTTGTCCTGTGATTTTAACAGTACAGTGATACGTGCCATTTTCCATTTAACCGGAAAATAGCCCATGTCCATGCACTTTGTGTAGAGGCTGTGCAGAAAATCCGGAATGGATTTCCACATTGCCTTACACATCTCACCCGTTAATCCATCCACACTCGGTGACCTTCTCGATTTGAGAGAGGCAACCGCATGCGAAATTTCATAACGCTCCAAGATCGGTGACTGCAGTTCATCAGTAATATTCTGATGCACTACATCCTCCGTTAATCTTGGAAAGAACTGGTCCGTCAACACTGTCATACACTCCGTCCAGGTTGTATGAACAGTGTTACCCACCGTCAATGAAGTCACATTATTATCTGACCCATAACCTCTACAAATCCTGTAGACGTCACCCCATGGGTCATCCTTGTGTTCTTCAACAAACTTGTACCAATTATCCAATTTTTCGGACAGAATTAGTCTCCTATATTCCAGTCGAGCTATCTGATATGTCTCTTAGAGCTGTTCCAAATTACCAGAATTATTTCTTCTAGCTCTTTGGTACAACCCTCTACAATGTCGCACTTGAATTCTTTTTAGCGTCAGCTGAAGTGTCCACCACGACACCTTCCGACAGCTCTTACGGGATCTGCCGAGAAATGCGTCATTGACATTCCCAACTAAGCTAGCTACAGTCTCTACCTGCCTATCAATATCTTCCAGCGAAAAATCCTCCAATGAAATATTGGAAAACTTTTCCCTAATTTTGGACGAATAGGTGTTCCAATTAACACCCAACGTCCGCACATTTTTTAATAAAATCTTCACTATCCCTACTACTACTTAAATTACTTATCCTAACCACAATAGGATTATGGTCGGATAATCCACTGCCATTGAAGACATTCCAATCGAAATTGAAACGCCTTCTTGCAGATTCGTTAATTAAAATCACGTCAATGTCACTGCATCCGTTCACACTAGAGAACGTATACAGTTCCGTCATTTCGTTTATGGTGTTTACATTATTTGATATACACCATTCAGACATAACACTACCCCTACTCTGGACAGCATGACCGGCATGTGCCGATATTTTGCTGTGCCAGAGCATGGAAGATGCATTCGCATCCGTCCCTATCAACAGAGGAGCATTACCAGCCAAAACTAACACCCTTTCCAGGAATGTCAGATACGGCTCAATGTCCTCACTGTGTTTAAAGTACGAGGAGCATAGATAGAAACTACCAAATGCACCCTCGACACTAACACATACCCCCCAATCACTGGAGCAGACTAACACACAGTCCAAATTGTCATCATTAATTACAATTGCAGAATTGCATCTTTTATCTGCAAACCTTTTCATAAAGGCCGGCAGAGCCACAGGTTTACCATATTTTTCATATGGCTCCTGCAGCAACGCAATCCTGCAATTCTGCTGCAGCACAATAATGATGTGGGAACCCATCATCATTAATGTCTTGCAACTTTCCTATCCACAATCGCGATAACATTAAATGATCGGCGGGCCGACCATAAAATGCACAATTTCTGCATTTAAGGCTGTTTGGACAACTCTTCACCAAGTGTCCAGTCTCCCCACATCTTCTGCAAGTCAAGGCCTTCGCCTTGCAGTTTCTTATCAGGTGGTCAAATGACAGGCACCTAAAGCAACCCGTCACCTGTTCCTGAGGGAACACTCGAAACGAGAACCACTTTACATATATGCGTCCTACGTCAGTTATCAGTCTTATTGCATCGGTTGTGCCCTCAATCACGACATCAACCGATTTTCCGTCTGTTCCTTTCCATGGTTTGGACAGGATACTCATGCCTTTCTTAAAATCCTCGAAGGATTTAAAGGCGTTCTTCAGACTGAGCTCAAAGAGCTCCAACATAAACTCATCAGGGGTGATAAGGGACTTCACCCCCTTAATTACAACCCTTGGCTTGGGTGGCAAATTTTTGGCCACTTCTAGACCAACCTCACTAAACTTTTTATTTTTTAGAATTTTCTCCCTTTCGGAGACTGATCTTGTGCGTATTATCGCACGACCTTTTTTTTATGGGCTTAAGTTAATGGACCCTAGCCCCCAAAGTCGGACAGACCTCTTTGGTGACTTTTTTCACAACCTCAACAGGGGACGCCGGAGTCTTTGACTTCACAACTACGGCGAAGGTTTCCACCGCCTTTTTCTCTATTATTGCTGGCCCTTTTATTCCACCAACAACACAGCCAGCAATAGGAGCAATATTCGGACTAACCCTATTCTCTAATTTGCCTTTTAGAAAAGAGTTCTCTATTATTAAGTCCAATAATAGAGACTCATACTCAGTCGCCATGTTTACCAGTTTCCTGGTATCATCCTTATCGGACAGACTAAATGCAATTTAATGCATTTTCCCCGTCAATAACCTCATTTTATCCACATCAGTATCATTTTTTATCCCCTTTTTTGGCACCTTTGCCACAACTGGAGGAGGCATAATCAGACTGTCCGTCTGTTCAGTCTTATTCTCCGTCTGTATTTTATTTTCCATGTCCTTCTATTCTTTCTCATTATCTGTCTGTTTATTCTTATTCTTTCTTTTCCTAACACTATCCAATGAACCCTCCCCCGAAGATCCCGACTTTGCCCTCTTTTTCCCTAATTTTATCCTCCTAGGGCTTGGATCACCACTGAGGAACTCATCCTCAGTGGTGCCCACCATCTCTAAAAACACTTAAACAAATAAAAATCGCTAAAAGATAACACTCTTTTTCAAAAGTCCCTATGGCGTATGAGTGCCAAACAATTAAAATGCCGACGGCAAAAACACAAGAGAATATTATGTTTTGCCGACGGTAAAACACAATTTTAACAACAAACACACTACTTTTTATTCTATCCGCGTACCGAATTTATGACCGTATACTTCAAAAATAAAACACCGAATGAGTAGGTAGGGACAGAGCGAATCTCGTTAATCCATTCATGCGCGTCACTAATTAGATGACGAGGCATTGGGCTATTAAAATTTCATCTTTATTTAAATAAATAATGTGTATTACATATATATCTCTATATATAGGGCTCTCTGCCCTAATTTCAACCAGATGTTCGGCGGTTGTTACCCTGCGTGCACCTTTCCAATATCATCCGCATAAACCGGTCATGTGTAAGAACGCCGCCTTTAAGCACGAATGCGACTATTTTCCTAATGTCCACATTATTTAGCTTGAGAATCTTGGACAAATCATTGTTTTTGCTGCACCAAGCTCTTCTTGCTCCCAATATGAACGGCATGACTCCTATAGGCTTACCCGGGTACAGATTGGACATCTTTTCTATAAATTCTGGGGTACTATAGTGAATGAGTTTGGATCTATGGAAATTGTCCAGACTTTCTTCACCTTCCCAATGTATTCCTACATCGACCACTATCACTTGATCTTGTTTGGATAGTATGAGGTCTGGTTTTTTCATGACACCATCACTGCCATAAATATGTTTCTCCACATCGAGATTCCATCCCTGATGTCTACTGAATGTTTCTATTATTTTCTGGACAAAATTGTGTCTCTCAATTCTGTCGATGTGTGTTGTGTTGCACGCTTGCAAAATGTGGCAAACAGTTTCTTGGCGACGGCATCTATTACCACGGCATCTCCTTTCATTGGTGTTATTTGAGGGGATTGCTTTACATGGAAGAAGATTATACCTCAGCTGAATGGCTTTAATATAATCCTTGCCGGACCAAAATGGTGGTGGATCGTATACCCATAGACTGCTGTTTTTGTTAGCGTTTACTTGTCGTAATCCGTGGCAGCCTGAGAATGATCTGTTTCAACTGTTAGCGTGATGTTCGTTGTTTGCCGCTCTTTCGCTTATGTTGGTGATTTGTGATTGTAGTTTGGATGTAAGATTATTATTTATGGACATGATGTTGTTAAATATGTTGTCCCTAGATAACTTCCTAATTCTGCTTAACAGTATGTGTGGTATCCTTTCCGATAAGCAGAATATCCCTAAACCACCTTCTCTTAACGGTTTATTGAATTATGGCAGTGGGCATTTAGATGTAGGATCTTCCTGATGAATATTCGAATCGACCTGTCGGCTTGTTTCAGTTGTTGCCTTTTTATGGATGGTAATTGCATACAGGCTATAAAACGTGGGATCAAGTAGTCTTTTAGAATTACGAGCTTCTGATGGGGCTTTAACGGTGCTTTCCTTATACTATTGAGACTCATGAACAGTGATGTTAAATGCTCAGACGATTCCCCGCCCGGATAAAAATGTGCTCCCAGGTATTTCAGAAACTCGTGCGGTTTTATTGATGGAATAACCAATTCTTCAATTAATAGCGGCCTAGTGTTTGTAAAAACCTTCTTTTTGCTGGGCACCGTTTCTAGGCACATTACCGAACTTTTTTCAGCATTGATGTTCATGCCTCGTTTGGGTAAGAAGTTTTTGGCTTCGGCTACCATTCGACTACAATCATCCTTTGTCCTAGCTAGCACAATAAGGTCATCAGCGTAAGCAAGACAACTTAATTTTATGTTGGTTATTTTGATACCTTCAAATTTTTCTAATATGCAAAGCAGTTCATCCATTACTATATTAAATAAGATGGGAGAAACTGGATCACCTTGTTTCACCCCTCTATTGACGGTGCATTCTGTTTTTGCTTCAGAGAGGTTGTCCTTCATATATTTGATAAATTTGTCATCGCAACCAACTCTTTTTAGCCCGCGAACCACGCTGTTATGTGATACGGAGTCGAACGCCTTTGATATATCAAGTGATGCAATGCACACTGGTTGACCATGTAATCTATGGTGTTTAATAATAGTCTCCAGTGATATCACATTAGCTAAGCAACCGTCTATATTTGTGAATCCTCTTTTACTGCTGTTGATGTCAATATTGCTTAATCTGCTTGCAATTATCTTATGGAAAGCCCGGATGAGGATAGATGAGATGGTGATTGGCCTCCACTTTGTTGGTGCATTGGTGTTATTTGCACCTTTAGGTATCAAAATTGTCCTACTGTATTTCAGGATTTTTGGGGTGTACTCTAGTAGTAGCATATTGTTATTTGGAAAGGCTAACTTATTGATGTTAATTTTTCTGAGTGTTTTCAGATCAAACCTATCTGCTCCTGCTGTGACGGTTTTCATGTTTTTTTTATCTTTTTCTATTTCAGCTAAAGTTATTGGATGGGACACTGAATATATTGTACTTCTTTCGTCGGATATTATTTCACAGTCTTCACTAGATGGCTGTGCAAATATGCTCCTAAATTCTTCAACAGCTTGGGACATATCGTTGGAGGGAGTTTCATACCATTCATCGTTGTCCAAGATGTTATTGGCAAAAGACTTCTTGTTGTTCTTGTATAGAAGTTGAGCTTTTCTAAAATTGGCTGCTCTTATGAGATTGGATGGTCTGTTGGTGTTGTATTCCTATTATTCCTTCTTCTAGGTGGTGATTGGATGCTTTGAACTAGATGTTCAGTCCATGCATCAAGGAATTCTCTCGACCTCGTCATATCAGACATGATGTTGTTTCTGACTTCATGATCTATGTCCTCCAGCTGTAATGACATGATAGTAGATGTTAAATTGTCATTATTGTTTATGCTGTTTGAAGGGAAATCTACAGGTACATGTGGAGTAATGTGTGTGTTTTCTGAAATAATTTGCATAGGTGACGTTATTTGATTATGAATATCCAGATCATAAGAATTGATGTGAGGAAAACTGAGAGATGGCGAGCTGATGACGTTAACTGGTTCTTGTTGTTGTGGAGCCTCAGGCATTGAAGCGGTATTATTGATTTCCTCGCGTATTATTCCTATTGCCTGTTTGTAAGAATTCATCTGCCTTCGCTTTCTAATAGCTTCTCTTGTTCTTGAAGAAAATTGAGTAAGATGATCTATAATGGTTTTTTGATCACTTGACCCCAATTCTGTTTCTAAGAGTGCTAGGGCTCTCCATCAACAGTCCATTTTTTCAGTTTGGATCTGGATGCTTCTTCTTCATTCATCATATTACTTTCGGCTTTATGACCCTTTTTCATATGTAGCTTTAATCCAGAATATGTGCTGTAGATTTTTCCACAAATATCGCACTTATTCTCAAGGTGCGACATATTTCCTCGACAGGTGTTCCTCCTTTTATGTTGCTTTAGCTGCGTTAGTTTTGTGAAAGCACGCTGACAACTATATGGCTCTTGCAATAATGCAATTCTACTATTGTTTTCCGTCATTGTCTGTCCAAGTTCGGCCATAACTGCCGAACATCCCCTACAGTTAAGTTGTAAACAACTTACCATCTTAATGCCTTGCTGCTACCCTGGCCTCCAGGCTCCTATGGATCGGGCATGCCGATGACAGCATTAAATGATCGGCCTTTAGCCCCCTAAAGGCACAATTCCTGCAGTTGATGTTGTTTGTACAGGCGCGCAATTGGTGACCTTCACCACCACATCGACGGCAGATGCTTCCTTTAACCCTGCAGTCCTTCACCCTATGGTCAAAGGAGACGCGTCTGTAGCATCCAGGAACGATATCGATTTCGTGTACTCTGAAAGAAAACCACTTTGAGTACACACGGCCAACCTCCAGAAGTTTTTTAGCAATTTCAGAAGTGCTCTCGATCGTTACATCCATTGATTTTTCAGCGTTGGCCTCCCATGGCTTGCTTACAAGGGTAACTGCCTTTTTGAAGACCTCGAGAGAGCCACAAGTACCCTCGAGGTTCATCTCAAAAAGATCCTTCATGAAGTCGTCAGGGGTTATTTGCATATGCACCCCTTTTATTAGCAGCCTTTTGCCCTTCTCTTTATTGGGTGTAACTTTCAACCCCGCCTCGGTGAACTTTGTATTTTTGACGAGCTTGTCTCTTTCCGCAATAGATGGAGTGCGAATGATTGCTCCCCCCTTTTTGATGGGTTTGACATCGTGGACACTCACGCCAAGAGTTGGTCCAACTTCGTTTACCACTTTCTTCACAATGGCTTCGGGAGTATCTTCGGGCATACTGCTGGATACCACAGCCGACCAAGTTTGCACAGGCGGCTTCAACAACGACTTTGGTGCCGTAGGGGTAACTGGTGTAACGACTTTCTGCGGCGTCGACTTGATACCCTCCATATCATCAAGTCTTCCTTTTAGGCGGGAATTTTCCTCCGCCATTTTTATTATTAGGGCCTCATATTGGCTGCAGACATCTACGAGTTTCCTCATCGAGCTCTTCTTAACTCCATCATCATTGAAGACGACGTCGTTAAAGGCTTTAGTGATAGCCTTCATCTCTCCGACAACGCTTTCTGCGGCGGGTTTTTTGACTTTTACCACCTTCTTGATCTTGATGGTCTTATTGGCATCCTCGGGCACTGCGGGTGTATCCTTCTCCTTCTTCTTCAGCTTTTTCTGCTTCGTCAAGGCAACTTCGGTGTCACTCGCGGGCACTACTTTCACTTCATCATCAGCACCACTGCTCTTGGACACTTTCTTCTTCTTACGCAACACAGGGGCTTTCGTCACTTTTTCCCCCATCGGGTCGCTGTCACTGGACGAGTCCGAAGATTCCCCCTGTGTCTTCTTTGTAGGACGCTGCATTTTCAAAAAGTTTTTCAATATCACTTTATTTTTCTTTTCAGTATTCACTATGACTTTTATTTTTTTTTTTTTTGCTTCTTTAAAATAATTTTATTTTCACACTTCTAGCTTAAGCACACTTTTAAGGTTTCATTACCTTAAACAATTTTATGATATTAGGTACACTATTTTCACTGTTTCACAATTTCACAAAAACTACAGGTATTAAATATCCCTTCAACAAAGGGGTCACAAATAATAATTATTTGGCAGCAGGTAGCCACCAAATGCCTTAAAAATCACTTTTATTATTATATTTCACTTTTCCACACTTTTATGATTTTATTATTCCACTAGGTATCACACTTAATTCACTTTTACCTAAAAAGGGTTTTTTATAACACTGGTATATGGGTTTTTAAATAAGCACAGTGCAGCAGGTAGAAAATTGCCGCACAACACAATTTTAAACAATTTTAAACACAGGTAGAAGCACAAGGGTTTAAAAAAAAATCGCCACTATTTTACACACACAAAAAATAAACGGTTTTAGAGCACAAGAATCGCGAGCTAAACGTCCGTTCACTTCGGCCGGACCAGAGTAAATTACTCCGGGGGCTCCCGGCATCCCGTGGTACCAGAATTAAGTCTCCGGTCGAACCTCGTAACTCACAGATGGAAAAGAGTTACTCCCAGTTAGTGCCTTACACACCACGTACTGGTAACCGTTTAGAAAAAGTGCGTTTGATTTAGAAATATGGCTCAAACGCAACCCCGCAAGGATATAATATCCAAATACACTGTTATCGGCAAAAATGTGAGGGTTTTCACCAATAACAACGTTTGCAGTCCAGAAACCAAGCCTCTGGTAGGGCGTCGTAAGCAAGAAGCTTACTACCAGTAAAAGACTGGTGGCTGAAAACATTACTTGACATACAGACTAAAACAACAAATTATTATTCATAAGGACAAGCAGACAAGTGGACAAAATAAAAATAAAAATTTAACATAAAATAAAAGAAAATAAAATAAAAGAAAAATAAAATAAAAATCCAGCTGCTCAATTATGATTCATCATATGATGTCGCCTTACAAAAACACTGCGTGCATATTGGCTCATACTTCTCATGGCTTGACTGGAATTGACAATACCACTGACATCATATTCTCCATATCTTGAAACTATATGCATATCATCCAAATTTCTTATGTCAGCATAGAGCGGGCAATAGCATAATACATGGAGCCAATCCTCGGAATCATGTCCACACATGCAATCACTCCAATCGCTCAAATTTCTTCTAAACAAAAATGAGTTAAATGAACCATGACCCGTGAGCAAAAATCCTTGGAACAAGGAAAATTCAATGTCACATCGCCCAACTTCCGGAAGAAATTTATATATAACTCTTCCATTATCATTTGACTCCCATCTGCTTTGCCAAATGGATACTGCATGATCATAAAGCATGTCCTAACGTTTACGCACACTTGCTTGCATTATATCCGGAATAATCCAGTCACTAGGACCAAGCTGTATGCCTCTACGGATTTTGAAAGCCATAGCACGACGAATCACCTCTAGATCCATGGGGATAGCACCCATTAGCACTTGTAATGCATCGGTAGAAACTGTATGACAAACAGGTAGGCAGCCAAGAAGCACAATACGCTGGCACGAGTATAATTTCCGCCGACCACAAATAGACATAGCGTATTCATACCATATGGATGCACCATATGTAATACAGGATACAAAAAGCCCATTGTAAATAATACGGGTAGCACGTTTGCTTAGTCCCCAATCAGCTCTAAGCACACTGCGAAGCATTCCAATGCTACCTTCCAGACGATCACGTATGGTCGAAATATGTGGCGAAAAATTCATACGTTCAAACATTGTAATGCCAAGATATTTAACTTCAGTAACACTTCTTATACGCACACCATTCATAGTTACAGCAGGTAAACGCTCAGAATTAAGTTTACCTTTAAGAAGCATCGCAACAGTTTTATCCAAGGCAACATCAACTCCAACATAATTACCCCAATTATAAGTAATCTGCATGGCAGCTTGGCCTTTTTGCTCCAATTCTACTCTAGATCTCCCTTCAATCAGAATTAGAAGATCATCAGCATATGTAGCACATACAAATTCACGATCCAATTCTTTTAATGACGAATCCATTATTAAATTCCATATATATGGACCGCAGATGGAACCTTGTGGACATCCTCTGGATACATTAATAGTTACTGTAGATTGCGCACCAACAACACAAGCGCGTCTATTGTTGAAATAGCTACGCCAGAGATCGCATTCTTTACATCCAACTTCTTACAATTTTTGTAATACACGGTCCCATCTTAAATAATCAAAAGCACCTTTGAAATCAACAAAAATGCCGAGAATATATTTACTGCTACTTTGCTGAACAAAATTTTTAACTTTAAGCCAAGCATCTTCAGTAGAAAGGCCTTTGCGAAAACCATACTGACTGTTGCTTAATTCAATATTTATATCCTTAAAAAGGCGCTCGATCATAATCCTGACTAAAGACATGGCATATGTTACTTCATTTTGCTCCAACACTGATGGTACAGTTGCCTCATTTAAAATAGTCTGGGATTCATTACTTGCTAAAGATGGAAAAAAGTTCTCCAATAGAGTGTGCACACAGTCAGACCAAGAAGTTATTATATTATCTCCAACACGAAGCCCAGATAAAATTAAAGGTTTATTTTTGCCACGGCATATACGGTAAACAGTTCCCCATGGATTATCGCGATTCTCAGAAACAAAGTTATGCCAATCATCAGTTTTGACTCGCACAATTAACTTTTTGTATTCCTTAAGGCATGCTCTAAAAGCCATTTGCGACGTATTCAAATCATTTGCATTTCTGCGTCTGGCATTTTGATACCTGGTGCGTAAACGTCTTACCTCTCTACGCTTGTTTGTGAGTTCAGGTGTCCACCAATTAATGTCATTAGCAACGTTTCCAGTATGACGACCCAGAAAACGATCATTAACATCCCAGATACGTTCTGTTAAGCATGCCACCTGGGAATCAACACTGATGTTATTGAAATAATCCAAGGATAGATCGGAAAATTGCATATTTCTTGATTATATAGATTCCAATTGGCCATAGCCACGCGCCATCGTTTGAGTACAACAGCTTCATTCGGGAATTGATGATTTTGAACCTTAATTTTAATCATATTGTGGTCGCTAATACCGCCCCATTCATTAATGATCGACCAGTTGAATTCAAAAGATCTCATTGCTGAGTCATTGGCGAAAGAAACATCAATATCACTGCAACCACTTGGGCCATCATAACTGTAAAATTCACTTGGCTGATTCAATATATTCACAGTATTAGCAATACACCATTCACTCATTATACTACCACGAGCCACAGTAGTACGCCATCCAGTTATTTTGCTATGCCATAAAGGAGCTGCAGCATTAGCATCAACGCCAAAAATTGTAGGTGTATTGCCAGCCAGTGATAAAACATGGCTCATATAGTTCAGATACGGCTCAATATCTTCGCCAAATTTAAAATAACTGGTACAAATGAATATATTCCCAAAATCGCCAATAGCAGAACTGCAAATTCCAAAGTTAGTAGACGATATGATGGTACAATCTATTCTTGAGTTACATACAACAATGGCTGAGTGACATCTCATATCTTTAAAAATTCTTAACCCAGTGGACAGACCCCTTACACAGCCATTTATAGAATAAGGTTCTTGTAATAGTGCAAAATCACAATTAGAATCATGTAAACGTTTCCTTAAATCGAGCATCACCGCATAACATCCATTACAATTCAGCTGGATAATATTGAAGGTGGCCATATTAATGGCGTGCAGCCATTCTTGCCAACATCATCTTATACGTCGGACACACAGATGACATTATCAGATGATCACTGGGAGGTCCTTTAAAAGCACAATTTCGACATCTTAATTCATTGGTACATTCCCGTGAGACATGACCAACGAGACCGCAATGACGGCAGACATAGCCCTTGGATCTGCATTCCTTAATCATGTGATCGAAAGACAAACATTTATAGCACATACTCACAGGATTCTGTTCATATGCTCGGAAGGCAAACCATTTAACATAAACACGTCCAACATTTAGAATAGTAGATATCACCTTGTCGCTGCCTTCTATTATAACTTTAATTAATTTGTCTTCAACTGCAGTCCACGGCTTTGACACCAAGCGTACTTGCTTTTTAAATTCATCCATCTATTTGAAGCTATCTTTGACATTTTGCTCGTACAACTCACTGCGGGCCGACTTAACCCCCAATCTGTTCTTAAAACACGTCGGAGTGATCCGACGACACCAACAATCCTGTCCCTCATCAAGGAGAGATGAGGGAGAAAATTCATTCTCTCGGCAATAGTGATGCCGAGGTAACGAAGTTGAGCGACATACCTGATAGGGTGGCCGCTCACATGTACTGTGTATCTCCCACATATAGACGAAAGACGACCCTTCAACATCATCATAACAGTCTTCGCAACCGACACCTCCACTCCAACACCCATACCCCAATCACTAACCAAGGGCATCACCTGAGCACAATTTCGCTCAAGCTCCGCCCTTGATTCCCCCTTAACAATAATCAGCAGATCGTCAGCATAGGCTATGCACTTACAAAGCGGCTCAAGCAGCCGCAAGAGGACATCCATCATAAGATTCCATATGTAAGGACCACATATGGACCCCTGAGGACACCCACGCACGACAGCCCTTTTCACCATGCCATAAGGTCCTACTGCGCAGGCTCGCCTGTCGGAGAAATACGATCTCCACAACCCCATTTCCCGACACCCGACCTCCCGCAGCCGGTCCAATACACTACTCCATAGTAGATGGTCGAAGGCCCCCCTGAAGTCCACAAATATACCTATAACATAGGTGGACGAGCACTCAGAGACATATTTCTGTGCCTCGATCCAGGCATCCTCAGACCCTTTTCCCGGTCGGAAACCGTACTGGGCAGGGGACGGCTGCACATCGATTGCACCTAACCTATCAACCATCACCCGCTCCAGTACCTTGCCAAACGCAGGAAGCAGACTTATACCCCGGTAGGACTTTGGATCAGTCTTAACCTTATCCGGCGATTTCAAAAGCGTGATGACGCGTGCGATCCTCCACTCACGTGGAAAATAACCCGCCTCAACACACTTAGCGTACAGGCAGAATAGATGGTCAGGAATGGCCCTCCACACTGCCTTGCACATTTCACCCGTGATTCCATCCAACCCAGGCGACCTCCTTGATTTAAGGAGATACGCCGCAGACGAGATTTCATCACGTTCCAGGGATGGCGAACAGGGTTCCTCACCCACAGGTGTGGGGGAGGCATCCGACAGCCCAGGAAAGAACTGGTACATTAGTCTAGTCATGCAGTCCTCCCAAGTGGTAAGTATATTATCTCCTTCTTTAAAAGCAGACACATCTGTGACACATCTGTCACGGCAAATTCTATAAACACGCCCCCAGGGTTCATCCCTATTTGAGGCGACGAACCGACGCCAATCATCTTCTTTAGCCTTTAATATTGACTTTTTAAACTCCAAGCGAGCCCTTCGATAGTCCTCACGGAGGCGGTCAACATCCGCGGAAGCCAGTCTCCTGGCTCTTTGATAAATCCGCCTCTTAACCCTTACTGTACTCCGCAATCGAGTCAAATCAGGAGTCCACCAAATCACACCTCTTCGTGCAGTTTTATACTGCCTTCCAAGGAGCGAGTCACCGACCTCCTCAATCGCCTCAGCCACCCTGACGATCTGCTGATTAATATCTAAACGGGAAAAATCGGACAAGGGGATATTAGAAAAAATATCCCCAATTAGTACAGAGAATGTATCCCAGTTGGCATCCCTAGTACGCCAACACTTGAACACATCACCAACAGCACGGACAGACGGACAGGACACCCTAATTACGATCGGGTTGTGGTCCGTGGTCTCGCCACCTTCCACGACGTCCCAACCAAGGCTAAAACGTCGCCTGGCAGAGTCATTTATAATGGTAACGTCTATGTCACTAGCGCCATTGCTACTTTGGAATGTGTATAACACGGACGGTTCATTAATGGTCTACATCTCACGGGACACACACCATTCGGACAAAGCGACCCCCCTATCCTGGGTGTGGTTCCCAGTCGATGTGGACGGTTTGCTAAACCAGAGTGAGGAAGTCGCATTAGCGTCTATCCCCACCACTAGCGGAGCACCACCCACAATCCGAAGAACCCCATCCAAGTAATCCAAGTACGGATCTATATCCTCACTGTATCTAAAATAAGATGCACAAAGATACAGACATCCGAACTCACCCGAAACACTTACGCATATTCCAAAATCAGACTCATCTACAACTATACAAGTAAAAAATGACCGCCGAATTACACCCCAGGTCAGCATATTTCCACATGGAGGCCGGCTCACCACATCTGCGGCAAATAGGCCCCTTGGCCCTACAGTCCTTAATAAAATGATCCAGGGAGAGGCATCGGAAGCATCCCGGCACCTGTTCCTGTAGGAAAACTCTAAAGGAGAACCACTTTATGTAGGCCCTCCCAACATCAACAATGCCTTTAATGGCATCCTCACGCCCTTCAACAATAACGTCGACGGTTTTACCGGCGACTCCATGGCTTGGTTACAAGGGAGATGTTCTTCTTAAATTCGTCTACGGTCTTGAACGTATCCTTCATGTTCAACTCGACCGCACAACAACAGACCACGTCTCCACCGGCTTCGTGACCGGAGCCGGGGGAGCAACAGCCCTCCGCGGCGCAGCCAAGGGTGCGGCAGCCACCAGGGCAGCGACCGGAGCAGGACGTACCAACATTTTTCTGGCCTCGTCGAGTTGGCCTTGGAGATAAGAATTCTCCTGAATAAGCTCCATTAGGATCGTTTCGTATTCCATGCCCAATCCAATAACAGATTGGGCCAAGGCAGCTTTAGTTAACGTTCCCGAGCAATCGGCAATCAGCCGCGACGTAATTGCCTTCATTTTTTGCACTACACCGGCAGGAGCTCCAACAGGAGCAACAAAAGCACCAGTAGTAGCACCACCAGACAAACGTGTGGACGGACGGGCAGTCGGACGTACAATCGAACCATCAGACTTAGGAGGCGACGGCTGCTTCTTTGATCTACTTTTCCGCTTGGGGGTACCAGACCCCCCAGACCTTTCATCATCAGACTCGAAGTTGTCCGAGTCTCTCTCAGACATCTCCCTTGCTGACGTACTGGTCCCAGTACCAGTATCTTCAGCTGCCACCTTTTTAGGCGGCATAGCCAATAGCAAAGTAAACTAAATATATGTATATACACGTATAAGTATATATCTAAACAAAATAAAATATATATACGTATATATAAATATATGCCCAACTAATTGGCTGGCTATCTAGTAGGAACACCAACCAATAGTCAAGTCAAAAAATAAAAATAAAAATAAAATAATAAAGCTCGCAACCTTTGGGCACCACCCCAAATGGAAGCTGAGCCAAAAACCTCAACTTGGGCACCACCCCAAGTACAAAATTTTAATTTAACTTTAAGCTAAAGCCTAAAGCTAATAATTACAAGCTATAAGCTACTGCTTATAGCACAGGCACACACTTGTATAGCTAGGTCGAAAACCAATTTAGCAAAAAATAAATTAATGTAAAGTACTTTAAGCTTAATGCCGAGCTTAGAGAGCAAGGCAAAAGAAGAGAGCACAGCACTGATCACTATTTCACTCACTTGTTTCACTTTTTGCACTTTACTTTTCACTTACCGATAAGCACGACCGCACACGTCAAGTGTTAAACACTAACTGAGTAGGTAGGGACAGAAGAATTAAAGTTTAACGTGGACACCTGCCGTGAAGGCTTAATTCCACGGCGCCGTAAAGGCGCAAAGTGAATTTCAGTTAGGCAAGCCTATCTGAAATTCAAGAAAACCATATGAGAGCATATTGTAAGGATATGCCCTCCCCCATGGAAAGGTTGAGGCGTCTAATACCTCTGCCAGAAATTGGCAACGGTTGAAAAGCAACATCACCCGTGAGGATGATAAACCACAGCCGCCACGATGCTCCCACTAGGGGGGCCTACCTCACTTGCCGGCCAGAGTAAATTACTCCGGGGGCTCCCGGCATCCCGTGGTACCAGAATTAGGTCTCCGGTCGAACCTCGTAACTCACAGATGGAAAAGAGTTACTCCCAGTTAGTACCTTACACACCACGTACTGGTAACCGTATAGAAAAAGTGCGATTGATTTTAGAAATATGGCTCAATCGCACCCCCGCAAGGATATAATATCCAAATACACTGTTATCGGCAAAAATGTGAGGGTTTTTACCAATAACAGTGCTTGCGGTCAGAAACTAAGCCTCTGGTGGGGCGCCGTAAGCAAAAGGTTTACTACCAGTGGATGGCCAGGAAAGGACGTACACACATTGCTAAACATCAAGCATGAACAGACAGCGGAGCTGGAAAGAAAAGAAAACAAATAATAATTAAAATAAATGTATAAAAAGAAATGAAAGATAAAATGAAAAATGAAAAATAAAAATACTACTGCCTGAATCCTCATTACGCATTCGTCGTCGTCTCTCGAAGGCATTACGCTCAAATCGGTCCATATTCCTCATCGCTTCAATGGAATTCGCAACATCGCTAACATCATATACTCCGTTCCTCATAGTAATGTGCATAGCATCCAAATCACGTATATCGGCGTAAAGCGGACAATTACATAAAACGTGGATCCAGTCCTCAGTTATATGGCCGCATGAACAACTGCTGCTTTCGCTTAATGTTCTCTTATGTAGAAAAGCATTTAGCGAACCATGTCCGGTAAGCAGGAATCCTTGATACAGGGAGAATTCAATGTCTCGTCGTCCAACCGTAGGGAAGAAATTATACGTTACTCTTCCGTTATCTGTTGACTCCCATCTATTTTGCCAAGTGGATATGGCATAGTCAAATAGCATCTCTTTTCGTTTGTTGTCACTCGCTTGCATAAGTGCGGAAATATCCCAATCGTTCGGTTCAAATTGTATGCCTTTACGAATTTTAAAGGCCATAGCGCGACGAATCACCTCCTGATCCATAGGAAGGGCGCCAATTAACACTTATAGGGCATCTGTAGAAACGGTATGGCATACCGGCAGACATCCGAGAAGGATTAAACGCTGACAAGTCGGCCGCAGACGGTCATTGCATAATCGTACCATACGGAGGCGACGTATGTTATACAGGAAACAAATAAGCCACTATAAATAATACGGACAGCACGTTTGCTTAATCCCCATTCCGATCTGAGTACTCTGCGCAGCATCCCAACAGTACTCTCCAAGCGGTAACGTAATGTAGCAACATGCGGTGAGAAATTCATCCTTTCCTTCATTGTAATGCCCAGATATTTCATTTCCGTTACACTCGTCAGACGCGTTCCATTCAAAGTAATAGCGGGCAATCGTTCGGCATTCAATCTACCTTTCAACATCATGGTGACTGCTTTGTCTAAAGCGATATCCACTCCAACGTTACCCCATTCGTACACGGTTTGTATGGCAGCTCGACCTTTATTTTCCAGATCTGTTCTCGATCGTCCTTGTACCAGTATTAGAAGGTCATCAGCATATGCTGAATACTTATAGTCACGATCAAGTTGTTTCAGCAACGAATCCATCATTAGATTCCATATAAACGGACCACATATAGAACCTTGCGGACATCCACGGACGACATTAACGGTGACAGAAGCATTGGCACCAACCGTGCGAGCCCGTCTATCGCAAAAATAGCTGCGCCAAAGTGCGCATTCACGACAGCCGACTTCTTGTAATTTCTGAAGAACACGGTCCCATCTCAGATAGTCGAACGCGCCCTTGAAGTCGACAAAAATGCCGAGGACATATTTGCTGCTGCTTTGCCGTACAACAGTTTTCACCTTCAGCCAGGCATCCTCAGTACAAAGGCCTTTGCGGAAACCAAATTGACTGCCGCTCAATTCTATATTCATATCATTGAGCAGCCGTTCGACCATTATTCTCTCCAGTACTTTTCCAAATACTGGAAGGAGACTAATTGCCCCTATACGACCTAGGGTTAGATCGCACTCTGTCACCAGGTTTCAGCAATATACTAACACGTGCTAATTTCAATTCATATGGAAAATAGCCCGTGTCAATACATTTTGCGTACAGACTGCATAGATGATCTGGAATAGATCGCCATACAGCTCTACACATTTCGCCAATAATACCGTCCATGCCAGGCGATTTTCTTGGCCTGATTAATGAAATCGCATACGCCACTTCACTTCGTTCTAATGCCGGTGGAACGGCTACCTCCATTATGGCCGGTTGAGGTGTATCATCTGCTAAAGCAGGAAAGAAACTACTTAGCAGCGTATGCGCACAATCAGCCCAAGAATTCAGTATACTGTCACCAACTTGCAGCCCAGATATATCCACGGTCTTCTTTTGCCGCGGCATGTGCGATAAACGATTCCCCACGGATCATCGCGGTTATCGGACACAAAATTACGCCAATCCTCGGTCTTGATACGGACTAACAACTTCTTATATTCCTTAAGACACGTTCTAAAGGCGGCTCTGGAGTTTTCCAAATTTTCAGCATTTCTGCGCCCATCCAGCTGGTATCTTACTCTCAATCGCCTAACCTCCCTACGCTTTTCGGACAATTCAGGTGTCCACCAACTGGCGTTATTGGTAGGATTAACATTACTCCTACCCAAAAATTGGTCGTTAACCTCCCAAACGCTTTCTGTAATACTTAGCACTTGTGTGTCAGTGCTCATATTATTAAATTCCTCTACGGACAGACCGGAAAAACAATTGCTGATTTCTGCGCTATATAAATCCCAATCGACAGCAGCAACACGCCACCGTTTGAGAGTAATAGCCTCATTATGCAGTTGTTGAAAACGGACGACAATCTTTATAGGATTATGGTCGCTAATGCCTCCCCATTCATTAACAATTGACCAGCTATATGGGTATATCATCATAGCTGCACTGTTGGTAAACGTAACGTCAATGTCGCTATTACCGCCGGGGCCATAGCTGTACCATACACTAGGTTGGTTCAGTATGTTGACACCGTTAGCAATACACCATTCACTCATGATATTACCACGAGCGACGGTGGTGCGCCAACCAGACATCTTACTATACCACAGTGATGCAGAGGCATTAGCATCCACACCAAATATTGCGGGCGTATTGCCAGCCAGTGTTAAAACATGGCTCATATACGCCAAGTATGGCTTCTTATCTTCGCCATACTTAAAATAACTGGAACACAAAAATATTGTTCCAAAAATGCCGACGGCAGACACACAGACACCATAATCGGATTTTAATATAACAATACAATCTACTCTTGGATTGCAAACGACAACTGCAGAATGACATCTAGCATCGGAAAATACTCTAAAACCAGTGGATAAACCCCTGACATTACCATTTACAGCGTAGGGCTCTTGAAGTAGAGCAAAACAACAGCCGGAATCGAGCAGACGCTGCCTCAAATCCAGCATTACCGCATAACTGCCATTACAGTTTGCCTGAATAACGTTGAACGCAGCCATATTAATGTCTGGCGGCGGCTCTCTCTAAAATCGCCTTGTATGTCGGAAAGACGGATGACATCATAAGATGGTCGCTAGGTCGCCCCTTGAACGCGCAATTTCTGCAGTTCAGCTCATTTGGACAGTTCCGCGACAAATGACCAACAAGTCCACATCGTCCGCAAACATCACCTTTCGATCTGCAATCCTTAACCATATGGTCGAACGATAAACATCTATAACACACTTTTACCGGACTCTGTTCATGGACACAGAACGAAAACCACTTAACATAGACGCGGCCAACATTCAAAATAGCGGACACGGCTTTATCGTTGCCTTCAATAACTACGTCGACTGATTTGTTATCCTCCGCAGTCCACGGTTTAGAAACTAGGCGCACCGACTTCGAAAACTCCTCCTTGGACTTAAAATACTCCGTTAAGTTTTGTTCATAAATTTCACACATCAGTTCGTCAGGCGTAATCTGCTAAGCAAGAATATATAAAGTTTGTGTTGTCTTCGACGCTTCCTTCCGAATGTTGCAAGCGGGAATTCCATATAAATGTTGCTCCTCTCCAGAACCTGGTGGTGCATATGTTCTTCGAATTCCATATAAATGTTGCTTCTATTCCAAATTCATTAAAAAATGGTCCGCAAATCCAGTATTGGCCAAAAATCCTCTCCAGAACCTGGTGGTGCATATGTTCTTCGAATTCCATATAAATGTTGCTTCTATTCCAAATTTATTAAAAAATGGTCCGCAAATCCAGTATTGGCCAAAAATCCTCTCCAGAACCTGGTGGTGGCTTGGAATGGGTGCTCTTAGAAATCCATATAAATGCTTCTTTTATTCGAAATTCATTAAAAAAATGGTCCGAAAATCCAGTATTGGCCAAAAATCCTCTCCAGAATGTGGTGGTGCATTTGGAGTGGGACCCATAACATATGTTTTCAGAGTTCCATATAAATGTTTCTTTTATTCCAAATTCATTAAAAAAATGATCCAAAAATCCATTATTGGCCAAAAATCCTCTCCAAAACCTAGTGATGCATCAGGAGTGGTATTCACACATGCCGTTGTCAGATTTCCCTACTATTTAAATATTGTGAAATACTTATTGTGAATACTTAATTTCTTAATTGTCTGGGTACATGTGAATGCAATGTTTGTATGGCAATATTACTATCAATGGTGGGTACAAAAAAGGGGTAATAGTGACATAAGTACAATAGTTGGACATATGGTCTCGGAAAGTTTTTTGTAGATATTGATATGTTCTATAATATTGTATAACATTTTTTTGTTTTAACATCAATACTTTCCGCAGCGTATTCGATGAAAGATATTTTAAGACTAATTTTTTTACACCTTGGATTAGTAAAAGTGGGAATGTCTAGGGATCCCCAAATTTTTTTGGCAATAAATATAGCCTATGTTACTCAGTGATAATGTAGCTTTCTAATAGCGAAAATATTTTTGAAATCGGTTCAGTAGTTTTTGAGTTTACTCGTTACATACAAAAATACAAAAATACAAATCTTTCCTCTTTATAATATTAGTATAGATATAGATATAGATAAGAAATAGAGAGTAAGTAATAAATCTAATACCAACAACAACAACAAGCAACTATTATGCCTGAGAAGCAGGCAGCACTAAAATATAAAGTAGATAGGATAGAAACCTCCCAGGTTTCCTCCATTGAATAGAACTTCGGAACAACAGTTAACCGCTTACGCGTCACCCGGTTCGTCATCAGTTCAATAGAGTCCACCCAAGAGGCAGAGAGAAAGAATTTTGACCCTAGCCTACACCTTGCCTTCCTCTGTGAGCTACCGCCGTTAAGGAGTTGAAAATCCGGAAACACCGTGTACTTCCAATCATGGCTCTAGTTGACATTAGCGCCGTATCGTTTTTGGTGATGATGTCTCGATGGATTAGATCATCTACGGACGCCTTGCTCCAAATACCCCTCCAGCTCATTGTGATCGTACCCACATGCGTTAAGCTCCTATTAAACTTCTGGGCAACGCTCAGCTTAACATCGTCAGGGTTATAGTAAGCCTTTTTGCGGGAATGCGCTGCATCGAGACTTCCCGCATCACTGACTATTTGGGTATCCAACAGAAACGATGAATCGCCCTTAAACGCAAGGAGATCTGGCTTCCTTAGGCCGGCTGTGGTTTGTAGATGAGGCTCCTCAAGCACCGTGAATCCCTGCTGCGCCATCTTATCCTTAACATAGCGCGTAACAGCGTTATGTCGTTATATACGTGCAGCAGCAGTCCTGTGGCAGACCTGAATCGCGTGGTACGCTGTCTCAATATTGTGACAGCCTGCCCGACACATACGGTCCTGGTTGTTACGGCCACGTGTCGTTCTGGACCTAGTTGGTAGGGCGTTGATCCTCAATCGGATACACTGGATAAAGTCCCTACCAGTGAGAAGTTTTGTCGGTTCACGGTTCCACCTATGTGCTCGGATACACTGGATAAAGTCCCTACCAGTGAGAAGTTTTGTCGGTTCACGGTTCCACCTATGTGCTTGAGCATGTCCAGCTGCTTCCTTAAGTCCAGCACCATCTACAGATCTGTCCAGCTTCTGCTTGAAAAAATTTTCCACATCCCTCACCGACAATAGATGACGATCTGTCGCATAAAGACTCGTTTCGCACTTGGTTATCTCCTGGGATAAGGCACTTGACACACCCGCAAATGTATCGATGGATGGATTGCTGATGCCCATAAGCCTATTACGCCTTAGTATAGGGGCGATCCAGCGTACGCATTGAATGCCCAAACCTCCATCCGCTACGGCCGCATGATAGAAGGCTGCTGTCACATCATTTGGAAGAGATAACCAACGCCGGACATATGCACGAATTACTCTATCGGCTTTGTTCAGGGAGCTTATTCGTGTCACTCCAAGTGCGAGCTTATGGTGTAATTGAGGGATAATCACAGGCGGGAGTAACTATGACATAGATGTACCTACCCTCCACCTCCACGAGGTTCGCGCTGATAACGTCAGATGCCTATTACGTATATCTTGGAAACAGGATTTACAACAATAGGTATCTGACGGCTAAGAGAGAATCAGGTTTACGGGTTCTGGGGGTTGCCAGCCCTCTTTACCTTTACATGTTGGCCCAAATTTAAGGAACAATAATACGAGAGACCCTCCGTCCACTGACGGGGGGTTCCAACATCCTTCTCTTCCTTTTCCTGTCCGTCCGATTCCTACTTCTTCTAATTCTATCCCAAATTCTAATTCTCTTTCTTCTTCTTCTTCACAGGTCCGCGATCCGAACCTGCACTATTGCCAATTCTGTGAGCGAGGCTTTTCTACGAGGACTGGCGTTGGAGTTCATATGAGACGAGCACATCCCGACGAATTCGATCAGGCAAGAGTTCGGGTTGATGTTAAAAGTCGATGGTCCGAGGAGGAAATTCGAATGCTTGCCCGTAAGGAAGCGGAACTATTGAGCCATGGTATTATCCGCTTCATGAACAAAAAACTGGCTCCCTTCTTCACCTCAAGAACCCTTGAGGCTATCAAGAAGGTTAGGCAAAAACCGGACTATCGTCGTATGGTCGAGAACTTCAGAGCAACTACAGAAGATGACGTAGCAGATCCGTCTGAGAGTAACACCGATTTGACACCTCCCCCTCCCCCTATTGATGTATCGCCCCTTGATGATAATGCAATGAGAGAGTCATAGTTACTCCCGCCGTTTACCCGCGCTTACTTGAATTTCTTCACTTTGATATTCAGAGCACTGGGCAGAAATCACATTGTTTCAACACCCGTTAGGGCCATCACAATGCTTTGTTTTAATTAGACAGTCGGATTCGCCAAGTCCGTGCCAGTTCTGAATTGATTGTTAATTGATAAGTAAGAATTAAATATCACTCATATGTGGAAGGGTCACTATATGGATTTCCTTGTGTTTTCCCTCTAGCAGTGAGCATTAAATATCACTCATACGTAGATTTCCTTCTGATTAGCTGTTGTCAGTAAGAAATAAATATCACTCATACGTAAAACGGTCACTATATGGATTTCCTTGTGTTTTGCCGCCGACAGTAAAAATTAAATATCACTCATACGTGGAAGGGTCACTATATGGATTTCCTTCTGTTTAGCCGTTGGCAGTAAGAATTAAATATCACTCATACGTTGAAGGGTCCCCATATGGATTTCCTTGTGTTATGCCGTTGACAGTATGAATTAAATATCACTCATACATGGATTTCCTTCTGTTTAGCTGTTGTCAGCAAGAATTAAATATCACTCATACGTGGAAGGGTCACTATATGGATTTCCTTGTCGGCAGTAAGAATTAAATATCACTCATACGTAAAACGGTCACTATATGGATTTCCTTGTGTTTTGCTTTTAGCAGTGAGAATTAAATATCACTCATACGTTGAAGGGTCCCTATATGAATTTCCTTGTGTTTTGCCGACGGCAGTAAGAATTAAATATCACTCATACGTAGAATTCCTGTATGGATTTCCTTGTGTTTTGCCTTTAGCAGTGAGAATTAAATATCACTCATACGTGGAAGGGTCACTATATGGATTCCCTTGTGTTGTGCCGTTGACAGTATGAATTAAATATCACTCATACGTGGATTTCCTTCTGTTTAGCTGATGTCAGTAAAAAATAAATATCACTCATACGTGAAAGGGTCACTATATGGATTTCCTTGTGTTGTGCCGTTGACAGTATGAATTAAATATCACTCATACGTGGAAGGGTCACTATATGGATTTCCTTGTGTTTAGCCGTCGGCAGTAAGAATTAAATATCACTCATACGTAGAAGGATCACTATATGGATTTCCTTGTGTTTTGCGTCGGCAGTAAGAATTAAATATCACTCATACGTGAAAGGACCACTATATGGATTTCCTTGTGTTTTGCCTTTAGCAGTGAGAATTAAATATCACTCATACGTGGAAGGGTCACTATATGGATTTCCTTGTGTTGTGCCGTTGACAGCAAGAATTAAATATCACTCATACGTGGAAGGATTTCTATATGGATTTCCTTGTCGGCAGTAAGAATTAAATATCACTCATACGTAAAACGGTCACTATATGGATTTCCTTGTGTTTTGCCGCCGGCAGTAAGAATTAAATATCACTCATACGTAGAAGGATTCCTATATGGATTTCCTTCTGTTTAGCCGTCGGTAGTAAGAATTAAATATCACTCATACGTGGAAGGGTCACTATATGGATTTCCTTCTGTTTAGCCGTTGGCAGTAAGAATTAAATATCACTCATACGTTGAAGGGTCCCTAAATGGATTTCCTTCTGTTTAGCCGTTGACAGTATGAATTAAATATCACTCATACGTGGATTTCCTTCTGTTTAGCTGTTGTCAGTAAGAATTAAATATCACTCATACGTGGAAGTGTCCCTATATGGATTTCCTTGTGTTGTGCCGTTGACAGTATGAAATTAATATCTCTCATACGTGGATTTCCTTCTGTTTAGCTGTTGTCAGTAAGAAATAAATATCACTCATACGTGGAAGGATTTGTATATGAATTTCCTTGTCGGCAGTAAGAATTAAATATCACTTATACGTAAAACTATATGTATTTCCTTGTGTTTTGCTTTTAGCAGTGAGAATTAAATATCACTCATACGTTGAAGGATCCCTATATGAATTTCATTGTGTTTTGCCGTCGGCAGTAAGAATTAAATATCACTCATACGTGGATTTCCTGTATGGATTTCCTTGTGTTTTGCCGTCGGTAGTAAGAATTAAATATCACTCATACATGGAAGGACCACTATATGGATTTCCTTGTGTTTTGCCTTTAGCAGTAAGAATTAAATATCACTCATACGTGGAAGGGTCACTATATGGATTTCCTTGTGTTGTGCCGTTGACAATATGAATTAAATATCACTCATACGTGGATTTCCTTCTGTTTAGCTGATGTCAGTAAAAAATAAATATCACTCATACGTGAAAGGGTCACTATATGGATTTCCTTGTGTTGTGCCGTTGACAGTATGAATTAAATATCACTCATACGTGGAAGGGTCACTATATGGATTTCCTTGTGTTTAGCCGTCGGCAGTAAGAATTAAATATCACTCATACGTAGAAGGATCACTATATGGATTTCCTTGTGTTTTGCGTCGGCAGTAAGAATTAAATATCACTCATACGTGAAAGGACCACTATATGGATTTCCTTGTGTTTTGCCTTTAGCAGTGAGAATTAAATATCACTCATACGTGGAAGGGTCACTATATGGATTTCCTTGTGTTGTGCCGTTGACAGTATGAATTAAATATCGCTCATACGTGGATTTCCTTTTGTTTAGCTGTTGTCAGTAAGAAATAAATATCACTCATACGTAAAAGGGTCACTATATGGATTTCCTTGTGTTTTGCCGTCGGTAGTAAGAATTAAATATCACTCATACGTGGAAGGGTCACTATATGGATTTCCTTGTGTTTAGCCGTCGGCAGTAAGAATTAAATATCACTGATACGTGGAAGGATTTCTATATGGATTTCCTTGTCGGCAGTAAGAATTAAATATCACTCATACGTAAAACGGTCACTATATGGATTTCCTTGTGTTTTGCTTTTAGCAGTGAGAATTAAATATCACTTATACGTGGAAGGATTCTTGTCGGCAGTAAGAATTAATTGTCACTCATACGGGGAAGAGTCCTTATATGGATTTCCTTGTGTTTTGCCGTCGGTAGTAAGAATTAAATATCACTCATACGTGGAAGGGTCACTATATGGATTTCCTTGTGTTTTGCCTTTAGCAGTGAGAATTAAATATCACTCATACGTGGAAGAGTCACTATATGGATTTCCTTGTGTTGTGCCGTTGACAGTATGAATTAAATATCACTCATACGTGGAAGGGTCACTATATGGATTTCCTTGTGTTTAGCCGTCGGCAGTAAGAATTAAATATCACTCATACGTAGAAGGATCACTATATGGATTTCCTTGTGTTTTGCGTCGGCAGTAAGAATTAAATATCACTCATACGTGAAAGGACCACTATATGGATTTCCTTGTGTTTTGCCTTTAGCAGTGAGAATTAAATATCACTCATACGTGGAAGGGTCACTATATGGATTTCCTTGTGTTGTGCCGTTGACAGTATGAATTAAATATCGCTCATACGTGGATTTCCTTTTGTTTAGCTTTTGTCAGTAAGAAATAAATATCACTCATACGTAAAAGGGTCACTATATGGATTTCCTTGTGTTTTGCCGTCGGTAGTAAGAATTAAATATCACTCATACGTGGAAGGGTCACTATATGGATTTCCTTGTGTTTAGCCGTCGGCAGTAAGAATTAAATATCACTGATACGTGGAAGGATTTCTATATGGATTTCCTTGTCGGCAGTAAGAATTAAATATCACTCATACGTAAAACGGTCACTATATGGATTTCCTTGTGTTTTGCTTTTAGCAGTGAGAATTAAATATCACTTATACGTGGAAGGATTCTTGTCGGCAGTAAGAATTAATTGTCACTCATACGGGGAAGAGTCCTTATATGGATTTCCTTGTGTTTTGCCGTCGGTAGTAAGAATTAAATATCACTCATACATGGAAGGACCACTATATGGATTTCCTTGTGTTTTGCCTTTAGCAGTGAGAATTAAATATCACTCATACGTGGAAGGGTCCCTATATGGATTTCCTTGTGTTGTGCCGTTGACAGTATGAATTAAATATCACTCATACGTGGAAGGGTCACTATATGGATTTCCTTGTGTTTAGCCGTCGGCAGTAAGAATTAAATATCACTCATACGTAGAAGGATCACTATATGGATTTCCTTGTGTTGTGCCGTTGACAGTATGAAATTAATATCTCTCATACGTGGATTTCCTTCTGTTTAGCTGTTGTCAGTAAGAAATAAATATCACTCATACGTGGAAGGATTTCTATATGGATTTCCTTGTCGGCAGTAAGAATTAAATATCACTCATACGTAAAACTATATGTATTTCCTTGTGTTTTGCTTTTAGCAGTGAGAATTAAATATCACTCATACGTTGAAGGATCCCTATATGAATTTCATTGTGTTTTGCCGTCGGCAGTAAGAATTAAATATCACTCATACGTGGATTTCCTGTATGGATTTCCTTGTGTTTTGCCGTCGGTAGTAAGAATTAAATATCACTCATACATGGAAGGACCACTATATGGATTTCCTTGTGTTTTGCCTTTAGCAGTAAGAATTAAATATCACTCATACGTGGAAGGGTCACTATATGGATTTCCTTGTGTTGCGCCGTTGACAGTATGAATTAAATATCACTCATACATGGATTTCCTTCTGTTTAGCTGATGTCAGTAAAAAATAAATATCACTCATACGTGAAAGGGTCACTATATGGATTTCCTTGTGTTGTGCCGTTGACAGTATGAATTAAATATCACTCATACGTGGAAGGGTCACTATATGGATTTCCTTGTGTTTAGCCGTCGGCAGTAAGAATTAAATATCACTCATACGTAGAAGGATCACTATATGGATTTCCTTGTGTTTTGCGTCGGCAGTAAGAATTAAATATCACTCATACGTGAAAGGACCACTATATGGATTTCCTTGTGTTTTGCCTTTAGCAGTGAGAATTAAATATCACTCATACGTGGAAGGGTCACTATATGGATTTCCTTATGTTGTGCCGTTGACAGTATGAATTAAATATCGCTCATACGTGGATTTCCTTTTGTTTAGCTGTTGTCAGTAAGAAATAAATATCACTCATACGTAAAAGGGTCACTATATGGATTTCCTTGTGTTTTGCCGTCGGTAGTAAGAATTAAATATCACTCATACGTGGAAGGGTCACTATATGGATTTCCTTGTGTTTAGCCGTCGGCAGTAAGAATTAAATATCACTGATACGTGGAAGGATTTCTATATGGATTTCCTTGTCGGCAGTAAGAATTAAATATCACTCATACGTGGAAGGACCACTATATGGATTTCCTTGTGTTTTGCCTTTAGCAGTGACAATTAAATATCACTCATACGTGGAAGGGTCCCTATATGGATTTCCTTGTGTTTTGCTTTTAGCAGTGACAATTAAATATCACTCATACGTGGAAGGATTCCTTTATGGATTTCCTTCTGTTTAGCCGTTGGCAGCAAGAATTAAATATCACTCATACGTGGAAGGATTTCTATATGGATTTCCTTGTCGGTAGTAAGAATTAAATATCACTCATACGTAAAACGGTCACTATATGGATTTCCTTGTATTTTGCTTTTAGCAGTGAGAATTAAATATCACTCATACGTGTAAGGATTCCTTTATGGATTTCCTTCTGTTTAGCTGTTGTCAGTAAGAAATAAATATCACTCATACGTGGAAGGATTTCTATATGGATTTTCTTGTCGGCAGTAAGAATTAAATATCACTCATACGTAAAACGGTCACTATATGGATTTCCTTGTGTTTTGCCGCCGGCAGTAAGAATTAAATATCACTCATACGTGGAAGGGTCACTATATGGATTTCCTTGTGTTGTGCCGTTGACAGTATGAATTAAATATCGCTCATACGTGAATTTCCTTTTGTTTAGCTGTTGTCAGTAAGAAATAAATATCACTCATACGTAAAAGGGTCACTATATGGATTTCCTTGTGTTTTGCCGTCGGTAGTAAGAATTAAATATCACTCATACGTGGAAGGGTCACTATATGGATTTCCTTGTGTTTAGCCGTCGGCAGTAAGAATTAAATATCACTGATACGTGGAAGGATTTCTATATGGATTTCCTTGTCGGCAGTAAGAATTAAATATCACTCATACGTAAAACGGTCACTATATGGATTTCCTTGTGTTTTGCTTTTAGCAGTGAGAATTAAATATCACTTATACGTGGAAGGATTCTTGTCGGCAGTAAGAATTAAATGTCACTCATACGGGGAAGAGTCCTTATAAGGATTTCGTTGTGTTTTGCCGTCGGTAGTAAGAATTAAATATCACTCATACATGGAAGGACCACTATATGGATTTCCTTGTGTTTTGCCTTTAGCAGTGAGAATTAAATATCACTCATACGTGGAAGGGTCACTATATGGATTTCCTTGTGTTGTGCCGTTGACAGTATGAATTAAATATCACTCATACGTGGAAGGGTCACTATATGGATTTCCTTGTGTTTAGCCGCCGGCAGTAAGAATTAAATATCACTCATACGTAGAAGGATCACTATATGGATTTCCTTGTGTTGTGCCGTTGACAGTATGAAATTAATATCTCTCATACGTGGATTTCCTTCTGTTTAGCTGTTGTCAGTAAGAAATAAATATCACTCATACGTGGAAGGGTCACTATATGGATTTCCTTGTGTTTTGCCGTCGGTAGTAAGAAATAAATATCACTCATACGTGAAAGGGTCACTATATGGATTTCCTTGTGTTTTGCCTTTAGCAGTGAGAATTAAATATCACTTATACGTGGAAGGATCCCTATATATATTTTCCTTGTCGGCAGTAAGAATTAAATATCACTCATACGTGGAAGGACTTCTATAGGGATTTCCTTGTCGGCAGTAAGAATTAAATATCACTCATACGTAGAAGGATCCCTATATGGATTTCCTTCTGTTTAGCCGTTGGCAGTAAAAATTAAATATCACTCATACGTGGAAGGGTCACTATATGGATTTCCTTGTGTTGTGCCGTTGACAGTATGAAATTAATATCTCTCATACGTGGATTTCCTTCTGTTTAGCTGTTGTCAGCAAGAAATAAATATCACTCATACGTGGAAGGGTCACTATATGGATTTCCTTGTGTTTTGCCGTCGGTAGTAAGAAATAAATATCACTCATACGTGAAAGGGTCACTATATGGATTTCCTTGTGTTTTGCCTTTAGCAGTGAGAATTAAATATCACTTATACGTAGAAATCCCTATATATATTTTCCTTGTCGGCAGTAAGAATTAAATATCACTCATACGTGGAAGGGTCACTATATGGACTTCCTTGTGTTTTGCCGTCGGCAGTAAGAATTAAATATCACTCATACGTGGAGGGATTTCTATATGGATTTCCTTGTCGGAAGTAAGAATTAAATATCACTCATACGTGGAAGGATCCCTATATGGATTTCCTTCTGTTTAGCCGTTGGCAGTAAAATTAAATATCACTCATACGTGAAAGGGTCACTATATGGATTTCCTTGTGTTTTGCCGTCGGTAGTAAGAATTAAATATCACTCATACGTGGAAGGGTCACTATATGGATTTCCTTGTGTTTTGCCGTCGGCAGTAAGAATTAAATATCACTCATACGTGGAAGGACTTCTATAGGGATTTCCTTGTCGGCAGTAAGAATTAAATATCACTCATACGTAGAAGGATCCCTATATGGATTTCCTTCTGTTTAGCCGTTGGCAGTAAAAATTAAATATCACTCATACGTGGAAGGGTCACTATATGGATTTCCTTGTGTTTTGCCGTCGGTAGTAAGAAATAAATATCACTCATACGTGAAAGGGTCACTATATGGATTTCCTTGTGTTTTGCCTTTAGCAGTGAGAATTAAATATCACTTATACGTAGAAATCCCTATATATATTTTCCTTGTCGGCAGTAAGAATTAAATATCACTCATACGTGGAAGGGTCACTATATGGACTTCCTTTTGTTTTGCCGTCGGCAGTAAGAATTAAATATCACTCATACGTGGAAGGATTTCTATATGGATTTCCTTGTCGGCAGTAAGATTTAAATATCACTCATACGTTGAAGGGTCCCTATATGGATTTCCTTCTGTTTAGCCGTTGGCAGTAAGAATTAAATGTCACTCATACGTGGAAGGGTCACTATATGGATTTCCTTGTGTTTTGCCGTCGGCAGTAAGAATTATATATCACTCATACGTTGAAGGGTCACTATATGGATTTCCTTGTGTTTTGCCGTCGGCAGTAAGAATTAAATATTACTTATACGGGGAAGAGTCCTTATATGGATTTCCTTGTGTTTTGCCGTAGACAGTATGAATTAACATCTCACTACGGTGTCATACCAGACACTTGCTGAGTGAGCAACACATGCAACAAACAATCCATTATAGATCATCCGCGCAGCCCGCTTACTCAGCCCCCAGTCACTTCTCATAACACGTCGGAGTGGTCCGACAACACCTACAATTTTATCCCTCATATTATTATTATGAGGCATAAAACTCATTCTCTCTCCCACTAATACACCTTGATACTTAATTATCCTAGCATACCGAATGGAAGCACCATTCACCATACTAGGATGACGATTGCAAGACAAAAAGCCCTTAAGGAGCATCATATTTGTCTTGCTCACGTTGATACCTACACCTACATCCCTACTCCAATCAGAAATTAGAGCCATCAGGTTTTCACCAGACCGCTCCAATTCCAGCCTACTGTTGCCTTCAACAATGATGAGCAGGTCATCAGCGTATGCGACACACTTACATAGCCTTTCTAGCTGCCTGAGCAATGGATCCATCAATATGTTCCATATATATAATCCAGAGATGGATCTCTGCGGACAGCCCCTAACTATGTCTACATTTATACAATTACTGGATCCAGCCACGCATGCTTTCCCCTCTGAAAAATAACTTTTCCAGAGTGGCATCTCCCTACATCCAAGCATGCGCAACCTTTCCAGCACCATATGCCACAAGAGACAATCAAACGCTCCTTTAAAGTCAACAAAAATGCCGAGAGCATATTTAGATACACTCCCGGCAACCATATCTTTAACCCCTGTCCATGCGTCTTCCACACATCTACCCCGTCGGAAGCCGTACTGGCAATCAGAAAGCTGGAAACAAGATTCCAGTCTTTCAACCATTATCCTCTCCAGCACTTTTCCAAGTACTAGAAGAAGACTTATGCCACGGTACGAGCTCGGATCTGTCTTTGGTTTGTCCTGTGATTTTAACAGTACAGTGATACGTGCCATTCATTTTCCATTTAACCGGAAAATAGCCCATGTCCATGCACTTTGTGTAGAGGCTGTGCAGAAAATCCGGAATGGATTTCCACATTGCCTTACACATCTCACCCGTTAATCCATCCACACTCGGTGACCTTCTCGATTTGAGAGAGGCAACCGCATGCGAAATTTCATAACGCTCCAAGATCGGTGACTGCAGTTCATCAGTAATATTCTGATGCACTACATCCTCCGTTAATCTTGGAAAGAACTGGTCCGTCAACACTGTCATACACTCCGTCCAGGTTGTATGAACAGTGTTACCCACCGTCAATGAAGTCACATTATTATCTGACCCATAACCTCTACAAATCCTGTAGACGTCACCCCATGGGTCATCCTTGTGTTCTTCAACAAACTTGTACCAATTATCCAATTTTTCGGACAGAATTAGTCTCCTATATTCCAGTCGAGCTATCTGATATGTCTCTTAGAGCTGTTCCAAATTACCAGAATTATTTCTTCTAGCTCTTTGGTACAACCCTCTACAATGTCGCACTTGAACTCTTTTTAGCGTCAGCTGAAGTGTCCACCACGACACCTTCCGACAGCTCTTACGGGATCTGCCGAGAAATGCGTCATTGACATTCCCAACTAAGCTAGCTACAGTCTCTACCTGCCTATCAATATCTTCCAGCGAAAAATCCTCCAATGAAATATTGGAAAACTTTTCCCTAATTTTGGACGAATAGGTGTTCCAATTAACACCCAACGTCCGCACATTTTTTAATAAAATCTTCACTATCCCTACTACTACTTAAATTACTTATCCTAACCACAATAGGATTATGGTCGGATAATCCACTGCCATTGAAGACATTCCAATCGAAATTGAAACGCCTTCTTGCAGATTCGTTAATTAAAATCACGTCAATGTCACTGCATCCGTTCACACTAGAGAACGTATACAGTTCCGTCATTTCGTTTATGGTGTTTACATTATTTGATATACACCATTCAGACATAACACTACCCCTACTCTGGACAGCATGACCGGCATGTGCCGATATTTTGCTGTGCCAGAGCATGGAAGATGCATTCGCATCCGTCCCTATCAACAGAGGAGCATTACCAGCCAAAACTAACACCCTTTCCAGGAATGTCAGATACGGCTCAATGTCCTCACTGTGTTTAAAGTACGAGGAGCATAGATAGAAACTACCAAATGCACCCTCGACACTAACACATACCCCCCAATCACTGGAGCAGACTAACACACAGTCCAAATTGTCATCATTAATTACAATTGCAGAATTGCATCTTTTATCTGCAAACCTTTTCATAAAGGCCGGCAGAGCCACAGGTTTACCATATTTTTCATATGGCTCCTGCAGCAACGCAATCCTGCAATTCTGCTGCAGCACATTAATGATGTGGGAACCCATCATCATTAATGTCTTGCAACTTTCCTATCCACAATCGCGATAACATTAAATGATCGGCGGGCCGACCATAAAATGCACAATTTCTGCATTTAAGGCTGTTTGGACAACTCTTCACCAAGTGTCCAGTCTCCCCACATCTTCTGCAAGTCAAGGCCTTCGCCTTGCAGTTTCTTATCAGGTGGTCAAATGACAGGCACCTAAAGCAACCCGTCACCTGTTCCTGAGGGAACACTCGAAACGAGAACCACTTTACATATATGCGTCCTACGTCAGTTATCAGTCTTATTGCATCGGTTGTGCCCTCAATCACGACATCAACCGATTTTCCGTCTGTTCCTGTCCATGGTTTGGACAGGATACTCATGCCTTTCTTAAAATCCTCGAAGGATTTAAAGGCGTTCTTCAGACTGAGCTCAAAGAGCTCCAACATAAACTCATCAGGGGTGATAAGGGACTTCACCCCCTTAATTACAACCCTTGGCTTGGGTGGCAAATTTTTGGCCACTTCTAGACCAACCTCACTAAACTTTTTATTTTTTAGAATTTTCTCCCTTTCGGAGACTGATCTTGTGCGTATTATCGCACGACCTTTTTTTTATGGGCTTAAGTTAATGGACCCTAGCCCCCAAAGTCGGACAGACCTCTTTGGTGACTTTTTTCACAACCTCAACAGGGGACGCCGGAGTCTTTGACTTCACAACTACGGCGAAGGTTTCCACCGCCTTTTTCTCTATTATTGCTGGCCCTTTTATTCCACCAACAACACAGCCAGCAATAGGAGCAATATTCGGACTAACCCTATTCTCTAATTTGCCTTTTAGAAAAGAGTTCTCTATTATTAAGTCCAATAATAGAGACTCATACTCAGTCGCCATGTTTACCAGTTTCCTGGTATCATCCTTATCGGACAGACTAAATGCAATTTAATGCATTTTCCCCGTCAATAACCTCATTTTATCCACATCAGTATCATTTTTTATCCCCTTTTTTGGCACCTTTGCCACAACTGGAGGAGGCATAATCAGACTGTCCGTCTGTTCAGTCTTATTCTCCGTCTGTATTTTATTTTCCATGTCCTTCTATTCTTTCTCATTATCTGTCTGTTTATTCTTATTCTTTCTTTTCCTAACACTATCCAATGAACCCTCCCCCGAAGATCCCGACTTTGCCCTCTTTTTCCCTAATTTTATCCTCCTAGGGCTTGGATCACCACTGAGGAACTCATCCTCAGTGGTGCCCACCATCTCTAAAAACACTTAAACAAATAAAAATCGCTAAAAGATAACACTCTTTTTCAAAAGTCCCTATGGCGTATGAGTGCCAAACAATTAAAATGCCGACGGCAAAAACACAAGAGAATATTATGTTTTGCCGACGGTAAAACACAATTTTAACAAAAAACACACTACTTTTTATTCTATCCGCGTACCGAATTTATGACCGTATACTTCAAAAATAAAACACCGAATGAGTAGGTAGGGACAGAGCGAATCTCGTTAATCCATTCATGCGCGTCACTAATTAGATGACGAGGCATTTGGCTATTAAAATTTCATCTTTATTTAAATAAATAATGTGTATTACATATATATCTCTATATATAGGGCTCTCTGCCCTAATTTCAACCAGATGTTCGGCGGTTGTTACCCTGCGTGCACCTTTCCAATATCATCCGCATAAACCGGTCATGTGTAAGAACGCCGCCTTTAAGCACGAATGCGACTATTTTCCTAATGTCCACATTATTTAGCTTGAGAATCTTGGACAAATCATTGTTTTTGCTGCACCAAGCTCTTCTTGCTCCCAATATGAACGGCATGACTCCTATAGGCTTACCCGGGTACAGATTGGACATCTTTTCTATAAATTCTGGGGTACTATAGTGAATGAGTTTGGATCTATGGAAATTGTCCAGACTTTCTTCACCTTCCCAATGTATTCCTACATCGACCACTATCACTTGATCTTGTTTGGATAGTATGAGGTCTGGTTTTTTCATGACACCATCACTGCCATAAATATGTTTCTCCACATCGAGATTCCATCCCTGATGTCTACTGAATGTTTCTATTATTTTCTGGACAAAATTGTGTCTCTCAATTCTGTCGATGTGTGTTGTGTTGCACGCTTGCAAAATGTGGCAAACAGTTTCTTGGCGACGGCATCTATTACCACGGCATCTCCTTTCATTGGTGTTATTTGAGGGGATTGCTTTACATGGAAGAAGATTATACCTCAGCTGAATGGCTTTAATATAATCCTTGCCGGACCAAAATGGTGGTGGATCGTATACCCATAGACTGCTGTTTTTGTTAGCGTTTACTTGTCGTAATCCGTGGCAGCCTGAGAATGATCTGTTTCAACTGTTAGCGTGATGTTCGTTGTTTGCCGCTCTTTCGCTTATGTTGGTGATTTGTGATTGTAGTTTGGATGTAAGATTATTATTTATGGACATGATGTTGTTAAATATGTTGTCCCTAGATAACTTCCTAATTCTGCTTAACAGTATGTGTGGTATCCTTTCCGATAAGCAGAATATCCCTAAACCACCTTCTCTTAACGGTTTATTGAATTATGGCAGTGGGCATTTAGATGTAGGATCTTCCTGATGAATATTCGAATCGACCTGTCGGCTTGTTTCAGTTGTTGCCTTTTTATGGATGGTAATTGCATACAGGCTATAAAACGTGGGATCAAGTAGTCTTTTAGAATTACGAGCTTCTGATGGGGCTTTAACGGTGCTTTCCTTATACTATTGAGACTCATGAACAGTGATGTTAAATGCTCAGACGATTCCCCGCCCGGATAAAAATGTGCTCCCAGGTATTTCAGAAACTCGTGCGGTTTTATTGATGGAATAACCAATTCTTCAATTAATAGCGGCCTAGTGTTTGTAAAAACCTTCTTTTTGCTGGGCACCGTTTCTAGGCACATTACCGAACTTTTTTCAGCATTGATGTTCATGCCTCGTTTGGGTAAGAAGTTTTTGGCTTCGGCTACCATTCGACTACAATCATCCTTTGTCCTAGCTAGCACAATAAGGTCATCAGCGTAAGCAAGACAACTTAATTTTATGTTGGTTATTTTGATACCTTCAAATTTTTCTAATATGCAAAGCAGTTCATCCATTACTATATTAAATAAGATGGGAGAAACTGGATCACCTTGTTTCACCCCTCTATTGACGGTGCATTCTGTTTTTGCTTCAGAGAGGTTGTCCTTCATATATTTGATAAATTTGTCATCGCAACCAACTCTTTTTAGCCCGCGAACCACGCTGTTATGTGATACGGAGTCGAACGCCTTTGATATATCAAGTGATGCAATGCACACTGGTTGACCATGTAATCTATGGTGTTTAATAATAGTCTCCAGTGATATCACATTAGCTAAGCAACCGTCTATATTTGTGAATCCTCTTTTACTGCTGTTGATGTCAATATTGCTTAATCTGCTTGCAATTATCTTATGGAAAGCCCGGATGAGGATAGATGAGATGGTGATTGGCCTCCACTTTGTTGGTGCATTGGTGTTATTTGCACCTTTAGGTATCAAAATTGTCCTACTGTATTTCAGGATTTTTGGGGTGTACTCTAGTAGTAGCATATTGTTATTTGGAAAGGCTAACTTATTGATGTTAATTTTTCTGAGTGTTTTCAGATCAAACCTATCTGCTCCTGCTGTGACGGTTTTCATGTTTTTTTATCTTTTTCTATTTCAGCTAAAGTTATTGGATGGGACACTGAATATATTGTACTTCTTTCGTCGGATATTATTTCACAGTCTTCACTAGATGGCTGTGCAAATATGCTCCTAAATTCTTCAACAGCTTGGGACATATCGTTGGAGGGAGTTTCATACCATTCATCGTTGTCCAAGATGTTATTGGCAAAAGACTTCTTGTTGTTCTTGTATAGAAGTTGAGCTTTTCTAAAATTGGCTGCTCTTATGAGATTGGATGGTCTGTTGGTGTTGTATTCCTATTATTCCTTCTTCTAGGTGGTGATTGGATGCTTTGAACTAGATGTTCAGTCCATGCATCAAGGAATTCTCTCGACCTCGTCATATCAGACATGATGTTGTTTCTGACTTCATGATCTATGTCCTCCAGCTGTAATGACATGATAGTAGATGTTAAATTGTCATTATTGTTTATGCTGTTTGAAGGGAAATCTACAGGTACATGTGGAGTAATGTGTGTGTTTTCTGAAATAATTTGCATAGGTGACGTTATTTGATTATGAATATCCAGATCATAAGAATTGATGTGAGGAAAACTGAGAGATGGCGAGCTGATGACGTTAACTGGTTCTTGTTGTTGTGGAGCCTCAGGCATTGAAGCGGTATTATTGATTTCCTCGCGTATTATTCCTATTGCCTGTTTGTAAGAATTCATCTGCCTTCGCTTTCTAATAGCTTCTCTTGTTCTTGAAGAAAATTGAGTAAGATGATCTATAATGGTTTTTTGATCACTTGACCCCAATTCTGTTTCTAAGAGTGCTAGGGCTCTCCATCAACAGTCCATTTTTTCAGTTTGGATCTGGATGCTTCTTCTTCATTCATCATATTACTTTCGGCTTTATGACCCTTTTTCATATGTAGCTTTAATCCAGAATATGTGCTGTAGATTTTTCCACAAATATCGCACTTATTCTCAAGGTGCGACATATTTCCTCGACAGGTGTTCCTCCTTTTATGTTGCTTTAGCTGCGTTAGTTTTGTGAAAGCACGCTGACAACTATATGGCTCTTGCAATAATGCAATTCTACTATTGTTTTCCGTCATTGTCTGTCCAAGTTCGGCCATAACTGCCGAACATCCCCTACAGTTAAGTTGTAAACAACTTACCATCTTAATGCCTTGCTGCTACCCTGGCCTCCAGGCTCCTATGGATCGGGCATGCCGATGACAGCATTAAATGATCGGCCTTTAGCCCCCTAAAGGCACAATTCCTGCAGTTGATGTTGTTTGTACAGGCGCGCAATTGGTGACCTTCACCACCACATCGACGGCAGATGCTTCCTTTAACCCTGCAGTCCTTCACCCTATGGTCAAAGGAGACGCGTCTGTAGCATCCAGGAACGATATCGATTTCGTGTACTCTGAAAGAAAACCACTTTGAGTACACACGGCCAACCTCCAGAAGTTTTTTAGCAATTTCAGAAGTGCTCTCGATCGTTACATCCATTGATTTTTCAGCGTTGGCCTCCCATGGCTTGCTTACAAGGGTAACTGCCTTTTTGAAGACCTCGAGAGAGCCACAAGTACCCTCGAGGTTCATCTCAAAAAGATCCTTCATGAAGTCGTCAGGGGTTATTTGCATATGCACCCCTTTTATTAGCAGCCTTTTGCCCTTCTCTTTATTGGGTGTAACTTTCAACCCCGCCTCGGTGAACTTTGTATTTTTGACGAGCTTGTCTCTTTCCGCAATAGATGGAGTGCGAATGATTGCTCCCCCCTTTTTGATGGGTTTGACATCGTGGACACTCACGCCAAGAGTTGGTCCAACTTCGTTTACCACTTTCTTCACAATGGCTTCGGGAGTATCTTCGGGCATACTGCTGGATACCACAGCCGACCAAGTTTGCACAGGCGGCTTCAACAACGACTTTGGTGCCGTAGGGGTAACTGGTGTAACGACTTTCTGCGGCGTCGACTTGATACCCTCCATATCATCAAGTCTTCCTTTTAGGCGGGAATTTTCCTCCGCCATTTTTATTATTAGGGCCTCATATTGGCTGCAGACATCTACGAGTTTCCTCATCGAGCTTTTCTTAACTCCATCATCATTGAAGACGACGTCGTTAAAGGCTTTAGTGATACATCTCTCCGACAACGCTTTCTGCGGCGGGTTTTTTGACTTTTACCACCTTCTTGATCTTGATGGTCTTATTGGCATCCTCGGGCACTGCGGGTGTATCCTTCTCCTTCTTCTTCAGCTTTTTCTGCTTCGTCAAGGCAACTTCGGTGTCACTCGCGGGCACTACTTTCACTTCATCATCAGCACCACTGCTCTTGGACACTTTCTTCTTCTTACGCAACACAGGGGCTTTCGTCACTTTTTCCCCCATCGGGTCGCTGTCACTGGACGAGTCCGAAGATTCCCCCTGTGTCTTCTTTGTAGGACGCTGCATTTTCAAAAAGTTTTTCAATATCACTTTATTTTTCTTTTCAGTATTCACTATGACTTTTATTTTTTTTTTTTTTTGCTTCTTTAAAATAATTTTATTTTCACACTTCTAGCTTAAGCACACTTTTAAGGTTTCATTACCTTAAACAATTTTATGATATTAGGTACACTATTTTCACTGTTTCACAATTTCACAAAAACTACAGGTATTAAATATCCCTTCAACAAAGGGGTCACAAATAATAATTATTTGGCAGCAGGTAGCCACCAAATGCCTTAAAAATCACTTTTATTATTATATTTCACTTTTCCACACTTTTATGATTTTATTATTCCACTAGGTATCACACTTAATTCACTTTTACCTAAAAAGGGTTTTTTATAACACTGGTATATGGGTTTTTAAATAAGCACAGTGCAGCAGGTAGAAAATTGCCGCACAACACAATTTTAAACAATTTTAAACACAGGTAGAAGCACAAGGGTTTAAAAAAAAATCGCCACTATTTTACACACACAAAAAATAAACGGTTTTAGAGCACAAGAATCGCGAGCTAAACGTCCGTTCACTTCGGCCGGACCAGAGTAAATTACTCCGGGGGCTCCCGGCATCCCGTGGTACCAGAATTAAGTCTCCGGTCGAACCTCGTAACTCACAGATGGAAAAGAGTTACTCCCAGTTAGTGCCTTACACACCACGTACTGGTAACCGTTTAGAAAAAGTGCGTTTGATTTAGAAATATGGCTCAAACGCAACCCCGCAAGGATATAATATCCAAATACACTGTTATCGGCAAAAATGTGAGGGTTTTCACCAATAACAACGTTTGCAGTCCAGAAACTACGCCTCTGGTAGGGCGTCGTAAGCAAGAAGCTTACTACCAGTAAAAGACTGGTGGCTGAAAACATTACTTGACATACAGACTAAAACAACAAATTATTATTCATAAGGACAAGCAGACAAGTGGACAAAATAAAAATAAAAATTTAACATAAAATAAAAGAAAATAAAATAAAAGAAAAATAAAATAAAAATCCAGCTGCTCAATTATGATTCATCATATGATGTCGCCTTACAAAAACACTGCGTGCATATTGGCTCATACTTCTCATGGCTTGACTGGAATTGACAATACCACTGACATCATATTCTCCATATCTTGAAACTATATGCATATCATCCAAATTTCTTATGTCAGCATAGAGCGGGCAATAGCATAATACATGGAGCCAATCCTCGGAATCATGTCCACACATGCAATCACTCCAATCGCTCAAATTTCTTCTAAACAAAAATGAGTTAAATGAACCATGACCCGTGAGCAAAAATCCTTGGAACAAGGAAAATTCAATGTCACATCGCCCAACTTCCGGAAGAAATTTATATATAACTCTTCCATTATCATTTGACTCCCATCTGCTTTGCCAAATGGATACTGCATGATCATAAAGCATGTCCTAACGTTTACGCACACTTGCTTGCATTATATCCGGAATAATCCAGTCACTAGGACCAAGCTGTATGCCTCTACGGATTTTGAAAGCCATAGCACGACGAATCACCTCTAGATCCATGGGGATAGCACCTATTAGCACTTGTAATGCATCGGTAGAAACTGTATGACAAACAGGTAGGCAGCCAAGAAGCACAATACGCTGGCACGAGTATAATTTCCGCCGACCACAAATAGACATAGCGTATTCATACCATATGGATGCACCATATGTAATACAGGATACAAAAAGCCCATTGTAAATAATACGGGTAGCACGTTTGCTTAGTCCCCAATCAGCTCTAAGCACACTGCGAAGCATTCCAATGCTACCTTCCAGACGATCACGTATGGTCGAAATATGTGGCGAAAAATTCATACGTTCAAACATTGTAATGCCAAGATATTTAACTTCAGTAACACTTCTTATACGCACACCATTCATAGTTACAGCAGGTAAACGCTCAGAATTAAGTTTACCTTTAAGAAGCATCGCAACAGTTTTATCCAAGGCAACATCAACTCCAACATAATTACCCCAATTATAAGTAATCTGCATGGCAGCTTGGCCTTTTTGCTCCAATTCTACTCTAGATCTCCCTTCAATCAGAATTAGAAGATCATCAGCATATGTAGCACATACAAATTCACGATCCAATTCTTTTAATGACGAATCCATTATTAAATTCCATATATATGGACCGCAGATGGAACCTTGTGGACATCCTCTGGATACATTAATAGTTACTGTAGATTGCGCACCAACAACACAAGCGCGTCTATTGTTGAAATAGCTACGCCAGAGATCGCATTCTTTACATCCAACTTCTTACAATTTTTGTAATACACGGTCCCATCTTAAATAATCAAAAGCACCTTTGAAATCAACAAAAATGCCGAGAATATATTTACTGCTACTTTGCTGAACAAAATTTTTAACTTTAAGCCAAGCATCTTCAGTAGAAAGGCCTTTGCGAAAACCATACTGACTGTTGCTTAATTCAATATTTATATCCTTAAAAAGGCGCTCGATCATAATCCTGACTAAAGACATGGCATATGTTACTTCATTTTGCTCCAACACTGATGGTACAGTTGCCTCATTTAAAATAGTCTGGGATTCATTACTTGCTAAAGATGGAAAAAAGTTCTCCAATAGAGTGTGCACACAGTCAGACCAAGAAGTTATTATATTATCTCCAACACGAAGCCCAGATAAAATTAAAGGTTTATTTTTGCCACGTAAACAGTTCCCCATGGATTATCGCGATTCTCAGAAACAAAGTTATGCCAATCATCAGTTTTGACTCGCACAATTAACTTTTTGTATTCCTTAAGGCATGCTCTAAAAGCCATTTGCGACGTATTCAAATCATTTGCATTTCTGCGTCTGGCATTTTGATACCTGGTGCGTAAACGTCTTACCTCTCTACGCTTGTTTGTGAGTTCAGGTGTCCACCAATTAATGTCATTAGCAACGTTTCCAGTATGACGACCCAGAAAACGATCATTAACATCCCAGATACGTTCTGTTAAGCATGCCACCTGGGAATCAACACTGATGTTATTGAAATAATCCAAGGATAGATCGGAAAATTGCATATTTCTTGATTATATAGATTCCAATTGGCCATAGCCACGCGCCATCGTTTGAGTACAACAGCTTCATTCGGGAATTGATGATTTTGAACCTTAATTTTAATCATATTGTGGTCGCTAATACCGCCCCATTCATTAATGATCGACCAGTTGAATTCAAAAGATCTCATTGCTGAGTCATTGGCGAAAGAAACATCAATATCACTGCAACCACTTGGGCCATCATAACTGTAAAATTCACTTGGCTGATTCAATATATTCACAGTATTAGCAATACACCATTCACTCATTATACTACCACGAGCCACAGTAGTACGCCATCCAGTTATTTTGCTATGCCATAAAGGAGCTGCAGCATTAGCATCAACGCCAAAAATTGTAGGTGTATTGCCAGCCAGTGATAAAACATGGCTCATATAGTTCAGATACGGCTCAATATCTTCGCCAAATTTAAAATAACTGGTACAAATGAATATATTCCCAAAATCGCCAATAGCAGAACTGCAAATTCCAAAGTTAGTAGACGATATGATGGTACAATCTATTCTTGAGTTACATACAACAATGGCTGAGTGACATCTCATATCTTTAAAAATTCTTAACCCAGTGGACAGACCCCTTACACAGCCATTTATAGAATAAGGTTCTTGTAATAGTGCAAAATCACAATTAGAATCATGTAAACGTTTCCTTAAATCGAGCATCACCGCATAACATCCATTACAATTCAGCTGGATAATATTGAAGGTGGCCATATTAATGGCGTGCAGCCATTCTTGCCAACATCATCTTATACGTCGGACACACAGATGACATTATCAGATGATCACTGGGAGGTCCTTTAAAAGCACAATTTCGACATCTTAATTCATTGGTACATTCCCGTGAGACATGACCAACGAGACCGCAATGACGGCAGACATAGCCCTTGGATCTGCATTCCTTAATCATGTGATCGAAAGACAAACATTTATAGCACATACTCACAGGATTCTGTTCATATGCTCGGAAGGCACACCATTTAACATAAACACGTCCAACATTTAGAATAGTAGATATCACCTTGTCGCTGCCTTCTATTATAACATCAATTAATTTGTCTTCATCTGCAGTCCACGGCTTTGACACCAAGCGTACTTGCTTTTTAAATTCATCCATCTATTTGAAGCTATCTTTGACATTTTGCTCGTACAACTCAGTCATAAATTCATCAGTCGTGATCTGAGTATCTACGCCTTTGATAACTACACGCGAAGCAACTTTTTCATTGACAGAAACCTCCAAGCCTGCTTCATTAAATTTGGCATTCTTAACAATCTTATCCCTCTCACTTTTAGAGGGCGTACGAATAACAGCACCGCCACGTTTGATCGGCTTAATTTCATGCACACGTACTCCAAGGGACGGCGCTACATCCTTGGCTACTTTTTTAACGACCTAGGTGTAGCTGCATTTTTGCTGCGCACAACAACCGACCATGTTTCGACAGGTTTACTCTCCTTCAACGGTAAAGATGCCATTGATCTGTCATGAACAACAGGGTTTATGACTGCAGAACTAGCCTGCTTCTCCAGCAAATCAACTTGTCCCTTCAGTCGAGCATTATGCTCCAGGATATGAAGTAGTACTTTTTCATATTCTTCGGCAATGCCAGCTACAGTACTCTTTGAGATACCTTTCTCATGCAGAGCTTCAGTGATCAACCTGGTTTTAATATCCGTCATTCTTTCAATCGGCGTCTTTCGTTTGCGACCAGGCGGCGGCATGGACACGCTTTCATTATCTACAGCACATTCCATAGACTCCAAACGACTCCTCTTTACTTTCGCAATCTTGCGCGGTCTGGAATCAGAGACATCGCTAGCACGTTCATCACAAGACGAAAATTTCTCCGATGAAGCCTCAATACTACCGGCTTCGTCTGCCATAAATTTTCGGGGTGGAGGTTCCATCTCTCCACTATATGCGTAATAAACCGTACGCGACTATTCAATATATTATAAAAGTCAATAATATAGGATAGCACCAAAATAAAATTTATATGCAAATAGTTAAAGTCTTAAATAAGTACAGACGTGTACTGAATAATTTATTCACAAAAGTACAGACACGTACTAAATTTATAAAGTTTTAACAATATCGTAGATAATGCAGTACAGACACGTACTAGAGCTTAAAATTCAGTCACAATAGGAAAAAGCAATAGTGCAGACACACACTAAAGCAATCACAATAAAAGTCTAGTAGTAGCAAGGACACGTGCAAAGTTAAAAATTAGTTCACAATAGTCAGCAATAGTGCAGACACACACTAAATCAATCACAATATATGTGTTTAATAGTAGCAAAGACACGTGTAAATAAGTTACTATAGTTAGCAATAGTGCAGAAATGCACTAAAGTTTTACGTGCGCACCTGCCAAACAGCTTATCGCACGGTGCCTCAAGCATAAGCCCAGGACACGGGAATTTTTAAGCGTTCCCAGCGTCCTCGTAGGTACCAATTATAGAAACCATATTGCAAGTATATGCCTTCTCCCCTTGGTGAGGGGTGAGTTTTTACCCACTATCTATATAACCACAACCCCCGCGTGCTCCCACAAAGGGGCCATCCTCAATGTGCTGGCAGGAACAATGGTTCCTGGAGCTCCAGCACCCCGCGGTACCAGACACAGTCTCTGGTGGGACGTTCGACCCTGCAGAACAGAATCTCCCAGTTCGAGTTATCTTGCATCTCCGGGCTGGGGCCCCAATAAAAGATTGGATGCCTAATCGGCATCCAAGGGGGCAACGGATGAATATGAAAGCATATTCATAGTTACCCCCTGCAGATATAACAGCAACAACAACAACAACAACAACGGGTCTTAATCTAAACTTAGTCTAGACTTACTACTATACTAAAGCTAGGCTTACCCTAACCGTCGGTTACAATTCTCCGACGTCTCGTAAAAACAGCGTCGGCAAAACTGGCCAGACACGTGTAATGTTCTCTACTAGAGACAACATTACTAAAGTCATAGACTCCTTCCACCAAGCAAATCCCCATTTCGTCCAGGCACCTCATGTCGAAATACCGAGTACATGTATAAAGCACATGAACCCAGTCCTCCACAGGGTACCCACACACACAAGATCTGGAATCCACCAAGCGCCTATTAAACAAAAAGTCATTAAAGGAGCGTCAGTATAAACCCAAGGAAGAGCGAGAAATTCAGACCCTTACTTGAGTACACCGTCCTGACATCTGGCACAAACCTATACGTGACTCTACCACTCTCACTACCTCTCCACCTATGTTGCCATCTATCCAAAGCCGACTCAACTATCGCTTGTGCACAGATGTTCATCTCAAACGGACTATCCCTGACCTCACTCCAGACATCTGACCCGAACGGCAGACCCCTCTTAAGTCTGAACAGAAGTCCCCTACGGATGATCTCCAGATCCAATGGGAGAACTCCCATTAGAACCTGTAGAGTGTCAGTCGATACTGTCCGGCAGACCGGTAGACATGCCAGCAACATAACGCGCTGACACATCACCAGCCTAGCCTTGCCAGCATTAGATATTGTGCATCCATACAGAACTCCTGCCCAAATGCGACGCAAGCCTCGAACAATCCATCATAGATTATTCGGACTGCGGGCCGACTTAACCCCCAATCTGTTCTTAAAACACGTCGGAGTGATCCGTCTACACCAACAATCCTGTCCCTCATCAAGGAGAGATGAGGGAGAAAATTCATTCTCTCGGCAATAGTGATGCCGAGGTAACGAAGTTGAGCGACATACCTGATAGGGTGGCCGCTCACATGTACTGTGTATCTCCCACATATAGACGAAAGACGACCCTTCAACATCATCATAACAGTCTTCGCAACCGACACCTCCACTCCAACACCCATACCCCAATCACTAACCAAGGGCATCACCTGAGCACAATTTCGCTCAAGCTCCGCCCTTGATTCCCCCTTAACAATAATCAGCAGATCGTCAGCATAGGCTATGCACTTACAAAGCGGCTCAAGCAGCCGCAAGAGGACATCCATCATAAGATTCCATATGTAAGGACCACATATGGACCCCTGAGGACACCCACGCACGACAGCCCTTTTCACCATGCCATAAGGTCCTACTGCGCAGGCTCGCCTGTCGGAGAAATACGATCTCCACAACCCCATTTCCCGACACCCGACCTCCCGCAGCCGGTCCAATACACTACTCCATAGTAGATGGTCGAAGGCCCCCCTGAAGTCCACAAATATACCTATAACATAGGTAGACGAGCACTCAGAGACATATTTCTGTGCCTCGATCCAGGCATCCTCAGACCCTTTTCCCGGTCGGAAACCGTACTGGGCAGGGGACGGCTGCACATCGATTGCACCTAACCTATCAACCATCACCCGCTCCAGTACCTTGCCAAACGCAGGAAGCAGACTTATACCCCGGTAGGACTTTGGATCAGTCTTAACCTTATCCGGCGATTTCAAAAGCGTGATGACGCGTGCGATCCTCCACTCACGTGGAAAATAACCCGCCTCAACACACTTAGCGTACAGGCAGAATAGATGGTCAGGAATGGCCCTCCACATTGCCTTGCACATTTCACCCGTGATTCCATCCAACCCAGGCGACCTCCTTGATTTAAGGAGATACGCCGCAGACGAGATTTCATCACGTTCCAGGGATGGCGAACAGGGTTCCTCACCCACAGGTGTGGGGGAGGCATCCGACAGCCCAGGAAAGAACTGGTACATTAGTCTAGTCATGCAGTCCTCCCAAGTGGTAAGTATATTATCTCCTTCTTTAAAAGCAGACACATCTGTGACACATCTGCCACGGCAAATTCTATAAACACGCCCCCAGGGTTCATCCCTATTTGAGGCGACGAACCGACGCCAATCATCTTCTTTAGTCTTTAATATTGACTTTTTAAACTCCAAGCGAGCCCTTCGATAGTCCTCACGGAAGCGGTCAACATCCGCGGAAGCCAGTCTCCTGGCTCTTTGATAAATCCGCCTCTTAACCCTTACTGTACTCCGCAATCGAGTCAAATCAGGAGTCCACCATATCACACCTCTTCGTGCAGTTTTATACTGCCTTCCAAGGAGCGAGTCACCGACCTCCTCAATCGCCTCAGCCACCCTGACGATCTGCTGATTAATATCTAAACGGGAAAAATCGGACAAGGGGATATTAGAAAAAATATCCCCAATTAGTACAGAGAATGTATCCCAGTTGGCATCCCTAGTACGCCAACACTTGAACACATCACCAACAGCACGGACAGACGGACAGGACACCCTAATTACGATCGGGTTGTGGTCCGTGGTCTCGCCACCTTCCACGACGTCCCAACCAAGGCTAAAACGTCGCCTGGCAGAGTCATTTATAATGGTAACGTCTATGTCACTAGCGCCATTGCTACTTTGGAATGTGTATAACACAGACGGTTCATTAATGGTCTACATCCCACGGGACACACACCATTCGGACAAAGCGACCCCCCTATCCTGGGTGTGGTTCCCAGTCGATGTGGACGGTTTGCTAAACCAGAGTGAGGAAGTCGCATTAGCGTCTATCCCCACCACTAGCGGAGCACCACCCACAATCCGAAGAACCCCATCCAAGTAATCCAAGTACGGATCTATATCCTCACTGTATCTAAAATAAGATGCACAAAGATACAGACATCCGAACTCACCCGAAACACTTACGCATATTCCAAAATCAGACTCATCTACAACTATACAAGTAAAAAATGACCGCCGAATTACACCTCAGGTCAGCATATTTCCACATGGAGGCCGGCTCACCACATCTGCGGCAAATAGGCCCCTTGGCCCTACAGTCCTTAATAAAATGATCCAGGGAGAGGCATCGGAAGCATCCCGGCACCTGTTCCTGTAGGAAAACTCTAAAGGAGAACCACTTTATGTAGGCCCTCCCAACATCAACAATGCCTTTAATGGCATCCTCACGCCCTTCAACAATAACGTCGACGGTTTTACCGGCGACTCCATGGCTTGGTTACAAGGGAGATGTTCTTCTTAAATTCGTCTACGGTCTTGAACGTATCCTTCATGTTCAACTCGACCGCACAACAACAGACCACGTCTCCACCGGCTTCGTGATCGGAGCCGGGGGAGCAACAGCCCTCCGCGGCGCAGCCAAGGGTGCGGCAGCCACCAGGGCAGCGACCGGAGCAGGACGTACCAACATTTTTCTGGCCTCGTCGAGTTGGCCTTGGAGATAAGAATTCTCCTGAATAAGCTCCATTAGGATCGTTTCGTATTCCATGCCCAATCCAATAACAGATTGGGCCAAGGCAGCTTTAGTTAACGTTCCCGAGCAATCGGCAATCAGCCGCGACGTAATTGCCTTCATTTTTTGCACTACACCGGCAGGAGCTCCAACAGGAGCAACAAAAGCACCAGTAGTAGCACCACCAGACAAACGTGTGGACGGACGGGCAGTCGGACGTACAATCGAACCATCAGACTTAGGAGGCGACGGCTGCTTCTTTGATCTACTTTTCCGCTTGGGGGTACCAGACCCCCCAGACCTTTCATCATCAGACTCGAAGTTGTCCGAGTCTCTCTCAGACATCTCCCTTGCTGACGTACTGGTCCCAGTACCAGTATCTTCAGCTGCCACCTTTTTAGGCGGCATAGGCAATAGCAAAGTAAACTAAATATATGTATATACACGTATAAGTATATATCTAAACAAAATAAAATATATATACGTATATATAAATATATGCCCAACTAATTGGCTGGCTATCTAGTAGGAACACCAACCAATAGTCAAGTCAAAAAATAAAAATAAAAATAAAATAATAAAGCTCGCAACCTTTGGGCACCACCCCAAATGGAAGCTGAGCCAAAAACCTCAACTTGGGCACCACCCCAAGTACAAAATTTTAATTTAACTTTAAGCTAAAGCCTAAAGCTAATAATTACAAGCTATAAGCTACTGCTTATAGCACAGGCACACACTTGTATAGCTAGGTCGAAAACCAATTTAGCAAAAAATAAATTAATGTAAAGTACTTTAAGCTTAATGCCGAGCTTAGAGAGCAAGGCAAAAGAAGAGAGCACAGCACTGATCACTATTTCACTCACTTGTTTCACTTTTTGCACTTTACTTTTCACTTACCGATAAGCACGACCGCACACGTCAAGTGTTAAACACTAACTGAGTAGGTAGGGACAGAAGAATTAAAGTTTAACGTGGACACCTGCCGTGAAGGCTTAATTCCACGGCGCCGTAAAGGCGCAAAGTGAATTTCAGTTAGGCAAGCCTATCTGAAATTCAAGAAAACCATATGAGAGCATATTGTAAGGATATGCCCTCCCCCATGGAAAGGTTGAGGCGTCTAATACCTCTGCCAGAAATTGGCAACGGTTGAAAAGCAACATCACCCGTGAGGATGATAAACCACAGCCGCCACGATGCTCCCACTAGGGGGGCCTACCTCACTTGCCGGCCAGAGTAAATTACTCCGGGGGCTCCCGGCATCCCGTGGTACCAGAATTAGGTCTCCGGTCGAACCTCGTAACTCACAGATGGAAAAGAGTTACTCCCAGTTAGTACCTTACACACCACGTACTGGTAACCGTATAGAAAAAGTGCGATTGATTTTAGAAATATGGCTCAATCGCACCCCCGCAAGGATATAATATCCAAATACACTGTTATCGGCAAAAATGTGAGGGTTTTTACCAATAACAGTGCTTGCGGTCAGAAACTAACCCTCTGGTGGGGCGCCGTAAGCAAAAGGTTTACTACCAGTGGATAGTGAACTGATGGCCAGGAAAGGACGTACACACATTGCTAAACATCAAGCATGAACAGACAGCGGAGCTGGAAAGAAAAGAAAACAAATAATAATTAAAATAAATGTATAAAAAGAAATGAAAGATAAAATGAAAAATGAAAAATAAAAATACTACTGCCTGAATCCTCATTACGCATTCGTCGTCGTCTCTCGAAGGCATTACGCTCAAATCGGTCCATATTCCTCATCGCTTCAATGGAATTCGCAACATCGCTAACATCATATACTCCGTTCCTCATAGTAATGTGCATAGCATCCAAATCACGTATATCGGCGTAAAGCGGACAATTACATAAAACGTGGATCCAGTCCTCAGTTATATGGCCGCATGAACAACTGCTGCTTTCGCTTAATGTTCTCTTATGTAGAAAAGCATTTAGCGAACCATGTCCGGTAAGCAGGAATCCTTGATACAGGGAGAATTCAATGTCTCGTCGTCCAACCGTAGGGAAGAAATTATACGTTACTCTTCCGTTATCTGTTGACTCCCATCTATTTTGCCAAGTGGATATGGCATAGTCAAATAGCATCTCTTTTCGTTTGTTGTCACTCGCTTGCATAAGTGCGGAAATATCCCAATCGTTCGGTTCAAATTGTATGCCTTTACGAATTTTAAAGGCCATAGCGCGACGAATCACCTCCTGATCCATAGGAAGGGCGCCAATTAACACTTATAGGGCATCTGTAGAAACGGTATGGCATACCGGCAGACATCCGAGAAGGATTAAACGCTGACAAGTCGGCCGCAGACGGTCATTGCATAATCGTACCATACGGAGGCGACGTATGTTATACAGGAAACAAATAAGCCACTATAAATAATACGGACAGCACGTTTGCTTAATCCCCATTCCGATCTGAGTACTCTGCGCAGCATCCCAACAGTACTCTCCAAGCGGTAACGTAATGTAGCAACATGCGGTGAGAAATTCATCCTTTCCTTCATTGTAATGCCCAGATATTTCATTTCCGTTACACTCGTCAGACGCGTTCCATTCAAAGTAATAGCGGGCAATCGTTCGGCATTCAATCTACCTTTCAACATCATGGTGACTGCTTTGTCTAAAGCGATATCCACTCCAACGTTACCCCATTCGTACACGGTTTGTATGGCAGCTCGACCTTTATTTTCCAGATCTGTTCTCGATCGTCCTTGTACCAGTATTAGAAGGTCATCAGCATATGCTGAATACTTATAGTCACGATCAAGTTGTTTCAGCAACGAATCCATCATTAGATTCCATATAAACGGACCACATATAGAACCTTGCGGACATCCACGGACGACATTAACGGTGACAGAAGCATTGGCACCAACCGTGCGAGCCCGTCTATCGCAAAAATAGCTGCGCCAAAGTGCGCATTCACGACAGCCGACTTCTTGTAATTTCTGAAGAACACGGTCCCATCTCAGATAGTCGAACGCGCCCTTGAAGTCGACAAAAATGCCGAGGACATATTTGCTGCTGCTTTGCCGTACAACAGTTTTCACCTTCAGCCAGGCATCCTCAGTACAAAGGCCTTTGCGGAAACCAAATTGACTGCCGCTCAATTCTATATTCATATCATTGAGCAGCCGTTCGACCATTATTCTCTCCAGTACTTTTCCAAATACTGGAAGGAGACTAATTGCCCCTATACGACCTAGGGTTAGATCGCACTCTGTCACCAGGTTTCAGCAATATACTAACACGTGCTAATTTCAATTCATATGGAAAATAGCCCGTGTCAATACATTTTGCGTACAGACTGCATAGATGATCTGGAATAGATCGCCATACAGCTCTACACATTTCGCCAATAATACCGTCCATGCCAGGCGATTTTCTTGGCCTGATTAATGAAATCGCATACGCCACTTCACTTCGTTCTAATGCCGGTGGAACGGCTACCTCCATTATGGCCGGTTGAGGTGTATCATCTGCTAAAGCAGGAAAGAAACTACTCAGCAGCGTATGCGCACAATCAGCCCAAGAATTCAGTATACTGTCACCAACTTGCAGCCCAGATATATCCACGGTCTTCTTTTGCCGCGGCATATGCGATAAACGATTCCCCACGGATCATCGCGGTTATCGGACACAAAATTACGCCAATCCTCGGTCTTGATACGGACTAACAACTTCTTATATTCCTTAAGACACGTTCTAAAGGCGGCTCTGGAGTTTTCCAAATTTTCAGCATTTCTGCGCCCATCCAGCTGGTATCTTACTCTCAATCGCCTAACCTCCCTACGCTTTTCGGACAATTCAGGTGTCCACCAACTGGCGTTATTGGTAGGATTAACATTACTCCTACCCAAAAATTGGTCGTTAACCTCCCAAACGCTTTCTGTAATACTTAGCACTTGTGTGTTAGTGCTCATATTATTAAATTCCTCTACGGACAGACCGGAAAAACAATTGCTGATTTCTGCGCTATATAAATCCCAATCGACAGCAGCAACACGCCACCGTTTGAGAGTAATAGCCTCATTATGCAGTTGTTGAAAACGGACGACAATCTTTATAGGATTATGGTCGCTAATGCCTCCCCATTCATTAACAATTGACCAGCTATATGGGTATATCATCATAGCTGCACTGTTGGTAAACGTAACGTCAATGTCGCTATTACCGCCGGGGCCATAGCTGTACCATACACTAGGTTGGTTCAGTATGTTGACACCGTTAGCAATACACCATTCATGATATTACCACGAGCGACGGTGGTGCGCCAACCAGACATCTTACTATACCACAGTGATGCAGAGGCATTAGCATCCACACCAAATATTGCGGGCGTATTGCCAGCCAGTGTTAAAACATGGCTCATATACGCCAAGTATGGCTTCTTATCTTCGCCATACTTAAAATAACTGGAACACAAAAATATTGTTCCAAAAATGCCGACGGCAGACACACAGACACCATAATCGGATTTTAATATAACAATACAATCTACTCTTGGATTGCAAACGACAACTGCAGAATGACATCTAGCATCGGAAAATACTCTAAAACCAGTGGATAAACCCCTGACATTACCATTTACAGCGTAGGGCTCTTGAAGTAGAGCAAAACAACAGCCGGAATCGAGCAGACGCTGCCTCAAATCCAGCATTACCGCATAACTGCCATTACAGTTTGCCTGAATAACGTTGAACGCAGCCATATTAATGTCTGGCGGCGGCTCTCTCTAAAATCGCCTTGTATGTCGGACAGACGGATGACATCATAAGATGGTCGCTAGGTCGCCCCTTGAACGCGCAATTTCTGCAGTTCAGCTCATTTGGACAGTTCCGCGACAAATGACCAACAAGTCCACATCGTCCGCAAACATCACCTTTCGATCTGCAATCCTTAACCATATGGTCGAACGATAAACATCTATAACACACTTTTACCGGACTCTGTTCATGGACACAGAACGAAAACCACTTAACATAGACGCGGCCAACATTCAAAATAGCGGACACGGCTTTATCGTTGCCTTCAATAACTACGTCGACTGATTTGTTATCCTCCGCAGTCCACGGTTTAGAAACTAGGCGCACCGACTTCGAAAACTCCTCCTTGGACTTAAAATACTCCGTTAAGTTTTGTTCATAAATTTCACACATCAGTTCGTCAGGCGTAATCTGCTAAGCAAGAATATATAAAGTTTGTGTTGTCTTCGACGCTTCCTTCCGAATGTTGCAAGCGGGAATTCCATATAAATGTTGCTCCTCTCCAGAACCTGGTGGTGCATATGTTCTTCGAATTCCATATAAATGTTGCTTCTATTCCAAATTCATTAAAAAATGGTCCGCAAATCCAGTATTGGCCAAAAATCCTCTCCAGAACCTGGTGGTGCATATGTTCTTCGAATTCCATATAAATGTTGCTTCTATTCCAAATTCATTAAAAAATGGTCCGCAAATCCAGTATTGGCCAAAAATCCTCTCCAGAACCTGGTGGTGGCTTGGAATGGGTGCTCTTAGAAATCCATATAAATGCTTCTTTTATTCGAAATTCATTAAAAAAATGGTCCGAAAATCCAGTATTGGCCAAAAATCCTCTCCAGAATGTGGTGGTGCATTTGGAGTGGGACCCATAACATATGTTTTCAGAGTTCCATATAAATGTTTCTTTTATTCCAAATTCATTAAAAAAATGATCCAAAAATCCATTATTGGCCAAAAATCCTCTCCAAAACCTAGTGATGCATCAGGAGTGGTATTCACACATGCCGTTGTCAGATTTCCCTACTATTTAAATATTGTGAAATACTTATTGTGAATACTTAATTTCTTAATTGTCTGGGTACATGTGAATGCAATGTTTGTATGGCAATATTACTATCAATGGTGGGTACAAAAAAGGGGTAATAGTGACATAAGTACAATAGTTGGACATATGGTCTCGGAAAGTTTTTTGTAGATATTGATATGTTCTATAATATTGTATAACATTTTTTTGTTTTAACATCAATACTTTCCGCAGCGTATTCGATGAAAGATATTTTAAGACTAATTTTTTTACACCTTGGATTAGTAAAAGTGGGAATGTCTAGGGATCCCCAAATTTTTTTGGCAATAAATATAGCCTATGTTACTCAGTGATAATGTAGCTTTCTAATAGCGAAAATATTTTTGAAATCGGTTCAGTAGTTTTTGAGTTTACTCGTTACATACAAAAATACAAAAATACAAAAATACAAATCTTTCCTCTTTATAATATTAGTATAGATATAGATATAGATAAGAAATAGAGAGTAAGTAATAAATCTAATACCAACAACAACAACAAGCAACTATTATGCCTGAGAAGCAGGCAGCACTAAAATATAAAGTAGATAGGATAGAAACCTCCCAGGTTTCCTCCATTGAATAGAACTTCGGAACAACAGTTAACCGCTTACGCGTCACCCGGTTCGTCATCAGTTCAATAGAGTCCACCCAGGAGGCAGAGAGAAAGAATTTTGACCCTAGCCTACACCTTGCCTTCCTCTGTGAGCTACCGCCGTTAAGGAGTTGAAAATCCGGAAACACCGTGTACTTCCAATCATGGCTCTAGTTGACATTAGCGCCGTATCGTTTTTGGTGATGATGTCTCGATGGATTAGATCATCTACGGACGCCTTGCTCCAAATACCCCTCCAGCTCATTGTGATCGTACCCACATGCGTTAAGCTCCTATTAAACTTCTGGGCAACGCTCAGCTTAACATCGTCAGGGTTATAGTAAGCCTTTTTGCGGGAATGCGCTGCATCGAGACTTCCCGCATCACTGACTATTTGGGTATCCAACAGAAACGATGAATCGCCCTTAAACGCAAGGAGATCTGGCTTCCTTAGGCCGGCTGTGGTTTGTAGATGAGGCTCCTCAAGCACCGTGAATCCCTGCTGCGCCATCTTATCCTTAACATAGCGCGTAACAGCGTTATGTCGTTATATACGTGCAGCAGCAGTCCTGTGGCAGACCTGAATCGCGTGGTACGCTGTCTCAATATTGTGACAGCCTGCCCGACACATACGGTCCTGGTTGTTACGGCCACGTGTCGTTCTGGACCTAGTTGGTAGGGCGTTGATCCTCAATCGGATACACTGGATAAAGTCCCTACCAGTGAGAAGTTTTGTCGGTTCACGGTTCCACCTATGTGCTCGGATACACTGGATAAAGTCCCTACCAGTGAGAAGTTTTGTCGGTTCACGGTTCCACCTATGTGCTTGAGCATGTCCAGCTGCTTCCTTAAGTCCAGCACCATCTACAGATCTGTCCAGCTTCTGCTTGAAAAAATTTTCCACATCCCTCACCGACAATAGATGACGATCTGTCGCATAAAGACTCGTTTCGCACTTGGTTATCTCCTGGGATAAGGCACTTGACACACCCGCAAATGTATCGATGGATGGATTGCTGATGCCCATAAGCCTATTACGCCTTAGTATAGGGGCGATCCAGCGTACGCATTGAATGCCCAAACCTCCATCCGCTACGGCCGCATGATAGAAGGCTGCTGTCACATCATTTGGAAGAGATAACCAACGCCGGACATATGCACGAATTACTCTATCGGCTTTGTTCAGGGAGCTTATTCGTGTCACTCCAAGTGCGAGCTTATGGTGTAATTGAGGGATAATCACAGGCGGGAGTAACTATGACATAGATGTACCTACCCTCCACCTCCACGTGGTTCGCGCTGATAACGTCAGATGCCTATTACGTATATCTTGGAAACAGGATTTACAACAATAGGTATCTGACGGCTAAGAGAGAATCAGGTTTACGGGTTCTGGGGGTTGCCAGCCCTCTTTACCTTTACATGTTGGCCCAAATTTAAGAAACAATAATACGAGAGACCCTCCGTCCACTGACGGGGGGTTCCAACATCCTTCTCTTCCTTTTCCTGTCCGTCCGATTCCTACTTCTTCTAATTCTATCCCAAATTCTAATTCTCTTTCTTCTTCTTCTTCACAGGTCCGCGATCCGAACCTGCACTATTGCCAATTCTGTGAGCGAGGCTTTTCTACGAGGACTGGCGTTGGAGTTCATATGAGACGAGCACATCCCGACGAATTCGATCAGGCAAGAGTTCGGGTTGATGTTAAAAGTCGATGATCCGAGGAGGAAATTCGAATGCTTGCCCGTAAGGAAGCGGAACTATTGAGCCATGGTATTATCCGCTTCATGAACAAAAAACTGGCTCCCTTCTTCACCTCAAGAACCCTTGAGGCTATCAAGAAGGTTAGGCAAAAACCGGACTATCGTCGTATGGTCGAGAACTTCAGAGCAACTACAGAAGATGACGTAGCAGATCCGTCTGAGAGTAACACCGATTTGACACCTCCCCATCCCCCTATTGATGTATCGCCCCTTGATGATAATGCAATGAGAGAGTCATAGTTACTCCCGCCGTTTACCCGCGCTTACTTGAATTTCTTCACTTTGATATTCAGAGCACTGGGCAGAAATCACATTGTTTCAACACCCGTTAGGGCCATCACAATGCTTTGTTTTAATTAGACAGTCGGATTCGCCAAGTCCGTGCCAGTTCTGAATTGATTGTTAATTGATAAGTAAGAATTAAATATCACTCATATGTGGAAGGGTCACTATATGGATTTCCTTGTGTTTTCCCTCTAGCAGTGAGCATTAAATATCACTCATACGTAGATTTCCTTCTGATTAGCTGTTGTCAGTAAGAAATAAATATCACTCATACGTAAAACGGTCACTATATGGATTTCCTTGTGTTTTGCCGCCGACAGTAAAAATTAAATATCACTCATACGTGGAAGGGTCACTATATGGATTTCCTTCTGTTTAGCCGTTGGCAGTAAGAATTAAATATCACTCATACGTTGAAGGGTCCCCATATGGATTTCCTTGTGTTATGCCGTTGACAGTATGAATTAAATATCACTCATACATGGATTTCCTTCTGTTTAGCTGTTGTCAGCAAGAATTAAATATCACTCATACGTGGAAGGGTCACTATATGGATTTCCTTGTCGGCAGTAAGAATTAAATATCACTCATACGTAAAACGGTCACTATATGGATTTCCTTGTGTTTTGCTTTTAGCAGTGAGAATTAAATATCACTCATACGTTGAAGGGTCCCTATATGAATTTCCTTGTGTTTTGCCGACGGCAGTAAGAATTAAATATCACTCATACGTAAAATTCCTGTATGGATTTCCTTGTGTTTTGCCTTTAGCAGTGAGAATTAAATATCACTCATACGTGGAAGGGTCACTATATGGATTCCCTTGTGTTGTGCCGTTGACAGTATGAATTAAATATCACTCATACGTGGATTTCCTTCTGTTTAGCTGATGTCAGTAAAAAATAAATATCACTCATACGTGAAAGGGTCACTATATGGATTTCCTTGTGTTGTGCCGTTGACAGTATGAATTAAATATCACTCATACGTGGAAGGGTCACTATATGGATTTCCTTGTGTTTAGCCGTCGGCAGTAAGAATTAAATATCACTCATACGTAGAAGGATCACTATATGGATTTCCTTGTGTTTTGCGTCGGCAGTAAGAATTAAATATCACTCATACGTGAAAGGACCACTATATGGATTTCCTTGTGTTTTGCCTTTAGCAGTGAGAATTAAATATCACTCATACGTGGAAGGGTCACTATATGGATTTCCTTGTGTTGTGCCGTTGACAGCAAGAATTAAATATCACTCATACGTGGAAGGATTTCTATATGGATTTCCTTGTCGGCAGTAAGAATTAAATATCACTCATACGTAAAACGGTCACTATATGGATTTCCTTGTGTTTTGCCGCCGGCAGTAAGAATTAAATATCACTCATACGTAGAAGGATTCCTATATGGATTTCCTTCTGTTTAGCCGTCGGTAGTAAGAATTAAATATCACTCATACGTGGAAGGGTCACTATATGGATTTCCTTCTGTTTAGCCGTTGGCAGTAAGAATTAAATATCACTCATACGTTGAAGGGTCCCTAAATGGATTTCCTTCTGTTTAGCCGTTGACAGTATGAATTAAATATCACTCATACGTGGATTTCCTTCTGTTTAGCTGTTGTCAGTAAGAATTAAATATCACTCATACGTGGAAGTGTCCCTATATGGATTTCCTTGTGTTGTGCCGTTGACAGTATGAAATTAATATCTCTCATACGTGGATTTCCTTCTGTTTAGCTGTTGTCAGTAAGAAATAAATATCACTCATACGTGGAAGGATTTGTATATGAATTTCCTTGTCGGCAGTAAGAATTAAATATCACTTATACGTAAAACTATATGTATTTCCTTGTGTTTTGCTTTTAGCAGTGAGAATTAAATATCACTCATACGTTGAAGGATCCCTATATGAATTTCATTGTGTTTTGCCGTCGGCAGTAAGAATTAAATATCACTCATACGTGGATTTCCTGTATGGATTTCCTTGTGTTTTGCCGTCGGTAGTAAGAATTAAATATCACTCATACATGGAAGGACCACTATATGGATTTCCTTGTGTTTTGCCTTTAGCAGTAAGAATTAAATATCACTCATACGTGGAAGGGTCACTATATGGATTTCCTTGTGTTGTGCCGTTGACAATATGAATTAAATATCACTCATACGTGGATTTCCTTCTGTTTAGCTGATGTCAGTAAAAAATAAATATCACTCATACGTGAAAGGGTCACTATATGGATTTCCTTGTGTTGTGCCGTTGACAGTATGAATTAAATATCACTCATACGTGGAAGGGTCACTATATGGATTTCCTTGTGTTTAGCCGTCGGCAGTAAGAATTAAATATCACTCATACGTAGAAGGATCACTATATGGATTTCCTTGTGTTTTGCGTCGGCAGTAAGAATTAAATATCACTCATACGTGAAAGGACCACTATATGGATTTCCTTGTGTTTTGCCTTTAGCAGTGAGAATTAAATATCACTCATACGTGGAAGGGTCACTATATGGATTTCCTTGTGTTGTGCCGTTGACAGTATGAATTAAATATCGCTCATACGTGGATTTCCTTTTGTTTAGCTGTTGTCAGTAAGAAATAAATATCACTCATACGTAAAAGGGTCACTATATGGATTTCCTTGTGTTTTGCCGTCGGTAGTAAGAATTAAATATCACTCATACGTGGAAGGGTCACTATATGGATTTCCTTGTGTTGCGCCGTTGACAGTATGAATTAAATATCACTCATACGTGGATTTCCTTCTGTTTAGCTGATGTCAGTAAAAAATAAATATCACTCATACGTGAAAGGGTCACTATATGGATTTCCTTGTGTTGTGCCGTTGACAGTATGAATTAAATATCACTCATACGTGGAAGGGTCACTATATGGATTTCCTTGTGTTTAGCCGTCGGCAGTAAGAATTAAATATCACTCATACGTAGAAGGATCACTATATGGATTTCCTTGTGTTTTGCGTCGGCAGTAAGAATTAAATATCACTCATACGTGAAAGGACCACTATATGGATTTCCTTGTGTTTTGCCTTTAGCAGTGAGAATTAAATATCACTCATACGTGGAAGGGTCACTATATGGATTTCCTTGTGTTGTGCCGTTGACAGTATGAATTAAATATCGCTCATACGTGGATTTCCTTTTGTTTAGCTGTTGTCAGTAAGAAATAAATATCACTCATACGTAAAAGGGTCACTATATGGATTTCCTTGTGTTTTGCCGTCGGTAGTAAGAATTAAATATCACTCATACGTGGAAGGGTCACTATATGGATTTCCTTGTGTTTAGCCGTCGGCAGTAAGAATTAAATATCACTGATACGTGGAAGGATTTCTATATGGATTTCCTTGTCGGCAGTAAGAATTAAATATCACTCATACGTAAAACGGTCACTATATGGATTTCCTTGTGTTTTGCTTTTAGCAGTGAGAATTAAATATCACTTATACGTGGAAGGATTCTTGTCGGCAGTAAGAATTAAATGTCACTCATACGGGGAAGAGTCCTTATATGGATTTCGTTGTGTTTTGCCGCCGGTAGTAAGAATTAAATATCACTCATACGTGGAAGGACCACTATATGGATTTCCTTGTGTTTTGCCTTTAGCAGTGACAATTAAATATCACTCATACGTGGAAGGGTCCCTATATGGATTTCCTTGTGTTTTGCTTTTAGCAGTGACAATTAAATATCACTCATACGTGGAAGGATTCCTTTATGGATTTCCTTCTGTTTAGCCGTTGGCAGCAAGAATTAAATATCACTCATACGTGGAATTATTTCTATATGGATTTTCTTGTCGGTAGTAAGAATTAAATATCACTCATACGTAAAACGGTCACTATATGGATTTCCTTGTATTTTGCTTTTAGCAGTGAGAATTAAATATCACTCATACGTGTAAGGATTCCTTTATGGATTTCCTTCTGTTTAGCTTTTGTCAGTAAGAAATAAATATCACTCATACGTGGAAGGATTTCTATATGGATTTCCTTGTCGGCAGTAAGAATTAAATATCACTCATACGTAAAACGGTCACTATATGGATTTCCTTGTGTTTTGCCGCCGGCAGTAAGAATTAAATATCACTCATACGTGGAAGGGTCACTATATGGATTTCCTTGTGTTGTGCCGTTGACAGTATGAATTAAATATCGCTCATACGTGAATTTCCTTTTGTTTAGCTGTTGTCAGTAAGAAATAAATATCACTCATACGTAAAAGGGTCACTATATGGATTTCCTTGTGTTTTGCCGTCGGTAGTAAGAATTAAATATCACTCATACGTGGAAGGGTCACTATATGGATTTCCTTGTGTTTAGCCGTCGGCAGTAAGAATTAAATATCACTGATACGTGGAAGGATTTCTATATGGATTTCCTTGTCGGCAGTAAGAATTAAATATCACTCATACGTAAAACGGTCACTATATGGATTTCCTTGTGTTTTGCTTTTAGCAGTGAGAATTAAATATCACTTATACGTGGAAGGATTCTTGTCGGCAGTAAGAATTAAATGTCACTCATACGGGGAAGAGTCCTTATAAGGATTTCGTTGTGTTTTGCCGTCGGTAGTAAGAATTAAATATCACTCATACATGGAAGGACCACTATATGGATTTCCTTGTGTTTTGCCTTTAGCAGTGAGAATTAAATATCACTCATACGTGGAAGGGTCACTATATGGATTTCCTTGTGTTGTGCCGTTGACAGTATGAATTAAATATCACTCATACGTGGAAGGGTCACTATATGGATTTCCTTGTGTTTAGCCGTCGGCAGTAAGAATTAAATATCACTCATACGTAGAAGGATCACTATATGGATTTCCTTGTGTTGTGCCGTTGAAAGTATGAAATTAATATCTCTCATACGTGGATTTCCTTCTGTTTAGCTGTTGTCAGTAAGAAATAAATATCACTCATACGTGGAAGGGTCACTATATGGATTTCCTTGTGTTTTGCCGTCGGTAGTAAGAAATAAATATCACTCATACGTGAAAGGGTCACTATATGGATTTCCTTGTGTTTTGCCTTTAGCAGTGAGAATTAAATATCACTTATACGTGGAAGGATCCCTATATATATTTTCCTTGTCGGCAGTAAGAATTAAATATCACTCATACGTGGAAGGACTTTTATAGGGATTTCCTTGTCGGCAGTAAGAATTAAATATCACTCATACGTAGAAGGATCCCTATATGGATTTCCTTCTGTTTAGCCGTTGGCAGTAAAAATTAAATATCACTCATACGTGGAAGGGTCACTATATGGATTTCCTTGTGTTGTGCCGTTGACAGTATGAAATTAATATCTCTCATACGTGGATTTCCTTCTGTTTAGCTGTTGTCAGCAAGAAATAAATATCACTCATACGTGGAAGGGTCACTATATGGATTTCCTTGTGTTTTGCCGTCGGTAGTAAGAAATAAATATCACTCATACGTGAAAGGGTCACTATATGGATTTCCTTGTGTTTTGCCTTTAGCAGTGAGAATTAAATATCACTTATACGCAGAAATCCCTATATATATTTTCCTTGTCGGCAGTAAGAATTAAATATCACTCATACGTGGAAGGGTCACTATATGGACTTCCTTGTGTTTTGCCGTCGGCAGTAAGAATTAAATATCACTCATACGTGGAGGGATTTCTATATGGATTTCCTTGTCGGAAGTAAGAATTAAATATCACTCATACGTGGAAGGATCCCTATATGGATTTCCTTCTGTTTAGCCGTTGGCAGTAAAATTAAATATCACTCATACGTGAAAGGGTTACTATATGGATTTCCTTGTGTTTTGCCGTCGGTAGTAAGAATTAAATATCACTCATACGTGGAAGGGTCACTATATGGATTTCCTTGTGTTTTGCCGTCGGCAGTAAGAATTAAATATCACTCATACGTGGAAGGACTTCTATAGGGATTTCCTTGTCGGCAGTAAGAATTAAATATCACTCATACGTAGAAGGATCCCTATATGGATTTCCTTCTGTTTAGCCGTTGGCAGTAAAAATTAAATATCACTCATACGTGGAAGGGTCACTATATGGATTTCCTTGTGTTTTGCCGTCGGTAGTAAGAAATAAATATCACTCATACGTGAAAGGGTCACTATATGGATTTCCTTGTGTTTTGCCTTTAGCAGTGAGAATTAAATATCACTTATACGTAGAAATCCCTATATATATTTTCCTTGTCGGCAGTAAGAATTAAATATCACTCATACGTGGAAGGGTCACTATATGGACTTCCTTTTGTTTTGCCGTCGGCAGTAAGAATTAAATATCACTCATACGTGGAAGGATTTCTATATGGATTTCCTTGTCGGCAGTAAGATTTAAATATCACTCATACGTTGAAGGGTCCCTATATGGATTTCCTTCTGTTTAGCCGTTGGCAGTAAGAATTAAATGTCACTCATACGTGGAAGGGTCACTATATGGATTTCCTTGTGTTTTGCCGTCGGCAGTAAGAATTATATATCACTCATACGTTGAAGGGTCACTATATGGATTTCCTTGTGTTTTGCCGTCGGCAGTAAGAATTAAATATTACTTATACGGGGAAGAGTCCTTATATGGATTTCCTTGTGTTTTGCCGTAGACAGTATGAATTAACATCTCACTACGGTGTCATACCAGACACTTGCTGAGTGAGCAACACATGCAACAAACAATCCATTATAGATCATCCGCGCAGCCCGCTTACTCAGCCCCCAGTCACTTCTCATAACACGTCGGAGTGGTCCGACAACACCTACAATTTTATCCCTCATATTATTATTATGAGGCATAAAACTCATTCTCTCTCCCATTAATACACCTTGATACTTAATTATCCTAGCATACCGAATGGAAGCACCATTCACCATACTAGGATGACGATTGCAAGACAAAAAGCCCTTAAGGAGCATCATATTTGTCTTGCTCACGTTGATACCTACACCTACATCCCTACTCCAATCAGAAATTAGAGCCATCAGGTTTTCACCAGACCGCTCCAATTCCAGCCTACTGTTGCCTTCAACAATGATGAGCAGGTCATCAGCGTATGCGACACACTTACATAGCCTTTCTAGCTGCCTGAGCAATGGATCCATCAATATGTTCCATATATATAATCCAGAGATGGATCTCTGCGGACAGCCCCTAACTATGTCTACATTTATACAATTACTGGATCCAGCCACGCATGCTTTCCCCTCTGAAAAATAACTTTTCCAGAGTGGCATCTCCCTACATCCAAGCATGCGCAACCTTTCCAGCACCATATGCCACAAGAGACAATCAAACGCTCCTTTAAAGTCAACAAAAATGCCGAGAGCATATTTAGATACACTCCCGGCAACCATATCTTTAACCCCTGTCCATGCGTCTTCCACACATCTACCCCGTCGGAAGCCGTACTGGCAATCAGAAAGCTGGAAACAAGATTCCAGTCTTTCAACCATTATCCTCTCCAGCACTTTTCCAAGTACTAGAAGAAGACTTATGCCACGGTACGAGCTCGGATCTGTCTTTGGTTTGTCCTGTGATTTTAACAGTACAGTGATACGTGCCATTTTCCATTTAACCGGAAAATAGCCCATGTCCATGCACTTTGTGTAGAGGCTGTGCAGAAAATCCGGAATGGATTTCCACATTGCCTTACACATCTCACCCGTTAATCCATCCACACTCGGTGACCTTCTCGATTTGAGAGAGGCAACCGCATGCGAAATTTCATAACGCTCCAAGATCGGTGACTGCAGTTCATCAGTAATATTCTGATGCACTACATCCTCCGTTAATCTTGGAAAGAACTGGTCCGTCAACACTGTCATACACTCCGTCCAGGTTGTATGAACAGTGTTACCCACCGTCAATGAAGTCACATTATTATCTGACCCATAACCTCTACAAATCCTGTAGACGTCACCCCATGGGTCATCCTTGTGTTCTTCAACAAACTTGTACCAATTATCCAATTTTTCGGACAGAATTAGTCTCCTATATTCCAGTCGAGCTATCTGATATGTCTCTTAGAGCTGTTCCAAATTACCAGAATTATTTCTTCTAGCTCTTTGGTACAACCCTCTACAATGTCGCACTTGAATTCTTTTTAGCGTCAGCTGAAGTGTCCACCACGACACCTTCCGACAGCTCTTACGGGATCTGCCGAGAAATGCGTCATTGACATTCCCAACTAAGCTAGCTACAGTCTCTACCTGCCTATCAATATCTTCCAGCGAAAAATCCTCCAATGAAATATTGGAAAACTTTTCCCTAATTTTGGACGAATAGGTGTTCCAATTAACACCCAACGTCCGCACATTTTTTAATAAAATCTTCACTATCCCTACTACTACTTAAATTACTTATCCTAACCACAATAGGATTATGGTCGGATAATCCACTGCCATTGAAGACATTCCAATCGAAATTGAAACGCCTTCTTGCAGATTCGTTAATTAAAATCACGTCAATGTCACTGCATCCGTTCACACTAGAGAACGTATACAGTTCCGTCATTTCGTTTATGGTGTTTACATTATTTGATATACACCATTCAGACATAACACTACCCCTACTCTGGACAGCATGACCGGCATGTGCCGATATTTTGCTGTGCCAGAGCATGGAAGATGCATTCGCATCCGTCCCTATCAACAGAGGAGCATTACCAGCCAAAACTAACACCCTTTCCAGGAATGTCAGATACGGCTCAATGTCCTCACTGTGTTTAAAGTACGAGGAGCATAGATAGAAACTACCAAATGCACCCTCGACACTAACACATACCCCCCAATCACTGGAGCAGACTAACACACAGTCCAAATTGTCATCATTAATTACAATTGCAGAATTGCATCTTTTATCTGCAAACCTTTTCATAAAGGCCGGCAGAGCCACAGGTTTACCATATTTTTCATATGGCTCCTGCAGCAACGCAATCCTGCAATTCTGCTGCAGCACATTAATGATGTGGGAACCCATCATCATTAATGTCTTGCAACTTTCCTATCCACAATCGCGATAACATTAAATGATCGGCGGGCCGACCATAAAATGCACAATTTCTGCATTTAAGGCTGTTTGGACAACTCTTCACCAAGTGTCCAGTCTCCCCACATCTTCTGCAAGTCAAGGCCTTCGCCTTGCAGTTTCTTATCAGGTGGTCAAATGACAGGCACCTAAAGCAACCCGTCACCTGTTCCTGAGGGAACACTCGAAACGAGAACCACTTTACATATATGCGTCCTACGTCAGTTATCAGTCTTATTGCATCGGTTGTGCCCTCAATCACGACATCAACCGATTTTCCGTCTGTTCCTGTCCATGGTTTGGACAGGATACTCATGCCTTTCTTAAAATCCTCGAAGGATTTAAAGGCGTTCTTCAGACTGAGCTCAAAGAGCTCCAACATAAACTCATCAGGGGTGATAAGGGACTTCACCCCCTTAATTACAACCCTTGGCTTGGGTGGCAAATTTTTGGCCACTTCTAGACCAACCTCACTAAACTTTTTATTTTTTAGAATTTTCTCCCTTTCGGAGACTGATCTTGTGCGTATTATCGCACGACCTTTTTTTTATGGGCTTAAGTTAATGGACCCTAGCCCCCAAAGTCGGACAGACCTCTTTGGTGACTTTTTTCACAACCTCAACAGGGGACGCCGGAGTCTTTGACTTCACAACTACGGCGAAGGTTTCCACCGCCTTTTTCTCTATTATTGCTGGCCCTTTTATTCCACCAACAACACAGCCAGCAATAGGAGCAATATTCGGACTAACCCTATTCTCTAATTTGCCTTTTAGAAAAGAGTTCTCTATTATTAAGTCCAATAATAGAGACTCATACTCAGTCGCCATGTTTACCAGTTTCCTGGTATCATCCTTATCGGACAGACTAAATGCAATTTAATGCATTTTCCCCGTCAATAACCTCATTTTATCCACATCAGTATCATTTTTTATCCCCTTTTTTGGCACCTTTGCCACAACTGGAGGAGGCATAATCAGACTGTCCGTCTGTTCAGTCTTATTCTCCGTCTGTATTTTATTTTCCATGTCCTTCTATTCTTTCTCATTATCTGTCTGTTTATTCTTATTCTTTCTTTTCCTAACACTATCCAATGAACCCTCCCCCGAAGATCCCGACTTTGCCCTCTTTTTCCCTAATTTTATCCTCCTAGGGCTTGGATCACCACTGAGGAACTCATCCTCAGTGGTGCCCACCATCTCTAAAAACACTTAAACAAATAAAAATCGCTAAAAGATAACACTCTTTTTCAAAAGTCCCTATGGCGTATGAGTGCCAAACAATTAAAATGCCGACGGCAAAAACACAAGAGAATATTATGTTTTGCCGACGGTAAAACACAATTTTAACAACAAACACACTACTTTTTATTCTATCCGCGTACCGAATTTATGACCGTATACTTCAAAAATAAAACACCGAATGAGTAGGTAGGGACAGAGCGAATCTCGTTAATCCATTCATGCGCGTCACTAATTAGATGACGAGGCATTGGGCTATTAAAATTTCATCTTTATTTAAATAAATAATGTGTATTACATATATATCTCTATATATAGGGCTCTCTGCCCTAATTTCAACCAGATGTTCGGCGGTTGTTACCCTGCGTGCACCTTTCCAATATCATCCGCATAAACCGGTCATGTGTAAGAACGCCGCCTTTAAGCACGAATGCGACTATTTTCCTAATGTCCACATTATTTAGCTTGAGAATCTTGGACAAATCATTGTTTTTGCTGCACCAAGCTCTTCTTGCTCCCAATATGAACGGCATGACTCCTATAGGCTTACCCGGGTACAGATTGGACATCTTTTCTATAAATTCTGGGGTACTATAGTGAATGAGTTTGGATCTATGGAAATTGTCCAGACTTTCTTCACCTTCCCAATGTATTCCTACATCGACCACTATCACTTGATCTTGTTTGGATAGTATGAGGTCTGGTTTTTTCATGACACCATCACTGCCATAAATATGTTTCTCCACATCGAGATTCCATCCCTGATGTCTACTGAATGTTTCTATTATTTTCTGGACAAAATAGTGTGTCTCAATTCTGTCGATGTGTGTTGTGTTGCACGCTTGCAAAATGTGGCAAACAGTTTCTTGGCGACGGCATCTATTACCACGGCATCTCCTTTCATTGGTGTTATTTGAGGGGATTGCTTTACATGGAAGAAGATTATACCTCAGCTGAATGGCTTTAATATAATCCTTGCCGGACCAAAATGGTGGTGGATCGTATACCCATAGACTGCTGTTTTTGTTAGCGTTTACTTGTCGTAATCCGTGGCAGCCTGAGAATGATCTGTTTCAACTGTTAGCGTGATGTTCGTTGTTTGCCGCTCTTTCGCTTATGTTGGTGATTTGTGATTGTAGTTTGGATGTAAGATTATTATTTATGGACATGATGTTGTTAAATATGTTGTCCCTAGATAACTTCCTAATTCTGCTTAACAGTATGTGTGGTATCCTTTCCGATAAGCAGAATATCCCTAAACCACCTTCTCTTAACGGTTTATTGAATTATGGCAGTGGGCATTTAGATGTAGGATCTTCCTGATGAATATTCGAATCGACCTGTCGGCTTGTTTCAGTTGTTGCCTTTTTATGGATGGTAATTGCATACAGGCTATAAAACGTGGGATCAAGTAGTCTTTTAGAATTACGAGCTTCTGATGGGGCTTTAACGGTGCTTTCCTTATACTATTGAGACTCATGAACAGTGATGTTAAATGCTCAGACGATTCCCCGCCCGGATAAAAATGTGCTCCCAGGTATTTCAGAAACTCGTGCGGTTTTATTGATGGAATAACCAATTCTTCAATTAATAGCGGCCTAGTGTTTGTAAAAACCTTCTTTTTGCTGGGCACCGTTTCTAGGCACATTACCGAACTTTTTTCAGCATTGATGTTCATGCCTCGTTTGGGTAAGAAGTTTTTGGCTTCGGCTACCATTCGACTACAATCATCCTTTGTCCTAGCTAGCACAATAAGGTCATCAGCGTAAGCAAGACAACTTAATTTTATGTTGGTTATTTTGATACCTTCAAATTTTTCTAATATGCAAAGCAGTTCATCCATTACTATATTAAATAAGATGGGAGAAACTGGATCACCTTGTTTCACCCCTCTATTGACGGTGCATTCTGTTTTTGCTTCAGAGAGGTTGTCCTTCATATATTTGATAAATTTGTCATCGCAACCAACTCTTTTTAGCCCGCGAACCACGCTGTTATGTGATACGGAGTCGAACGCCTTTGATATATCAAGTGATGCAATGCACACTGGTTGACCATGTAATCTATGGTGTTTAATAATAGTCTCCAGTGATATCACATTAGCTAAGCAACCGTCTATATTTGTGAATCCTCTTTTACTGCTGTTGATGTCAATATTGCTTAATCTGCTTGCAATTATCTTATGGAAAGCCCGGATGAGGATAGATGAGATGGTGATTGGCCTCCACTTTGTTGGTGCATTGGTGTTATTTGCACCTTTAGGTATCAAAATTGTCCTACTGTATTTCAGGATTTTTGGGGTGTACTCTAGTAGTAGCATATTGTTATTTGGAAAGGCTAACTTATTGATGTTAATTTTTCTGAGTGTTTTCAGATCAAACCTATCTGCTCCTGCTGTGACGGTTTTCATGTTTTTTTTATCTTTTTCTATTTCAGCTAAAGTTATTGGATGGGACACTGAATATATTGTACTTCTTTCGTCGGATATTATTTCACAGTCTTCACTAGATGGCTGTGCAAATATGCTCCTAAATTCTTCAACAGCTTGGGACATATCGTTGGAGGGAGTTTCATACCATTCATCGTTGTCCAAGATGTTATTGGCAAAAGACTTCTTGTTGTTCTTGTATAGAAGTTGAGCTTTTCTAAAATTGGCTGCTCTTATGAGATTGGATGGTCTGTTGGTGTTGTATTCCTATTATTCCTTCTTCTAGGTGGTGATTGGATGCTTTGAACTAGATGTTCAGTCCATGCATCAAGGAATTCTCTCGACCTCGTCATATCAGACATGATGTTGTTTCTGACTTCATGATCTATGTCCTCCAGCTGTAATGACATGATAGTAGATGTTAAATTGTCATTATTGTTTATGCTGTTTGAAGGGAAATCTACAGGTACATGTGGAGTAATGTGTGTGTTTTCTGAAATAATTTGCATAGGTGACGTTATTTGATTATGAATATCCAGATCATAAGAATTGATGTGAGGAAAACTGAGAGATGGCGAGCTGATGACGTTAACTGGTTCTTGTTGTTGTGGAGCCTCAGGCATTGAAGCGGTATTATTGATTTCCTCGCGTATTATTCCTATTGCCTGTTTGTAAGAATTCATCTGCCTTCGCTTTCTAATAGCTTCTCTTGTTCTTGAAGAAAATTGAGTAAGATGATCTATAATGGTTTTTTGATCACTTGACCCCAATTCTGTTTCTAAGAGTGCTAGGGCTCTCCATCAACAGTCCATTTTTTCAGTTTGGATCTGGATGCTTCTTCTTCATTCATCATATTACTTTCGGCTTTATGACCCTTTTTCATATGTAGCTTTAATCCAGAATATGTGCTGTAGATTTTTCCACAAATATCGCACTTATTCTCAAGGTGCGACATATTTCCTCGACAGGTGTTCCTCCTTTTATGTTGCTTTAGCTGCGTTAGTTTTGTGAAAGCACGCTGACAACTATATGGCTCTTGCAATAATGCAATTCTACTATTGTTTTCCGTCATTGTCTGTCCAAGTTCGGCCATAACTGCCGAACATCCCCTACAGTTAAGTTGTAAACAACTTACCATCTTAATGCCTTGCTGCTACCCTGGCCTCCAGGCTCCTATGGATCGGGCATGCCGATGACAGCATTAAATGATCGGCCTTTAGCCCCCTAAAGGCACAATTCCTGCAGTTGATGTTGTTTGTACAGGCGCGCAATTGGTGACCTTCACCACCACATCGACGGCAGATGCTTCCTTTAACCCTGCAGTCCTTCACCCTATGGTCAAAGGAGACGCGTCTGTAGCATCCAGGAACGATATCGATTTCGTGTACTCTGAAAGAAAACCACTTTGAGTACACAGGGCCAACCTCCAGAAGTTTTTTAGCAATTTCAGAAGTGCTCTCGATCGTTACATCCATTGATTTTTCAGCGTTGGCCTCCCATGGCTTGCTTACAAGGGTAACTGCCTTTTTGAAGACCTCGAGAGAGCCACAAGTACCCTCGAGGTTCATCTCAAAAAGATCCTTCATGAAGTCGTCAGGGGTTATTTGCATATGCACCCCTTTTATTAGCAGCCTTTTGCCCTTCTCTTTATTGGGTGTAACTTTCAACCCCGCCTCGGTGAACTTTGTATTTTTGACGAGCTTGTCTCTTTCCGCAATAGATGGAGTGCGAATGATTGCTCCCCCCTTTTTGATGGGTTTGACATCGTGGACACTCACGCCAAGAGTTGGTCCAACTTCGTTTACCACTTTCTTCACAATGGCTTCGGGAGTATCTTCGGGCATACTGCTGGATACCACAGCCGACCAAGTTTGCACAGGCGGCTTCAACAACGACTTTGGTGCCGTAGGGGTAACTAGTGTAACGACTTTCTGCGGCGTCGACTTGATACCCTCCATATCATCAAGTCTTCCTTTTAGGCGGGAATTTTCCTCCGCCATTTTTATTATTAGGGCCTCATATTGGCTGCAGACATCTACGAGTTTCCTCATCGAGCTTTTCTTAACTCCATCATCATTGAAGACGACGTCGTTAAAGGCTTTAGTGATAGCCTTCATCTCTCCGACAACGCTTTCTGCGGCGGGTTTTTTGACTTTTACCACCTTCTTGATCTTGATGGTCTTATTGGCATCCTCGGGCACTGCGGGTGTATCCTTCTCCTTCTTCTTCAGCTTTTTCTGCTTCGTCAAGGCAACTTCGGTGTCACTCGCGGGCACTACTTTCACTTCATAATCAGCACCACTGCTCTTGGACACTTTCTTCTTCTTACGCAACACAGGGGCTTTCGTCACTTTTTCCCCCATCGGGTCGCTGTCACTGGACGAGTCCGAAGATTCCCCCTGTGTCTTCTTTGTAGGACGCTGCATTTTCAAAAAGTTTTTCAATATCACTTTATTATTCTTTTCAGTATTCACTATGACTTATATTTTTTTTTTTTTTTGCTTCTTTAAAATAATTTTATTTTCACACTTCTAGCTTAAGCACACTTTTAAGGTTTCATTACCTTAAACAATTTTATGATATTAGGTACACTATTTTCACTGTTTCACAATTTCACAAAAACTACAGGTATTAAATATCCCTTCAACAAAGGGGTCACAAATAATAATTATTTGGCAGCAGGTAGCCACCAAATGCCTTAAAAATCACTTTTATTATTATATTTCACTTTTCCACACTTTTATGATTTTATTATTCCACTAGGTATCACACTTAATTCACTTTTACCTAAAAAGGGTTTTTTATCACACTGGTATATGGGTTTTTAAATAAGCACAGTGCAGCAGGTAGAAAATTGCCGCACAACACAATTTTAAACAATTTTAAACACAGGTAGAAGCACAAGGGTTTAAAAAAAAATCGCCACTATTTTACACACACAAAAAATAAACGGTTTTAGAGCACAAGAATCGCGAGCTAAACGTCCGTTCACTTCGGCCGGACCAGAGTAAATTACTCCGGGGGCTCCCGGCATCCCGTGGTACCAGAATTAAGTCTCCGGTCGAACCTCGTAACTCACAGATGGAAAAGAGTTACTCCCAGTTAGTGCCTTACACACCACGTACTGGTAACCGTTTAGAAAAAGTGCGTTTGATTTAGAAATATGGCTCAAACGCAACCCCGCAAGGATATAATATCCAAATACACTGTTATCGGCAAAAATGTGAGGGTTTTCACCAATAACAACGTTTGCAGTCCAGAAACTACGCCTCTGGTAGGGCGTCGTAAGCAAGAAGCTTACTACCAGTAAAAGACTGGTGGCTGAAAACATTACTTGACATACAGACTAAAACAACAAATTATTATTCATAAGGACAAGCAGACAAGTGGACAAAATAAAAATAAAAATTTAACATAAAATAAAAGAAAATAAAATAAAAGAAAAATAAAATAAAAATCCAGCTGCTCAATTATGATTCATCATATGATGTCGCCTTACAAAAACACTGCGTGCATATTGGCTCATACTTCTCATGGCTTGACTGGAATTGACAATACCACTGACATCATATTCTCCATATCTTGAAACTATATGCATATCATCCAAATTTCTTATGTCAGCATAGAGCGGGCAATAGCATAATACATGGAGCCAATCCTCGGAATCATGTCCACACATGCAATCACTCCAATCGCTCAAATTTCTTCTAAACAAAAATGAGTTAAATGAACCATGACCCGTGAGCAAAAATCCTTGGAACAAGGAAAATTCAATGTCACATCGCCCAACTTCCGGAAGAAATTTATATGTAACTCTTCCATTATCATTTGACTCCCATCTGCTTTGCCAAATGGATACTGCATGATCATAAAGCATGTCTTTACGATTACGCACACTTGCTTGCATTATATCCGGAATAATCCAGTCATTAGGACCAAGCTGTATACCTCTACGGATTTTGAAAGCCATAGCACGACGAATCACCTCTAGATCCATGGGGATAGCACCCATTAGCACTTGTAATGCATCGGTAGAAACTGTATGACAAACAGGTAGGCAGCCAAGAAGCACAATACGCTGGCACGAGTATAATTTCCGCCGACCACAAATAGACATAGCGTATTCATACCATATGGATGCACCATATGTAATACAGGATACAAAAAGCCCATTGTAAATAATACGGGTAGCACGTTTGCTTAGTCCCCAATCAGCTCTAAGCACACTGCGAAGCATTCCAATGCTACCTTCCAGACGATCACGTATGGTCGAAATATGTGGCGAAAAATTCATACGTTCAAACATTGTAATGCCAAGATATTTAACTTCAGTAACACTTCTTATACGCACACCATTCATAGTTACAGCAGGTAAACGCTCAGAATTAAGTTTACCTTTAAGAAGCATCGCAACAGTTTTATCCAAGGCAACATCAACTCCAACATAATTACCCCAATTATAAGTAATCTGCATGGCAGCTTGGCCTTTTTGCTCCAATTCTACTCTAGATCTCCCTTCAATCAGAATTAGAAGATCATCAGCATATGTAGCACATACAAATTCACGATCCAATTCTTTTAATGACGAATCCATTATTAAATTCCATATATATGGACCGCAGATGGAACCTTGTGGACATCCTCTGGATACATTAATAGTTACTGTAGATTGCGCACCAACAACACAAGCGCGTCTATTGTTGAAATAGCTACGCCAGAGATCGCATTCTTTACATCCAACTTCTTACAATTTTTGTAATACACGGTCCCATCTTAAATAATCAAAAGCACCTTTGAAATCAACAAAAATGCCGAGAATATATTTACTGCTACTTTGCTGAACAAAATTTTTAACTTTAAGCCAAGCATCTTCAGTAGAAAGGCCTTTGCGAAAACCATACTGACTGTTGCTTAATTCAATATTTATATCCTTAAAAAGGCGCTCGATCATAATCCTGACTAAAGACATGGCATATGTTACTTCATTTTGCTCCAACACTGATGGTACAGTTGCCTCATTTAAAATAGTCTGGGATTCATTACTTGCTAAAGATGGAAAAAAGTTCTCCAATAGAGTGTGCACACAGTCAGACCAAGAAGTTATTATATTATCTCCAACACGAAGCCCAGATAAAATTAAAGGTTTATTTTTGCCACGTAAACAGTTCCCCATGGATTATCGCGATTCTCAGAAACAAAGTTATGCCAATCATCAGTTTTGACTCGCACAATTAACTTTTTGTATTCCTTAAGGCATGCTCTAAAAGCCATTTGCGACGTATTCAAATCATTTGCATTTCTGCGTCTGGCATTTTGATACCTGGTGCGTAAACGTCTTACCTCTCTACGCTTGTTTGTGAGTTCAGGTGTCCACCAATTAATGTCATTAGCAACGTTTCCAGTATGACGACCCAGAAAACGATCATTAACATCCCAGATACGTTCTGTTAAGCATGCCACCTGGGAATCAACACTGATGTTATTGAAATAATCCAAGGATAGATCGGAAAATTGCATATTTCTTGATTATATAGATTCCAATTGGCCATAGCCACGCGCCATCGTTTGAGTACAACAGCTTCATTCGGGAATTGATGATTTTGAACCTTAATTTTAATCATATTGTGGTCGCTAATACCGCCCCATTCATTAATGATCGACCAGTTGAATTCAAAAGATCTCATTGCTGAGTCATTGGCGAAAGAAACATCAATATCACTGCAACCACTTGGGCCATCATAACTGTAAAATTCACTTGGCTGATTCAATATATTCACAGTATTAGCAAAACACCATTCACTCATTATACTACCACGAGCCACAGTAGTACGCCATCCAGTTATTTTGCTATGCCATAAAGGAGCTGCAGCATTAGCATCAACGCCAAAAATTGTAGGTGTATTGCCAGCCAGTGATAAAACATGGCTCATATAGTTCAGATACGGCTCAATATCTTCGCCAAATTTAAAATAACTGGTACAAATGAATATATTCCCAAAATCGCCAATAGCAGAACTGCAAATTCCAAAGTTAGTAGACGATATGATGGTACAATCTATTCTTGAGTTACATACAACAATGGCTGAGTGACATCTCATATCTTTAAAAATTCTTAACCCAGTGGACAGACCCCTTACACAGCCATTTATAGAATAAGGTTCTTGTAATAGTGCAAAATCACAATTAGAATCATGTAAACGTTTCCTTAAATCGAGCATCACCGCATAACATCCATTACAATTCAGCTGGATAATATTGAAGGTGGCCATATTAATGGCGTGCAGCCATTCTTGCCAACATCATCTTATACGTCGGACACACAGATGACATTATCAGATGATCACTGGGAGGTCCTTTAAAAGCACAATTTCGACATCTTAATTCATTGGTACATTCCCGTGAGACATGACCAACGAGACCGCAATGACGGCAGACATAGCCCTTGGATCTGCATTCCTTAATCATGTGATCGAAAGACAAACATTTATAGCACATACTCACAGGATTCTGTTCATATGCTCGGAAGGCACACCATTTAACATAAACACGTCCAACATTTAGAATAGTAGATATCACCTTGTCGCTGCCTTCTATTATAACATCAATTAATTTGTCTTCATCTGCAGTCCACGGCTTTGACACCAAGCGTACTTGCTTTTTAAATTCATCCATCTATTTGAAGCTATCTTTGACATTTTGCTCGTACAACTCAGTCATAAATTCATCAGTCGTGATCTGAGTATCTACGCCTTTGATAACTACACGCGAACCAACTTTTTCATTGACAGAAACCTCCAAGCCTGCTTCATTAAATTTGGCATTCTTAACAATCTTATCCCTCTCACTTTTAGAGGGCGTACGAATAACAGCACCGCCACGTTTGATCGGCTTAATTTCATGCACACGTACTCCAAGGGACGGCGCTACATCCTTGGCTACTTTTTTAACGACCTAGGTGTAGCTGCATTTTTGCTGCGCACAACAACCGACCATGTTTCGACAGGTTTACTCTCCTTCAACGGTAAAGATGCCATTGATCTGTCATGAACAACAGGGTTTATGACTGCAGAACTAGCCTGCTTCTCCAGCAAATCAACTTGTCCCTTCAGTCGAGCATTATGCTCCAGGATATGAAGTAGTACTTTTTCATATTCTTCGGCAATGCCAGCTACAGTACTCTTTGAGATACCTTTCTCATGCAGAGCTTCAGTGATCAACCTGGTTTTAATATCCGTCATTCTTTCAATCGGCGTCTTTCGTTTGCGACCAGGCGGCGGCATGGACACGCTTTCATTATCTACAGCACATTCCATAGACTCCAAACGACTCCTCTTTACTTTCGCAATCTTGCGCGGTCTGGAATCAGAGACATCGCTAGCACGTTCATCACAAGACGAAAATTTCTCCGATGAAGCCTCAATACTACCGGCTTCGTCTGCCATAAATTTTCGGGGTGGAGGTTCCATCTCTCCACTATATGCGTAATAAACCGTACGCGACTATTCAATATATTATCAAAGTCAATAATATAGGATAGCACCAAAATAAAATTTATATGCAAATAGTTAAAGTCTTAAATAAGTACAGACGTGTACTGAATAATTTATTCACAAAAGTACAGACACGTACTAAATTTATAAAGTTTTAACAATATCGTAGATAATGCAGTACAGACACGTACTAGAGCTTAAAATTCAGTCACAATAGGAAAAAGCAATAGTGCAGACACACACTAAAGCAATCACAATAAAAGTTTAGTAGTAGCAAGGACACGTGCAAAGTTAAAAATTAGTTCACAATAGTCAGCAATAGTGCAGACACACACTAAATCAATCACAATATATGTGTTTAATAGTAGCAAAGACACGTGTAAATAAGTTACTATAGTTAGCAATAGTGCAGAAATGCACTAAAGTTTTACGTGCGCACCTGCCAAACAGCTTATCGCACGGTGCCTCAAGCATAAGCCCAGGACACGGGAATTTTTAAGCGTTCCCAGCGCCCTCGTAGGTACCAATTATAGAAACCATATTGCAAGTATATGCCTTCTCCCCTTGGTGAGGGGTGAGTTTTTACCCACTATCTATATAACCACAACCCCCGCGTGCTCCCACAAAGGGGCCATCCTCAATGTGCTGGCAGGAACAATGGTTCCTGGAGCTCCAGCACCCCGCGGTACCAGACACAGTCTCTGGTGGGACGTTCGACCCTGCAGAACAGAATCTCCCAGTTCGAGTTATCTTGCATCTCCGGGCTGGGGCCCCAATAAAAGATTGGATGCCTAATCGGCATCCAAGGGGGCAACGGATGAATATGAAAGCATATTCATAGTTACCCCCTGCAGATATAACAGCAACAACAACAACAACAACAACGGGTCTTAATCTAAACTTAGTCTAGACTTACTACTATACTAAAGCTAGGCTTACCCTAACCGTCGGTTACAATTCTCCGACGTCTCGTAAAAACAGCGTCGGCAAAACTGGCCAGACACGTGTAATGTTCTCTACTAGAGACAACATTACTAAAGTCATAGACTCCTTCCACCAAGCAAATCCCCATTTCGTCCAGGCACCTCATGTCGAAATACCGAGTACATGTATAAAGCACATGAACCCAGTCCTCCACAGGGTACCCACACACACAAGATCTGGAATCCACCAAGCGCCTATTAAACAAAAAGTCATTAAAGGAGCGTCAGTATAAACCCAAGGAAGAGCGAGAAATTCAGACCCTTACTTGAGTACACCGTCCTGACATCTGGCACAAACCTATACGTGACTCTACCACTCTCACTACCTCTCCACCTATGTTGCCATCTATCCAAAGCCGACTCAACTATCGCTTGTGCACAGATGTTCATCTCAAACGGACTATCCCTGACCTCACTCCAGACATCTGACCCGAACGGCAGACCCCTCTTAAGTCTGAACAGAAGTCCCCTACGGATGATCTCCAGATCCAATGGGAGAACTCCCATTAGAACCTGTAGAGTGTCAGTCGATACTGTCCGGCAGACCGGTAGACATGCCAGCAACATAACGCGCTGACACATCACCAGCCTAGCCTTGCCAGCATTAGATATTGTGCATCCATACAGAACTCCTGCCCAAATGCGACGCAAGCCTCGAACAATCCATCATAGATTATTCGGACTGCGGGCCGACTTAACCCCCAATCTGTTCTTAAAACACGTCGGAGTGATCCGACGACACCAACAATCCTGTCCCTCATCAAGGAGAGATGAGGGAGAAAATTCATTCTCTCGGCAATAGTGATGCCGAGGTAACGAAGTTGAGCGACATACCTGATAGGGTGGCCGCTCACATGTACTGTGTATCTCCCACATATAGACGAAAGACGACCCTTCAACATCATCATAACAGTCTTCGCAACCGACACCTCCACTCCAACACCCATACCCCAATCACTAACCAAGGGCATCACCTGAGCACAATTTCGCTCAAGCTCCGCCCTTGATTCCCCCTTAACAATAATCAGCAGATCGTCAGCATAGGCTATGCACTTACAAAGCGGCTCAAGCAGCCGCAAGAGGACATCCATCATAAGATTCCATATGTAAGGACCACATATGGACCCCTGAGGACACCCACGCACGACAGCCCTTTTCACCATGCCATAAGGTCCTACTGCGCAGGCTCGCCTGTCGGAGAAATACGATCTCCACAACCCCATTTCCCGACACCCGACCTCCCGCAGCCGGTCCAATACACTACTCCATAGTAGATGGTCGAAGGCCCCCCTGAAGTCCACAAATATACCTATAACATAGGTAGACGAGCACTCAGAGACATATTTCTGTGCCTCGATCCAGGCATCCTCAGACCCTTTTCCCGGTCGGAAACCGTACTGGGCAGGGGACGGCTGCACATCGATTGCACCTAACCTATCAACCATCACCCGCTCCAGTACCTTGCCAAACGCAGGAAGCAGACTTATACCCCGGTAGGACTTTGGATCAGTCTTAACCTTATCCGGCGATTTCAAAAGCGTGATGACGCGTGCGATCCTCCACTCACGTGGAAAATAACCCGCCTCAACACACTTAGCGTACAGGCAGAATAGATGGTCAGGAATGGCCCTCCACATTGCCTTGCACATTTCACCCGTGATTCCATCCAACCCAGGCGACCTCCTTGATTTAAGGAGATACGCCGCAGACGAGATTTCATCACGTTCCAGGGATGGCGAACAGGGTTCCTCACCCACAGGTGTGGGGGAGGCATCCGACAGCCCAGGAAAGAACTGGTACATTAGTCTAGTCATGCAGTCCTCCCAAGTGGTAAGTATATTATCTCCTTCTTTAAAAGCAGACACATCTGTGACACATCTGCCACGGCAAATTCTATAAACACGCCCCCAGGGTTCATCCCTATTTGAGGCGACGAACCGACGCCAATCATCTTCTTTAGTCTTTAATATTGACTTTTTAAACTCCAAGCGAGCCCTTCGATAGTCCTCACGGAAGCGGTCAACATCCGCGGAAGCCAGTCTCCTGGCTCTTTGATAAATCCGCCTCTTAACCCTTACTGTACTCCGCAATCGAGTCAAATCAGGAGTCCACCATATCACACCTCTTCGTGCAGTTTTATACTGCCTTCCAAGGAGCGAGTCACCGACCTCCTCAATCGCCTCAGCCACCCTGACGATCTGCTGATTAATATCTAAACGGGAAAAATCGGACAAGGGGATATTAGAAAAAATATCCCCAATTAGTACAGAGAATGTATCCCAGTTGGCATCCCTAGTACGCCAACACTTGAACACATCACCAACAGCACGGACAGACGGACAGGACACCCTAATTACGATCGGGTTGTGGTCCGTGGTCTCGCCACCTTCCACGACGTCCCAACCAAGGCTAAAACGTCGCCTGGCAGAGTCATTTATAATGGTAACGTCTATGTCACTAGCGCCATTGCTACTTTGGAATGTGTATAACACAGACGGTTCATTAATGGTCTACATCCCACGGGACACACACCATTCGGACAAAGCGACCCCCCTATCCTGGGTGTGGTTCCCAGTCGATGTGGACGGTTTGCTAAACCAGAGTGAGGAAGTCGCATTAGCGTCTATCCCCACCACTAGCGGAGCACCACCCACAATCCGAAGAACCCCATCCAAGTAATCCAAGTACGGATCTATATCCTCACTGTATCTAAAATAAGATACACAAAGATACAGACATCCGAACTCACCCGAAACACTTACGCATATTCCAAAATCAGACTCATCTACAACTATACAAGTAAAAAATGACCGCCGAATTACACCTCAGGTCAGCATATTTCCACATGGAGGCCGGCTCACCACATCTGCGGCAAATAGGCCCCTTGGCCCTACAGTCCTTAATAAAATGATCCAGGGAGAGGCATCGGAAGCATCCCGGCACCTGTTCCTGTAGGAAAACTCTAAAGGAGAACCACTTTATGTAGGCCCTCCCAACATCAACAATGCCTTTAATGGCATCCTCACGCCCTTCAACAATAACGTCGACGGTTTTACCGGCGACTCCATGGCTTGGTTACAAGGGAGATGTTCTTCTTAAATTCGTCTACGGTCTTGAACGTATCCTTCATGTTCAACTCGACCGCACAACAACAGACCACGTCTCCACCGGCTTCGTGACCGGAGCCGGGGGAGCAACAGCCCTCCGCGGCGCAGCCAAGGGTGCGGCAGCCACCAGGGCAGCGACCGGAGCAGGACGTACCAACATTTTTCTGGCCTCGTCGAGTTGGCCTTGGAGATAAGAATTCTCCTGAATAAGCTCCATTAGGATCGTTTCGTATTCCATGCCCAATCCAATAACAGATTGGGCCAAGGCAGCTTTAGTTAACGTTCCCGAGCAATCGGCAATCAGCCGCGACGTAATTGCCTTCATTTTTTGCACTACACCGGCAGGAGCTCCAACAGGAGCAACAAAAGCACCAGTAGTAGCACCACCAGACAAACGTGTGGACGGACGGGCAGTCGGACGTACAATCGAACCATCAGACTTAGGAGGCGACGGCTGCTTCTTTGATCTACTTTTCCGCTTGGGGGTACCAGACCCCCCAGACCTTTCATCATCAGACTCGAAGTTGTCCGAGTCTCTCTCAGACATCTCCCTTGCTGACGTACTGGTCCCAGTACCAGTATCTTCAGCTGCCACCTTTTTAGGCGGCATAGCCAATAGCAAAGTAAACTAAATATATGTATATACACGTATAAGTATATATCTAAACAAAATAAAATATATATACGTATATATAAATATATGCCCAACTAATTGGCTGGCTATCTAGTAGGAACACCAACCAATAGTCAAGTCAAAAAATAAAAATAAAAATAAAATAATAAAGCTCGCAACCTTTGGGCACCACCCCAAATGGAAGCTGAGCCAAAAACCTCAACTTGGGCACCACCCCAAGTACAAAATTTTAATTTAACTTTAAGCTAAAGCCTAAAGCTAATAATTACAAGCTATAAGCTACTGCTTATAGCACAGGCACACACTTGTATAGCTAGGTCGAAAACCAATTTAGCAAAAAATAAATTAATGTAAAGTACTTTAAGCTTAATGCCGAGCTTAGAGAGCAAGGCAAAAGAAGAGAGCACAGCACTGATCACTATTTCACTCACTTGTTTCACTTTTTGCACTTTACTTTTCACTTACCGATAAGCACGACCGCACACGTCAAGTGTTAAACACTAACTGAGTAGGTAGGGACAGAAGAATTAAAGTTTAACGTGGACACCTGCCGTGAAGGCTTAATTCCACGGCGCCGTAAAGGCGCAAAGTGAATTTCAGTTAGGCAAGCCTATCTGAAATTCAAGAAAACCATATGAGAGCATATTGTAAGGATATGCCCTCCCCCATGGAAAGGTTGAGGCGTCTAATACCTCTGCCAGAAATTGGCAACGGTTGAAAAGCAACATCACCCGTGAGGATGATAAACCACAGCCGCCACGATGCTCCCACTAGGGGGGCCTACCTCACTTGCCGGCCAGAGTAAATTACTCCGGGGGCTCCCGGCATCCCGTGGTACCAGAATTAGGTCTCCGGTCGAACCTCGTAACTCACAGATGGAAAAGAGTTACTCCCAGTTAGTACCTTACACACCACGTACTGGTAACCGTATAGAAAAAGTGCGATTGATTTTAGAAATATGGCTCAATCGCACCCCCGCAAGGATATAATATCCAAATACACTGTTATCGGCAAAAATGTGAGGGTTTTTACCAATAACAGTGCTTGCGGTCAGAAACTAACCCTCTGGTGGGGCGCCGTAAGCAAAAGGTTTACTACCAGTGGATAGTGAACTGATGGCCAGGAAAGGACGTACACACATTGCTAAACATCAAGCATGAACAGACAGCGGAGCTGGAAAGAAAAGAAAACAAATAATAATTAAAATAAATGTATAAAAAGAAATGAAAGATAAAATGAAAAATGAAAAATAAAAATACTACTGCCTGAATCCTCATTACGCATTCGTCGTCGTCTCTCGAAGGCATTACGCTCAAATCGGTCCATATTCCTCATCGCTTCAATGGAATTCGCAACATCGCTAACATCATATACTCCGTTCCTCATAGTAATGTGCATAGCATCCAAATCACGTATATCGGCGTAAAGCGGACAATTACATAAAACGTGGATCCAGTCCTCAGTTATATGGCCGCATGAACAACTGCTGCTTTCGCTTAATGTTCTCTTATGTAGAAAAGCATTTAGCGAACCATGTCCGGTAAGCAGGAATCCTTGATACAGGGAGAATTCAATGTCTCGTCGTCCAACCGTAGGGAAGAAATTATACGTTACTCTTCCGTTATCTGTTGACTCCCATCTATTTTGCCAAGTGGATATGGCATAGTCAAATAGCATCTCTTTTCGTTTGTTGTCACTCGCTTGCATAAGTGCGGAAATATCCCAATCGTTCGGTTCAAATTGTATGCCTTTACGAATTTTAAAGGCCATAGCGCGACGAATCACCTCCTGATCCATAGGAAGGGCGCCAATTAACACTTATAGGGCATCTGTAGAAACGGTATGGCATACCGGCAGACATCCGAGAAGGATTAAACGCTGACAAGTCGGCCGCAGACGGTCATTGCATAATCGTACCATACGGAGGCGACGTATGTTATACAGGAAACAAATAAGCCACTATAAATAATACGGACAGCACGTTTGCTTAATCCCCATTCCGATCTGAGTACTCTGCGCAGCATCCCAACAGTACTCTCCAAGCGGTAACGTAATGTAGCAACATGCGGTGAGAAATTCATCCTTTCCTTCATTGTAATGCCCAGATATTTCATTTCCGTTACACTCGTCAGACGCGTTCCATTCAAAGTAATAGCGGGCAATCGTTCGGCATTCAATCTACCTTTCAACATCATGGTGACTGCTTTGTCTAAAGCGATATCCACTCCAACGTTACCCCATTCGTACACGGTTTGTATGGCAGCTCGACCTTTATTTTCCAGATCTGTTCTCGATCGTCCTTGTACCAGTATTAGAAGGTCATCAGCATATGCTGAATACTTATAGTCACGATCAAGTTGTTTCAGCAACGAATCCATCATTAGATTCCATATAAACGGACCACATATAGAACCTTGCGGACATCCACGGACGACATTAACGGTGACAGAAGCATTGGCACCAACCGTGCGAGCCCGTCTATCGCAAAAATAGCTGCGCCAAAGTGCGCATTCACGACAGCCGACTTCTTGTAATTTCTGAAGAACACGGTCCCATCTCAGATAGTCGAACGCGCCCTTGAAGTCGACAAAAATGCCGAGGACATATTTGCTGCTGCTTTGCCGTACAACAGTTTTCACCTTCAGCCAGGCATCCTCAGTACAAAGGCCTTTGCGGAAACCAAATTGACTGCCGCTCAATTCTATATTCATATCATTGAGCAGCCGTTCGACCATTATTCTCTCCAGTACTTTTCCAAATACTGGAAGGAGACTAATTGCCCCTATACGACCTAGGGTTAGATCGCACTCTGTCACCAGGTTTCAGCAATATACTAACACGTGCTAATTTCAATTCATATGGAAAATAGCCCGTGTCAATACATTTTGCGTACAGACTGCATAGATGATCTGGAATAGATCGCCATACAGCTCTACACATTTCGCCAATAATACCGTCCATGCCAGGCGATTTTCTTGGCCTGATTAATGAAATCGCATACGCCACTTCACTTCGTTCTAATGCCGGTGGAACGGCTACCTCCATTATGGCCGGTTGAGGTGTATCATCTGCTAAAGCAGGAAAGAAACTACTCAGCAGCGTATGCGCACAATCAGCCCAAGAATTCAGTATACTGTCACCAACTTGCAGCCCAGATATATCCACGGTCTTCTTTTGCCGCGGCATATGCGATAAACGATTCCCCACGGATCATCGCGGTTATCGGACACAAAATTACGCCAATCCTCGGTCTTGATACGGACTAACAACTTCTTATATTCCTTAAGACACGTTCTAAAGGCGGCTCTGGAGTTTTCCAAATTTTCAGCATTTCTGCGCCCATCCAGCTGGTATCTTACTCTCAATCGCCTAACCTCCCTACGCTTTTCGGACAATTCAGGTGTCCACCAACTGGCGTTATTGGTAGGATTAACATTACTCCTACCCAAAAATTGGTCGTTAACCTCCCAAACGCTTTCTGTAATACTTAGCACTTGTGTGTTAGTGCTCATATTATTAAATTCCTCTACGGACAGACCGGAAAAACAATTGCTGATTTCTGCGCTATATAAATCCCAATCGACAGCAGCAACACGCCACCGTTTGAGAGTAATAGCCTCATTATGCAGTTGTTGAAAACGGACGACAATCTTTATAGGATTATGGTCGCTAATGCCTCCCCATTCATTAACAATTGACCAGCTATATGGGTATATCATCATAGCTGCACTGTTGGTAAACGTAACGTCAATGTCGCTATTACCGCCGGGGCCATAGCTGTACCATACACTAGGTTGGTTCAGTATGTTGACACCGTTAGCAATACACCATTCATGATATTACCACGAGCGACGGTGGTGCGCCAACCAGACATCTTACTATACCACAGTGATGCAGAGGCATTAGCATCCACACCAAATATTGCGGGCGTATTGCCAGCCAGTGTTAAAACATGGCTCATATACGCCAAGTATGGCTTCTTATCTTCGCCATACTTAAAATAACTGGAACACAAAAATATTGTTCCAAAAATGCCGACGCAGACACACAGACACCATAATCGGATTTTATTATAACAATACAATCTACTCTTGGATTGCAAACGACAACTGCAGAATGACATCTAGCATCGGAAAATACTCTAAAACCAGTGGATAAACCCCTGACATTACCATTTACAGCGTAGGGCTCTTGAAGTAGAGCAAAACAACAGCCGGAATCGAGCAGACGCTGCCTCAAATCCAGCATTACCGCATAACTGCCATTACAGTTTGCCTGAATAACGTTGAACGCAGCCATATTAATGTCTGGCGGCGGCTCTCTCTAAAATCGCCTTGTATGTCGGACAGACGGATGACATCATAAGATGGTCGCTAGGTCGCCCCTTGAACGCGCAATTTCTGCAGTTCAGCTCATTTGGACAGTTCCGCGACAAATGACCAACAAGTCCACATCGTCGGCAAACATCACCTTTCGATCTGCAACCCTTAACCATATGGTCGAACGATAAACATCTATAACACACCTTTACCGGACTCTGTTCATGGACACAGAACGAAAACCACTTAACATAGACGCGGCCAACATTCAAAATAGCGGACACGGCTTTATCGTTGCCTTCAATAACTACGTCGACTGATTTGTTATCCTCCGCAGTCCACGGTTTAGAAACTAGGCGCACCGACTTCGAAAACTCCTCCTTGGACTTAAAATACTCCGTTAAGTTTTGTTCATAAATTTCACACATCAGTTCGTCAGGCGTAATCTGCTAAGCAAGAATATATAAAGTTTGTGTTGTCTTCGACGCTTCCTTCCGAATGTTGCAAGCGGGAATTCCATATAAATGTTGCTCCTCTCCAGAACCTGGTGGTGCATACGTTCTTCGAATTCCATATAAATGTTGCTTCTATTCCAAATTCATTAAAAAATGGTCCGCAAATCCAGTATTGGCCAAAAATCCTCTCCAGAACCTGGTGGTGCATATGTTCTTCGAATTCCATATAAATGTTGCTTCTATTCCAAATTCATTAAAAAATGGTCCGCAAATCCAGTATTGGCCAAAAATCCTCTCCAGAACCTGGTGGTGGCTTGGAATGGGTGCTCTTAGAAATCCATATAAATGCTTCTTTTATTCGAAATTCATTAAAAAAATGGTCCGAAAATCCAGTATTGGCCAAAAATCCTCTCCAGAATGTGGTGGTGCATTTGGAGTGGGACCCATAACATATGTTTTCAGAGTTCCATATAAATGTTTCTTTTATTCCAAATTCATTAAAAAAATGATCCAAAAATCCATTATTGGCCAAAAATCCTCTCCAAAACCTAGTGATGCATCAGGAGTGGTATTCACACATGCCGTTGTCAGATTTCCCTACTATTTAAATATTGTGAAATACTTATTGTGAATACTTAATTTCTTAATTGTCTGGGTACATGTGAATGCAATGTTTGTATGGCAATATTACTATCAATGGTGGGTACAAAAAAGGGGTAATAGTGACATAAGTACAATAGTTGGACATATGGTCTCGGAAAGTTTTTTGTAGATATTGATATGTTCTATAATATTGTATAACATTTTTTTGTTTTAACATCAATACTTTCCGCAGCGTATTCGATGAAAGATATTTTAAGACTAATTTTTTTACACCTTGGATTAGTAAAAGTGGGAATGTCTAGGGATCCCCAAAATTTTTTGGCAATAAATATAGCCTATGTTACTCAGTGATAATGTAGCTTTCTAATAGCGAAAATATTTTTGAAATCGGTTCAGTAGTTTTTGAGTTTACTCGTTACATACAAAAATACAAAAATACAAAAATACAAATCTTTCCTCTTTATAATATTAGTATAGATATAGATATAGATAAGAAATAGAGAGTAAGTAATAAATCTAATACCAACAACAACAACAAGCAACTATTATGCCTGAGAAGCAGGCAGCACTAAAATATAAAGTAGATAGGATAGAAACCTCCCAGGTTTCCTCCATTGAATAGAACTTCGGAACAACAGTTAACCGCTTACGCGTCACCCGGTTCGTCATCAGTTCAATAGAGTCCACCCAGGAGGCAGAGAGAAAGAATTTTGACCCTAGCCTACACCTTGCCTTCCTCTGTGAGCTACCGCCGTTAAGGAGTTGAAAATCCGGAAACACCGTGTACTTCCAATCATGGCTCTAGTTGACATTAGCGCCGTATCGTTTTTGGTGATGATGTCTCGATGGATTAGATCATCTACGGACGCCTTGCTCCAAATACCCCTCCAGCTCATTGTGATCGTACCCACATGCGTTAAGCTCCTATTAAACTTCTGGGCAACGCTCAGCTTAACATCGTCAGTGTTATAGTAAGCCTTTTTGCGGGAATGCGCTGCATCGAGACTTCCCGCATCACTGACTATTTGGGTATCCAACAGAAACGATGAATCGCCCTTAAACGCAAGGAGATCTGGCTTCCTTAGGCCGGCTGTGGTTTGTAGATGAGGCTCCTCAAGCACCGTGAATCCCTGCTGCGCCATCTTATCCTTAACATAGCGCGTAACAGCGTTATGTCGTTATATACGTGCAGCAGCAGTCCTGTGGCAGACCTGAATCGCGTGGTACGCTGTCTCAATATTGTGACAGCCTGCCCGACACATACGGTCCTGGTTGTTACGGCCACGTGTCGTTCTGGACCTAGTTGGTAGGGCGTTGATCCTCAATCGGATACACTGGATAAAGTCCCTACCAGTGAGAAGTTTTGTCGGTTCACGGTTCCACCTATGTGCTTGAGCATGTCCAGCTGCTTCCTTAAGTCCAGCACCATCTACAGATCTGTCCAGCTTCTGCTTGAAAAAATTTTCCACATCCCTCACCGACAATAGATGACGATCTGTCGCATAAAGACTCGTTTCGCACTTGGTTATCTCCTGGGATAAGGCACTTGACACACCCGCAAATGTATCGATGGATGGATTGCTGATGCCCATAAGCCTATTACGCCTTAGTATAGGGGCGATCCAGCGTACGCATTGAATGCCCAAACCTCCATCCGCTACGGCCGCATGATAGAAGGCTGCTGTCACATCATTTGGAAGAGATAACCAACGCCGGACATATGCACGAATTACTCTATCGGCTTTGTTCAGGGAGCTTATTCGTGTCACTCCAAGTGCGAGCTTATGGTGTAATTGAGGGATAATCACAGGCGGGAGTAACTATGACATAGATGTACCTACCCTCCACCTCCACGTGGTTCGCGCTGATAACGTCAGATGCCTATTACGTATATCTTGGAAACAGGATTTACAACAATAGGTATCTGACGGCTAAGAGAGAATCAGGTTTACGGGTTCTGGGGGTTGCCAGCCCTCTTTACCTTTACATGTTGGCCCAAATTTAAGAAACAATAATACGAGAGACCCTCCGTCCACTGACGAGGGGTTCCAACATCCTTCTCTTCCTTTTACTGTCCGTCCGATTCCTACTTCTTCTAATTCTATCCCAAATTCTAATTCTCTTTCTTCTTCTTCTTCACAGGTCCGCGATCCGAACCTGCACTATTGCCAATTCTGTGAGCGAGGCTTTTCTACGAGGACTGGCGTTGGAGTTCATATGAGACGAGCACATCCCGACGAATTCGATCAGGCAAGAGTTCGGGTTGATGTTAAAAGTCGATTGTCCGAGGAGGAAATTCGAATGCTTGCCCGTAAGGAAGCGGAACTATTGAGCCATGGTATTATCCGCTTCATGAACAAAAAACTGGCTCCCTTCTTCACCTCAAGAACCCTTGAGGCTATCAAGAAGGTTAGGCAAAAACCGGACTATCGTCGTATGGTCGAGAACTTCAGAGCAACTACAGAAGATGACGTAGCAGATCCGTCTGAGAGTAACACCGATTTGACACCTCCCCCTCCCCCTATTGATGTATCGCCCCCTGATGATAATGCAATGAGAGAATCATAGTTACTCCCGCCGTTTACCCGCGCTTACTTGAATTTCTTCACTTTGATATTCAGAGCGCTGGGCAGAAATCACATTGTTTCAACACCCGTTAGGGCCATCACAATGCTTTGTTTTAATTAGACAGTCGGATTCGCCAAGTCCGTGCCAGTTCTGAATTGATTGTTAATTGATAAGTAAGAATTAAATATCACTCATATGTGGAAGGGTCACTATATGGATTTCCTTGTGTTTTCCCTCTAGCAGTGAGCATTAAATATCACTCATACGTGGATTTCCTTCTGATTAGCTGTTGTCAGTAAGAAATAAATATCACTCATACGTAAAACGGTCACTATATGGATTTCCTTGTGTTTTGCCGCCGACAGTAAAAATTAAATATCACTCATACGTGGAAGGGTCACTATATGGATTTCCTTTTGTTTAGCCGTTGGCAGTAAGAATTAAATATCACTCATACGTTGAAGGGTCCCCATATGGATTTCCTTGTGTTATGCCGTTGACAGTATGAATTAAATATCACTCATACATGGATTTCCTTCTGTTTAGCTGTTGTCAGCAAGAATTAAATATCACTCATACGTGGAAGGGTCACTATATGGATTTCCTTGTCGGCAGTAAGAATTAAATATCACTCATACGTAAAACGGTCACTATATGGATTTCCTTGTGTTTTGCTTTTAGCAGTGAGAATTAAATATCACTCATACGTTGAAGGGTCCCTATATGAATTTCCTTGTGTTTTGCCGACGGCAGTAAGAATTAAATATCACTCATACGTAGAATTCCTGTATGGATTTCCTTGTGTTTTGCCGTCGGTAGTAAGAATTAAATATCACTCATACGTGAAAGGACCACTATATGGATTTCCTTGTGTTTTGCCTTTAGCAGTGAGAATTAAATATCACTCATACGTGGAAGGGTCACTATATGGATTCCCTTGTGTTGTGCCGTTGACAGTATGAATTAAATATCACTCATACGTGGATTTCCTTCTGTTTAGCTGATGTCAGTAAAAAATAAATATCACTCATACGTGAAAGGGTCACTATATGGATTTCCTTGTGTTGTGCCGTTGACAGTATGAATTAAATATCACTCATACGTGGAAGGGTCACTATATGGATTTCCTTGTGTTTAGCCGTCGGCAGTAAGAATTAAATATCACTCATACGTAGAAGGATCACTATATGGATTTCCTTGTGTTTTGCGTCGGCAGTAAGAATTAAATATCACTCATACGTGAAAGGACCACTATATGGATTTCCTTGTGTTTTGCCTTTAGCAGTGAGAATTAAATATCACTCATACGTGGAAGGGTCACTATATGGATTTCCTTGTGTTGTGCCGTTGACAGTATGAATTAAATATCGCTCATACGTGGATTTCCTTTTGTTTAGCTGTTGTCAGTAAGAAATAAATATCACTCATACGTAAAAGGGTCACTATATGGATTTCCTTGTGTTTTGCCGTCGGTAGTAAGAATTAAATATCACTCATACGTGGAAGGGTCACTATATGGATTTCCTTGTGTTTAGCCGTCGGCAGTAAGAATTAAATATCACTGATAAGTGGAAGGATATCTATATGGATTTCCTTGTCGGCAGTAAGAATTAAATATCACTCATACGTAAAACGGTCACTATATGGATTTCCTTGTGTTTTGCTTTTAGCAGTGAGAATTAAATATCACTTATACGTGGAAGGATTCTTGTCGGAAGTAAGAATTAAATGTCACTCATACGGGGAAGAGTCCTTATATGGATTTCCTTGTGTTTTGCCGTCGGTAGTAAGAATAAAATATCACTCATACATGAAAGGACCACTATATGGATTTCCTTGTGTTTTGCCTTTAGCAGTGAGAATTAAATATCACTCATACGTGGAAGGGTCACTATATGGATTTCCTTGTGTTGTGCCGTTGACAGTATGAATTAAATATCACTCATACGTGGAAGGGTCACTATATGGATTTCCTTGTGTTTAGCCGTCGGCAGTAAGAATTAAATATCACTCATACGTAGAAGGATCACTATATGGATTTCCTTGTGTTGTGCCGTTGACAGTATGAAATTAATATCTCTCATACGTGGATTTCCTTCTGTTTAGCTGTTGTCAGTAAGAAATAAATATCACTCATACGTGGAAGGATTTCTATATGGATTTCCTTGTCGGCAGTAAGAATTAAATATCACTCATACGTAAAACTATATGTATTTCCTTGTGTTTTGCTTTTAGCAGTGAGAATTAAATATCACTCATACGTTGAAGGATCCCTATATGAATTTCATTGTGTTTTGCCGTCGGCAGTAAGAATTAAATATCACTCATACGTGGATTTCCTGTATGGATTTCCTTCTGTTTAGCTGTTGTCAGTAAGAAATAAATATCACTCATACGTGGAAGGATTTCTATATGGATTTCCTTGTCGGCAGTAAGAATTAAATATCACTCATACGTGGAAGTGTCCCTATATGGATTTCCTTCTGTTTAGCCGTTGGCAGTAAGAATTAAATATCACTCATACGTGGAAGTGTCCCTATATGGATTTCCTTGTGTTGTGCCGTTGACAGTATGAATTAAATATTATTCATACGTGGAAGGATTTCTATATGGATTTCCTTGTCGGCAGTAAGAATTAAATATCACTCATACGTGGAAGTGTCCCTATATGGATTTCCTTGTGTTGTGCCGTTGACAGTATGAATTAAATATTATTCATACGTGGAAGGATTTCTATATGGATTTCCTTGTGTTTTGCCGTCGGCAGTAAGAATTAAATATCCTCATACGTACTCATACGTAGAAGGATCCCTATATGGATTTCCTTCTGTTTAGCCGTTGGCAGTAAAAATTAAATATCACTCATACGTAGAAGGATCCCTATATGGATTTCCTTGTGTTTAGCCGTCGGCAGTAAGAATTAAATACGTGGAAGGATTTCTATATGGATTTCCTTGTCGGCAGTAAGAATTAAATATCACTCATACGTTGAAGGGTCCCTATATGGATTTCCTTGTGTTTTGCTTTTAGCAGTGAGAATTAAATATCACTTATACGTGGAAGGATTCTTGTCGGCAGTAAGAAATAAATGTCACTCATACAGGGAAGAGTCCTTATATGGATTTCGTTGTGTTTTGCCGCCGGTAGTAAGAATTAAATATCACTCATACGTGGAAGGACCACTATAAGGATTTCCTTGTGTTTTGCCTTTAGCAGTGACAATTAAATATCACTCATACGTGGAAGGTTTCCTATATGCATTTCCTTGTGTTATGCTCTTAGCAGTGACAATTAAATATCACTCATACGTGGAAGGATTTCTTTATGGATTTCCTTCTGTTTAGCCGTTGGCAGCAAGAATTAAATATCACTCATACGTGGAAGGATTTCTATATGGATTTCCTTGTCGGTAGTAAGAATTAAATATCACTCATACGTAAAACGGTCACTATATGGATTTCCTTGTATTTTGCTTTTAGCAGTGAGAATTAAATATCACACATACGTGTAAGGATTCCTTTATGGATTTCCTTCTGTTTAGCTGTTGTCAGTAAGAAATAAATATCACTCATACGTGGAAGGATTTCTATATGGATTTCCTTGTCGGCAGTAAGAATTAAATATCACTCATATGTGGAAGGGTCACTATATGGATTTACTTGTGTTGTGCCGTTGACAGTATGAATTAAATATCACTCATACGTGGAAGGGTCACTATATGGACTTCCTTGTGTTTAGCCGTCGGCAATAAGAATTAAATATCACTCATACGTGAAAGGACCACTATATGGATTTCCATGTGTTTTGCCTTTAGCAGTGAGAATTAAATATCACTCATACGTAGAAGGATTTCTATATGGATTTCCTTGTGTTTTGCCGTCGGCAGTAAGAATTAAATATCACTTATACGTTGAAGGGTCCCTATATGGATTTCCTTGTGTTGTGCCGTTGACAGTATGAAGTAAATATCACTCATACGTGGATTTCCTTTTGTTTAGCTGTTGTCAGTAAAAAATAAATATCACTCATCCGTGAAAGGGTCACTATATGGATTTCCTTGTGTTGTGCCGTTGACAGTATGAATTAAATATCACTTATACGTGGATTTCCTTTTGTTTAGCTGTTGTCAGTAAGAAATAAATATCACTCATACGTAAAACGGTCACTATATGGATTTCCTTGTGTTTTGCCGTCGGTAGTAAGAATTAAATATCACTCATACGTGTAAGGATTCCTTTATGGATTTCCTTCTGTTTAGTTGTTGTCAGTAAGAAATAAATATCACTCATACGTAGAGGGATCACTATATGGATTTCCTTGTGTTTTGCGTCGGCAGTAAGAATTAAATATCACTCATATGTGGAAGGGTCACTATATGGATTTCCTTGTGTTGTGCCGTTGACAGTATGAATTAAGTATCACTCATACGTGGAAGGGTCACTATATGGATTTCCTTGTGTTTAGCCGTCGGCAGTAAGAATTAAATATCACTCATACGTAGAAGGATCACTATATGGATTTCCTTGTGTTTTGCGTCGGCAGTAAGAATTAAATATCACTCATATGTGGAAGGGTCACTATATGGATTTCCTTGTGTTATGCCGTTGACAGTATGAATTAAATATCACTCATACGTGGAAGGGTCGCTATATGGATTTCTTTGTGTTTAGCCGTCGGCAGTAAGAATTAAATATCACTCATACGTAGAAGGATCACTATATGGATTTCCTTGTGTTTTGCGTCGGCAGTAAGAATTAAATATCACTCATACGTGAAAGGACCACTATATGGATTACCTTGTGTTTTGCCTTTAGCAGTGAGAATTAAATATCACTCATACGTGTAAGGATTCCTTTATGGATTTCCTTCTGTTTAGCTGTTGTCAGTAAGAAATAAATATCACTCATACGTGGAAGGATTTCTATATGGATTTCCTTGTCGGCAGTAAGAATTAAATATCACTCATACGTAAAACGGTCACTATATGGATTTCCTTGTTTTGCCGCCGGCAGTAAGAATTAATTATCACTAATACGTAGAAGGATTCCTATATGGATTTCCTTCTGTTTAGCCGTTGGCAGTAAGAAATAAATATCACTCATACGTGGAAGGATTTCTATATGGATTTCCTTGTCGGCAGTAAGAATTAAATATCACTCATACGTAAAACGGTCACTATATGGATTTCCTTGTTTTGCCGCCGGCAGTAAGAATTAATTATCACTCATACGTAGAAGGATTCCTATATGGATTTCCTTCTGTTTAGCCGTTGGCAGTAAGAATTAAATATCACTCATACGTGGAAGTGTCCCTATATGGATTTCCTTGTGTTGTGCCGTTGACAGCAAGAATTAAATATCACTCACACGTAGAAGGATTCATATATGGATTTCCTTGTGTTTGGCTTTAGCAGTAAGAATTAAATATCACTCATACGTAGAAGGATTCCTATATGGATTTCCTTGTGTTGTGCCGTTGACAGTATGAATTAAATATCACTCATACGTAGAAGGATTCCTATATGGATTTCCTTGTGTTGTGCCGTTGACAGTATGAATTAAATATCACTCATACGTTGAAGGGTCCCTAAATGGATTTCCTTGTGTTTTGCCGTTGACAGTATGAATTAAATATCACTCATACGTTGAAAGGTCCCTAAATGGATTTCCTTGTGTTTTGCCGTTGACAGTATGAATTAAATATCACTCATACGTGGATTTCCTTCTGTTTAGCTGTTGTCAGTAAGAATTAAATATCACTCATACGTGGAAGTGTCCCTATATGGATTTCCTTGTGTTTGGCTTTAGCAGTAAGAATTAAATATCACTCATACGTAGAAGGATTCCTATATGGATTTCCTTGTGTTGTGCCGTTGACAGTATGAATTAAATATCACTCATACGTAGAAGGATTCCTATATGGATTTCCTTCTGTTTAGCCGTTGGCAGTAAGAATTAAATATCACTCATACGTGGAAGTGTCCCTATATGGATTTCCTTGTGTTGTGCCGTTGACAGCAAGAATTAAATATCACTCATACGTAGAAGGATTCATATATGGATTTCCTTGTGTTTGGCTTTAGCAGTAAGAATTAAATATCACTCATACGTAGAAGGATTCCTATATGGATTTCCTTGTGTTGTGCCGTTGACAGTATGAATTAAATATCACTCATACGTAGAAGGATTCCTATATGGATTTCCTTGTGTTGTGCCGTTGACAGTATGAATTAAATATCACTCATACGTTGAAGGGTCCCTAAATGGATTTCCTTGTGTTTTGCCGTTGACAGTATGAATTAAATATCACTCATACGTTGAAGGGTCCCTAAATGGATTTCCTTGTGTTTTGCCGTTGACAGTATGAATTAAATATCACTCATACGTTGAAAGGTCCCTAAATGGATTTCCTTGTGTTTTGCCGTTGACAGTATGAATTAAATATCTCTCATACGTGGATTTCCTTCTGTTTAGCTGTTGTCAGTAAGAAATAAATATCACTCTTACGTAAAACGGTCACTATATGGATTTCCTTGTGTTTTGCCGTCGGTAGTAAGAATTAAATATCACTCATACGTGGAAGGGTCACTATATGGATTTCCTTGTGTTTAGCTGTTGTCAGTAAGAAATAAATATCACTCATACGTAAAACGGTCACTATATGGATTTCCTTGTGTTTTGCGTCGGCAGTAAGAATTAAATATCACTCATATGTGGAAGGGTCACTATATGGATTTCCTTGTGTTGTGCCGTTGACAGTATGAATTAAATATCACTCATACGTGGAAGGGTCACTATATGGATTTCCTTGTGTTTAGCCGTTGGCAGTAAGAATTAAATATCACTCATACGTTGAAGGGTCCCTAAATGGATTTCCTTGTGTTTTGCGTCGGCAGTAAGAATTAAATATCACTCATATGTGGAAGGGTCACTATATGGATTTCCTTGTGTTGTGCCGTTGACAGCAAGAATTAAATATCACTCATACGTAGAAGGATTCATATATGGATTTCCTTGTGTTTTGCCGCCGGCAGTAAGAATTAAATATCACTCATACGTTGAAGGGTCCCTAAATGGATTTCCTTGTGTTTTGCCGTTGTCAGTATGAATTAAATATCACTCATACGTGTTTTTCCTTTTGTTTAGCTGTTGTCAGTAAAAAATAAATATTACTCATCCGTGAAAAGGTCACTATATGGATTTCCTTGTGTTGTGCCGTTGACAGTATGAATTAAATATCACTCATACGTGGAAGGGTCACTATATGGATTTCCTTGTGTTTAGCCGTCGGCAGTAAGAATTAAATATCACTCATACGTAGAAGGATCACTATATGGATTTCCTTGTGTTTTGCGTCGGCAGTAAGAATTAAATATCACTCATACGTGAAAGGACCACTATATGGATTTCCTTGTGTTTTGCCTTTAGCAGTGAGAATTAAATATCACTCATACGTGGAAGGGTCACTATATGGATTTCCTTGTGTTGTGCCGTTGACAGTATGAATTAAATATCGCTCATACGTGGATTTCCTTTTGTTTAGCTGTTGTCAGTAAGAAATAAATATCACTCATACGTAAAAGGGTCACTATATGGATTTCCTTGTGTTTTGCCGTCGGTAGTAAGAATTAAATATCACTCATACGTGGAAGGGTCACTATATGGATTTCCTTGTGTTTAGCCGTCGGCAGTAAGAATTAAATATCACTGATACGTGGAAGGATTTCTATTTGGATTTCCTTGTCGGCAGTAAGAATTAAATATCACTCATACGTAAAACGGTCACTATATGGATTTCCTTGTGTTTTGCTTTTAGCAGTGAGAATTAAATATCACTTATACGTGGAAGGATTCTTGTCGGCAGTAAGAATTAAATGTCACTCATACGGGGAAGAGTCCTTATATGGATTTCGTTGTGTTTTGCCGCCGGTAGTAAGAATTAAATATCACTCATACGTGGAAGGACCACTATATGGATTTCCTTGTGTTTTGCCTTTAGCAGTGACAATTAAATATCACTCATACGTGGAAGGGTCCCTATATGGATTTCCTTGTGTTTTGCTTTTAGCAGTGACAATTAAATATCACTCATACGTGGAAGGATTCCTTTATGGATTTCCTTCTGTTTAGCCGTTGGCAGCAAGAATTAAATATCACTCATACGTGGAAGGATTTCTATATGGATTTCCTTGTCGGTAGTAAGAATTAAATATCACTCATACGTAAAACGGTCACTATATGGATTTCCTTGTATTTTGCTTTTAGCAGTGAGAATTAAATATCACTCATACGTGTAAGGATTCCTTTATGGATTTCCTTCTGTTTAGCCGTTGGCAGCAAGAATTAAATATCACTCATACGTGGAAGGATTTCTATATGGATTTCCTTGTCGGCAGTAAGAATTAAATATCACTCATACGTAAAACGGTCACTATATGGATTTCCTTGTGTTTTGCCGCCGGCAGTAAGAATTAATTATCACTCATACGTAGAAGGATTCCTATATGGATTTCCTTCTGTTTAGCCGTTGGCAGTAAGAATTAAATATCACTCATACGTGGAAGTGTCCCTATATGGATTTCCTTGTGTTGTGCCGTTGACAGTATGAATTAAATATTATTCATACGTGGAAGGATTTCTATATGGATTTCCTTGTCGGCAGTAAGAATTAAATATCACTCATACGTGGAAGTGTCCCTATATGGATTTCCTTGTGTTGTGCCGTTGACAGTATGAATTAAATATTATTCATACGTGGAAGGATTTCTATATGGATTTCCTTGTGTTTTGCCGTCGGCAGTAAGAATTAAATATCCTCATACGTACTCATACGTAGAAGGATCCCTATATGGATTTCCTTCTGTTTAGCCGTTGGCAGTAAAAATTAAATATCACTCATACGTAGAAGGATCCCTATATGGATTTCCTTGTGTTTAGCCGTCGGCAGTAAGAATTAAATACGTGGAAGGATTTCTATATGGATTTCCTTGTCGGCAGTAAGAATTAAATATCACTCATACGTTGAAGGGTCCCTATATGGATTTCCTTGTGTTTTGCTTTTAGCAGTGAGAATTAAATATCACTTATACGTGGAAGGATTTTTGTCGGCAGTAAGAAATAAATGTCACTCATACAGGGAAGAGTCCTTATATGGATTTCGTTGTGTTTTGCCGCCGGTAGTAAGAATTAAATATCACTCATACGTGGAAGGACCACTATAAGGATTTCCTTGTGTTTTGCCTTTAGCAGTGACAATTAAATATCACTCATACGTGGAAGGTTTCCTATATGCATTTCCTTGTGTTATGCTTTTAGCAGTGACAATTAAATATCACTCATACGTGGAAGGATTTCTTTATGGATTTCCTTCTGTTTAGCCGTTGGCAGCAAGAATTAAATATCACTCATACGTGGAAGGATTTCTATATGGATTTCCTTGTCGGTAGTAAGAATTAAATATCACTCATACGTAAAACGGTCACTATATGGATTTCCTTGTATTTTGCTTTTAGCAGTGAGAATTAAATATCACTCATACGTGTAAGGATTCCTTTATGGATTTCCTTCTGTTTAGCTGTTGTCAGTAAGAAATAAATATCACTCATACGTGGAAGGATTTCTATATGGATTTCCTTGTCGGCAGTAAGAATTAAATATCACTCATATGTGGAAGGGTCACTATATGGATTTACTTGTGTTGTGCCGTTGACAGTATGAATTAAATATCACTCATACGTGGAAGGGTCACTATATGGACTTCCTTGTGTTTAGCCGTCGGCAGTAAGAATTAAATATCACTCATACGTGAAAGGACCACTATATGGATTTCCATGTGTTTTGCCTTTAGCAGTGAGAATTAAATATCACTCATACGTAGAAGGATTTCTATATGGATTTCCTTGTGTTTTGCCGTCGGCAGTAAGAATTAAATATCACTTATACGTTGAAGGGTCCCTATATGGATTTCCTTGTGTTGTGCCGTTGACAGTATGAAGTAAATATCACTCATACGTGGATTTCCTTTTGTTTAGCTGTTGTCAGTAAAAAATAAATATCACTCATCCGTGAAAGGGTCACTATATGGATTTCCTTGTGTTGTGCCGTTGACAGTATGAATTAAATATCACTTATACGTGGATTTCCTTTTGTTTAGCTGTTGTCAGTAAGAAATAAATATCACTCATACGTAAAACGGTCACTATATGGATTTCCTTGTGTTTTGCCGTCGGTAGTAAGAATTAAATATCACTCATACGTGTAAGGATTCCTTTATGGATTTCCTTCTGTTTAGTTGTTGTCAGTAAGAAATAAATATCACTCATACGTAGAAGGATCACTATATGGATTTCCTTGTGTTTTGCGTCGGCAGTAAGAATTAAATATCACTCATATGTGGAAGGGTCACTATATGGATTTCCTTGTGTTGTGCCGTTGACAGTATGAATTAAGTATCACTCATACGTGGAAGGGTCACTATATGGATTTCCTTGTGTTTAGCCGTCGGCAGTAAGAATTAAATATCACTCATACGTAGAAGGATCACTATATGGATTTCCTTGTGTTTTGCGTCGGCAGTAAGAATTAAATATCACTCATATGTGGAAGGGTCACTATATGGATTTCCTTGTGTTATGCCGTTGACAGTATGAATTAAATATCACTCATACGTGGAAGGGTCGCTATATGGATTTCCTTGTGTTTAGCCGTCGGCAGTAAGAATTAAATATCACTCATACGTAGAAGGATCACTATATGGATTTCCTTGTGTTGTGCCGTTGACAGTATGAATTAAATATCACTCATACGTTGAAAGGTCCCTAAATGGATTTCCTTGTGTTTTGCCGTTGACAGTATGAATTAAATATCACTCATACGTGGATTTCCTTCTGTTTAGCTGTTGTCAGTAAGAATTAAATATCACTTATACGTGGAAGGATTCTTGTCGGCAGTAAGAATTAAATATCACTCATACGTGGAAGGATTCCTTTATGGATTTCCTTCTGTTTAGCCGTTGGCAGCAAGAATTAAATATCACTCATACGTAAAACCGTCACTATATGGATTTCCTTGTATTTTGCTTTTACACTCATACGTGTAAGGATTCCTTTATGGATTTCCTTCTGTTTAGCTGTTGTCAGTAAGAAATAAATATCACTCATACGTGGAAGGATTTCTATATGGATTTCCTTGTCGGCAGTAAGAATTAAATATCACTCATACGTAAAACGGTCACTATATGGAGTTCCTTGTGTTTTGCCGCCGGCAGTAAGAATTAATTATCACTCATACGTAGAAGGATTCCTATATGGATTTCCTTCTGTTTAGCCGTTGGCAGTAAGAATTAAATATCACTCATACGTGGAAGTGTCCCTATATGGATTTCCTTGTGTTGTGCCGTTGACAGTATGAATTAAATATTATTCATACGTGGAAGGATTTCTATATGGATTTCCTTGTCGGCAGTAAGAATTAAATATTACTCATACGTGGAAGGGTCACTATATGGATTTCCTTGTGTTGTGCCGTTGACAGCAAGAATTAAATATCACTCATACGTGGAAGGATTTCTATATGGATTTCCTTGTCGGCAGTAAGAATTAAATATCACTCATACGTAAAACGGTCACTATATGGATTTCCTTGTGTTTTGCCGCCGGCAGTAAGATTTAATATCACTCATACGTAGAAGGATTCCTATATGGATTTCCTTGTGTTGTGCCGTTAAAAGTATGAATTAAATATCACTCATACGTTGAAAGGTCCCTAAATGGATTTCCTTGTGTTTTGCCGTTGACAGTATGAAATTAATATCTCTCATACGTGGATTTCCTTCTGTTTAGCTGTTGTCAGTGAGAAATAAATATCACTCATACGTAAAACGGTCACTATATGGATTTCCTTGTGTTTTGCCGTCGGTAGTAAGAATTAAATATCACTCATACGTGGAAGGGTCACTATATGGATTTCCTTGTGTTTAGCCGTTGGCAGTAAGAATTAAATATCACTCATACGTTAAAGGGTCCCTAAATGGATTTCCTTGTGTTTTGCGTCGGCAGTAAGAATTAAATATCACTCATATGTGGAAGGGTCACTATATGGATTTCCTTGTGTTGTGCCGTTGACAGTATGAATTAAATATCACTCATACGTGGAAGGGTCACTATATGGATTTCCTTGTGTTTAGCCGTCGGTAGTAAGAATTACATATCACTCATACGTGTAAGGATTCCTTTATGGATTTCCTTCTGTTTAGCTGTTGTCAGTAACAAATAAATATCACTCATGCGTGGAAGGATTTCTATATGGATTTCCTTGTCGGCAGTAAGAATTAAATATCACTCATATGTGGAAGGGTCACTATATGGATTTACTTGTGTTGTGGATTTCCTTCTGTTTAGCTGTTGTCAGTAAGAATTAAATATCACTCATACGTTGAAGGGTCCCTAAATGGATTTCCTTGTGTTTTGCGTCGGCAGTAAGAATTAAATATCACTCATATGTGGAAGGGTCACTATATGGATTTCCTTGTGTTGTGCCGTTGACAGCAAGAATTAAATATCACTCATACGTAGAAGGATTCATATATGGATTTCCTTGTGTTGTGCCGTTGACAGTATGAATTAAATATCACTCATACGTTGAAGGGTCCCTATATGGATTTCCTTGTGTTGTGCCGTTGACAGTATGAATTAAATATCACTCATACATGGATTTCCTTTTGTTTAGCTGTTGTCAGTAAAAAATAAATATCACTCATCCGTGAAAGGGTCACTATATGGATTTCCTTGTGTTGTGCCGTTGACAGTATGAATTAAATATCACTTATACGTGGATTTCCTTTTGTTTAGCTGTTGTCAGTAAGAAATAAATATTACTCATCCGTGAAAGGGTCACTATATGGATTTCCTTGTCTTGTGCCGTTGACAGTATGAAATTAATATCTCTCATACGTGGATTTCCTTCTGTTTAGCTGTTGTCAGTAAGAAATAAATATCACTCATACGTGGAAGGATTTCTATGTGGATTTCCTTGTCGGCAGTAAGAATTAAATATCGCTCATACGTGGATTTCCTTTTGTTTAGCTGTTGTCAGTAAGAAATAAATATCACTCATACGTAAAAGGGTCACTATATGGATTTCCTTGTGTTTTGCCGTCGGCAGTAAGATTTAATATCACTCATACGTAGAAGGATTCCTATATGGATTTCCTTGTGTTTTGCGTCGGCAGTAAGAATTAAATATCACTCATACGTGAAAGGACCACTATATTTCCTTGTGTTTTGCCTTTAGCAGTGAGAATTAAATATCACTCATACGTTGAAGGGTCCCTATATGGATTTCCTTGTGTTGTGCCGTTGACAGTATGAAATTAATATCTCTCATACGTGGATTTCCTTCTGTTTAGCTGTTGTCAGTAAGAAATAAATATCACTCATACGTAAAACGGTCACTATATGGATTTACTTGTGTTGTGCCGTTGACAGTATGAATTAAATATCACTCATACGTGGAAGGGTCACTATATGGATTTCCTTGTGTTTAGCCGTCGGCAGTAAGAATTAAATATCACTCATACGTGAAAGGACCACTATATGGATTTCCTTGTGTTTTGCCTTTAGCAGTGAGAATTAAATATCACTCATACGTAGAAGGATTTCTATATGGATTTCCTTGTGTTTTGCCGTCGGCAGTAAGAATTAAATATCACTTATACGTTGAAGGGTCCCTATATGGATTTCCTTGTGTTGTGCCGTTGACAGTATGAATTAAATATCACTCATACGTGGATTTCCTTTTGTTTAGCTGTTGTCAGTAAAAAATAAATATCACTCATCCGTGAAAGGGTCACTATATGGATTTCCTTGTGTTGTGCCGTTGACAGTATGAATTAAATATCACTTATACGTGGATTTCCTTTTGTTTAGCTGTTGTCAGTAAGAAATAAATATCACTCATACGTAAAACGGTCACTATATGGATTTCCTAGTGTTTTGCCGTCGGCAGTAAGAATTAAATATCACTCATACGTAGAAGGATCCCTATATGGATTTCCTTCTGTTTAGCCGTTGGCAGTAAAAATTAAATATCACTCATACGTAGAAGGATCCCTATATGGATTTCCTTGTGTTTAGCCGTCGGCAGTAAGAATTAAATACGTGGAAGGATTTCTATATGGATTTCCTTGTCGGCAGTAAGAATTAAATATCACTCATACGTTGAAGGGTCCCTATATGGATTTCCTTGTGTTTTGCTTTTAGCAGTGAGAATTAAATATCACTTATACGTGGAAGGATTCTTGTCGGCAGTAAGAAATAAATGTCACTCATACAGGGAAGAGTCCTTATATGGATTTCGTTGTGTTTTGCCGCCGGTAGTAAGAATTAAATATCACTCATACGTGGAAGGACCACTATATGGATTTCCTTGTGTTTTGCCTTTAGCAGTGACAATTAAATATCACTCATACGTAGAAGGTTTCCTATATGCATTTCCTTGTGTTATGCTTTTAGCAGTGACAATTAAATATCACTCATACGTGTAAGGATTCCTTTATGGATTTCCTTCTGTTTAGCCGTTGGCAGCAAGAATTAAATATCACTCATACGTGGAAGGATTTCTATATGGATTTCCTTGTCGGTAGTAAGAATTAAATATCACTCATACGTAAAACGGTCACTATATGGATTTCCTTGTATTTTGCTTTTAGCAGTGAGAATTAAATATTACTCATACGTGTAAGGATTCCTTTATGGATTTCCTTCTGTTTAGCTGTTGTCAGTAAGAAATAAATATCACTCATACGTGGAAGGATTTCTATATGGATTTCCTTGTCGGCAGTAAGAATTAAATATCACTCATATGTGGAAGGGTCACTATATGGATTTACTTGTGTTGTGCCGTTGACAGTATGAATTAAATATCACTCATACGTGGAAGGGTCACTATATGGATTTCCTTGTGTTTAGCCGTCGGCAGTAAGAATTAAATATCACTCATACGTGAAAGGACCACTATATGGATTTCCTTGTGTTTTGCCTTTAGCAGTGAGAATTAAATATCACTCATACGTAGAAGGATTTCTATATGGATTTCCTTGTGTTTTGCCGTCGGCAGTAAGAATTAAATATCACTTATACGTTGAAGGGTCCCTATATGGATTTCCTTGTGTTGTGCCGTTGACAGTATGAATTAAATATCACTCATACGTGGATTTCCTTTTGTTTAGCTGTTGTCAGTAAAAAATAAATATCACTCATCCGTGAAAGGGTCACTATATGGATTTCCTTGTGTTGTGCCGTTGACAGTATGAATTAAATATCACTTATACGTGGATTTCCTTTTGTTTAGCTGTTGTCAGTAAGAAATAAATATCACTCATACGTAAAACGGTCACTATATGGATTTCCTTGTGTTTTGCCGTCGGTAGTAAGAATTAAATATCACTCATACGTGTAAGGATTCCTTTATGGATTTCCTTCTGTTTAGTTGTTGTCAGTAAGAAATAAATATCACTCATACGTAGAAGGATCCCTATATGGATTTCCTTGTGTTTAGCCGTCGGCAGTAAGAATTAAATACGTGGAAGGATTTCTATATGGATTTCCTTGTCGGCAGTAAGAATTAAATATCACTCATACGTTGAAGGGTCCCTATATGGATTTCCTTGTGTTTTGCTTTTAGCAGTGAGAATTAAATATCACTTATACGTGGAAGGATTCTTGTCGGCAGTAAGAAATAAATGTCACTCATACGGGGAAGAGTCCTTATATGGATTTCGTTGTGTTTTGCCGCCGGTAGTAAGAATTAAATATCACTCATACGTGGAAGGACCACTATATGGATTTCCTTGTGTTTTGCCTTTAGCAGTGACAATTAAATATCACTCATACGTAGAAGGTTTCCTATATGCATTTCCTTGTGTTATGCTTTTAGCAGTGACAATTAAATATCACTCATACGTGGAAGGGTCACTATATGGATTTCCTTGTGTTTTGCCTTTAGCAATGAGAATTAAATATCACTTATACGTAGAAGGATCCCTATATATATTTTCCTTGTCGGCAGTAAGAATTAAATATCACTCATACGTGAAGGGGTCACTATATGGATTTCCTTGTGTTGTGCCGTCGTTAGTAAGAATTAAATATCACTCATACGTGGAAGGGTCACTATATGGATTTCCTTGTGTTTTGCCTTTAGCAGTGAGAATTAAATATCACTCATACGTGGAAGAGTCACTATATCGATTTCCTTGTGTTGTGCCGTTGACAGTATGAATTAAATATCACTCATACGTGGATTTCCTTCTGTTTAGCTGTTGTCAGTAAGAATTACATATCACTCATACGTGGAAGTGTCCCTATATGGATTTCCTTCTGTTTAGCCGTTGGCAGTAAGAATTAAATATCACTCATACGTGGAAGGATTTCTATTTGGATTTCCTTGTCGGCAGTAAGAATTAAGTATCACTCATACGTGGAAGGGTCACTATATGGACTTCCTTGTGTTGTGCCGTTGACAGTATGAATTAAATATCACTGATACGTGGAAGGATTTCTATATGGATTTCCTTGTCGGCAGTAAGAATTAAATATCACTCATACGTAGAAGGATTATGCATTTCCTTCTGTTTAGCCGTTGGCAGTAAAAATTAAATATCACTCATACGTGGAAGGGTCACTATATGGATTTCCTCTTGTTTAGCCGTTGGCAGTAAGAATTAAATGTCACTCATACGGGGAAGAGTCCTTATAAGGATTTCGTTGTGTTTTGCCGCCGGTAGTAAGAATTAAATATCACTCATACGTGGAAGGACCACTATATGGATTTCCTTGTGTTTTGCCTTTAGCAGTGACAATTAAATATCACTCATACGTGGAAGGGTCCCTATATGGATTTTCTTGTGTTTTGCTTTTAGCAGTGAGAATTAAATATCACTTATACGTGGAAGGATTCTTGTCGGCAGTAAGAATTAAATATTACTCATACGTGGAAGGATTCCTTTATGGATTTCCTTCTGTTTAGCCGTTGGCAGCAAGAATTAAATATCACTCATACGTAAAACCGTCACTATATGGATTTCCTTGTATTTTGCTTTTACACTCATACGTGTAAGGATTCCTTTAAAGATTTCCTTCTGTTTAGCTGTTGTCAGTAAGAAATAAATATCACTCATACGTGGAAGGATTTCTATATGGATTTCCTTGTCGGCAGTAAGAATTAAATGTCACTCATACGTAAAACGGTCACTATATGGATTTCCTTGTGTTTTGCCGCCGGCAGTAAGAATTAATTATCACTCATACGTAGAAGGATTCCTATATGGATTTCCTTCTGTTTAGCCGTTGGCAGTAAGAATTAAATATCACTCATACGTGGAAGTGTCCCTATATGGATTTCCTTGTGTTGTGCCGTTGACAGTATGAATTAAATATTATTCATACGTGGAAGGATTTCTATATGGATTTCCTTGTCGGCAGTAAGAATTAAATATCACTCATACGTGGAAGTGTCCCTATATGAATTTCCTTGTGTTGTGCCATTGACAGTATGAATTAAATATCACTCATACGTGGATTTCCTTTTGTTTAGCTGTTGTCAGTAAAAAATAAATATCACTCATCCGTGAAAGGGTCACTATATGGATTTCCTTGTGTTGTGCCGTTGACAGTATGAATTAAATATCACTTATACGTGGATTTCCTTTTGTTTAGCTGTTGTCAGTAAGAAATAAATATCACTCATACGTAAAACGGTCACTATATGGATTTCCTTGTGTTTTGCCGTCGGTAGTAAGAATTAAATATCACTCATACGTGTAAGGATTCCTTTATGGATTTCCTTCTGTTTAGTTGTTGTCAGTAAGAAATAAATATCACTCATACGTAGAAGGATCCCTATATGGATTTCCTTGTGTTTAGCCGTCGGCAGTAAGAATTAAATACGTGGAAGGATTTCTATATGGATTTCCTTGTCGGCAGTAAGAATTAAATATCACTCATACGTTGAAGGGTCCCTATATGGATTTCCTTGTGTTTTGCTTTTAGCAGTGAGAATTAAATATCACTTATACGTGGAAGGATTCTTGTCGGCAGTAAGAAATAAATGTCACTCATACGGGGAAGAGTCCTTATATGGATTTCGTTGTGTTTTGCCGCCGGTAGTAAGAATTAAATATCACTCATACGTGGAAGGACCACTATATGGATTTCCTTGTGTTTTGCCTTTAGCAGTGACAATTAAATATTATTCATACGTGGAAGGATTTCTATATGGATTTCCTTGTGTTTTGCCGTCGGCAGTAAGAATTAAATATCACTCATACGTAGAAGGATCCCTATATGGATTTCCTTCTGTATAGCCGTTGGCAGTAAAAATTAAATATCACTCATACGTAGAAGGATCCCTATATGGATTTCCTTGTGTTTAGCCGTCGGCAGTAAGAATTAAATACGTGGAAGGATTTCTATATCGATTTCCTTGTCGGCAGTAAGAATTAAATATCACTCATACGTTGAAGGGTCCCTATATGGATTTCCTTGTGTTTTGCTTTTAGCAGTGAGAATTAAATATCACTTATACGTGGAAGGATTCTTGTTGGCAGTAAGAAATAAATGTCACTCATACAGGGAAGAGTCCTTATATGGATTTCGTTGTGTTTTGCCGCCGGTAGTAAGAATTAAATATCACTCATACGTGGAAGGACCACTATATGGATTTCCTTGTGTTTTGCCTTTAGCAGTGACAATTAAATATCACTCATACGTAGAAGGTTTCCTATATGCATTTCCTTGTGTTATGCTTTTAGCAGTGACAATTAAATATCACTCATACGTGTAAGGATTCCTTTATGGATTTCCTTCTGTTTAGCCGTTGGCAGCAAGAATTAAATATCACTCATACGTGGAAGGATTTCTATATGGATTTCCTTGTCGGTAGTAAGAATTAAATATCACTCATACGTAAAACGGTCACTATATGGATTTCCTTGTATTTTGCTTTTAGCAGTGAGAATTAAATATCACTCATACGTGTAAGGATTCCTTTATGGATTTCCTTCTGTTTAGCTGTTGTCAGTAAGAAATAAATATCACTCATACGTGGAAGGATTTCTATATGGATTTCCTTGTCGGCAGTAAGAATTAAATATCACTCATATGTGGAAGGGTCACTATATGGATTTACTTGTGTTGTGCCGTTGACAGTATGAATTAAATATCACTCATACGTGGAAGGGTCACTATATGGATTTCCTTGTGTTTAGCCGTCGGCAGTAAGAATTAAATATCACTCATACGTGTAAGGATTCCTTTATGGATTTCCTTCTGTTTAGCCGTTGGCAGCAAGAATTAAATATCACTCATACGTGGAAGGATTTCTATATGGATTTCCTTGTCGGTAGTAAGAATTAAATATCACTCATACGTAAAACGGTCACTATATGGATTTCCTTGTATTTTGCTTTTAGCAGTGAGAATTAAATATCACTCATACGTGTAAGGATTCCTTTATGGATTTCCTTCTGTTTAGCTGTTGTCAGTAAGAAATAAATATCACTCATACGTGGAAGGATTTCTATATGGATTTCCTTGTCGGCAGTAAGAATTAAATATCACTCATATGTGGAAGGGATTTACTTGTGTTGTGCCGTTGACAGTATGAATTAAATATCACTCATACGTGGAAGGGTCCCTATATGGATTTTCTTGTGTTTTGCTTTTAGCAGTGAGAATTAAATATCACTTATACGTGGAAGGATTCTTGTCGGCAGTAAGAATTAAATATCACTCATACGTGGAAGGATTCCTTTATGGATTTCCTTCTGTTTAGCCGTTGGCAGCAAGAATTAAATATCACTCATACGTAAAACCGTCACTATATGGATTTCTCTGTATTTTGCTTTTACACTCATACGTGTAAGGATTCCTTTATGGATTTCCTTCTGTTTAGCTGTTGTCAGTAAGAAATAAATATCACTCATACGTGGAAGGATTTCTATATGGATTTCCTTGTCGGCAGTAAGAATTAAATATCACTCATACGTAAAACGGTCACTATATGGATTTCCTTGTGTTTTGCCGCCGGCAGTAAGAATTAATTATCACTCATACGTAGAAGGATTCCTATATGGATTTCCTTCTGTTTAGCCGTTGGCAGTAAGAATTAAATATCACTCATACGTGGAAGTGTCCCTATATGAATTTCCTTGTGTTGTGCCGTTGACAGTATGAATTAAATATTATTCATTCGTGGAAGGATTTCTATATGGATTTCCTTGTCGGCAGTAAGAATTAAATATCACTCATACGTGGAAGTGTCCCTATATGGATTTCCTTGTGTTGTGCCGTTGACAGTATGAATTAAATATTATTCATACGTGGAAGGATTTCTATATGGATTTCCTAGTGTTTTGCCGTCGGCAGTAAGAATTAAATATCACTCATACGTAGAAGGATCCCTATATGGATTTCCTTCTGTTTAGCCGTTGGCAGTAAAAATTAAATATCACTCATACGTAGAAGGATCCCTATATGGATTTCCTTGTGTTTAGCCGTCGGCAGTAAGAATTAAATACGTGGAAGGATTTCTATATGGATTTCCTTGTCGGCAGTAAGAATTAAATATCACTCATACGTTGAAGGGTCCCTATATGGATTTCCTTGTGTTTTGCTTTTAGCAGTGAGAATTAAATATCACTTATACGTGGAAGGATTCTTGTTGGCAGTAAGAAATAAATGTCACTCATACAGGGAAGAGTCCTTATATGGATTTCGTTGTGTTTTGCCGCCGGTAGTAAGAATTAAATATCACTCATACGTGGAAGGACCACTATATGGATTTCCTTGTGTTTTGCCTTTAGCAGTGACAATTAAATATCACTCATACGTAGAAGGTTTCCTATATGCATTTCCTTGTGTTATGCTTTTAGCAGTGACAATTAAATATCACTCATACGTGTAAGGATTCCTTTATGGATTTCCTTCTGTTTAGCCGTTGGCAGCAAGAATTAAATATCACTCATACGTGGAAGGATTTCTATATGGATTTCCTTGTCGGTAGTAAGAATTAAATATCACTCATACGTAAAACGGTCACTATATGGATTTCCTTGTATTTTGCTTTTAGCAGTGAGAATTAAATATCACTCATACGTGTAAGGATTCCTTTATGGATTTCCTTCTGTTTAGCTGTTGTCAGTAAGAAATAAATATCACTCATACGTGGAAGGATTTCTATATGGATTTCCTTGTCGGCAGTAAGAATTAAATATCACTCATATGTGGAAGGGTCACTATATGGATTTACTTGTGTTGTGCCGTTGACAGTATGAATTAAATATCACTCATACGTGGAAGGGTCACTATATGGATTTCCTTGTGTTTAGCCGTCGGCAGTAAGAATTAAATATCACTCATACGTGAAAGGACCACTATATGGATTTCCTTGTGTTTTGCCTTTAGCAGTGAGAATTAAATATCACTCATACGTAGAAGGATTTCTATATGGATTTCCTTGTGTTTTGCCGTCGGCAGTAAGAATTAAATATCACTTATACGTTGAAGGGTCCCTATATGGATTTCCTTGTGTTGTGCCGTTGACAGTATGAATTAAATATCACTCATACGTGGATTTCCTTTTGTTTAGCTGTTGTCAGTAAAAAATAAATATCACTCATCCGTGAAAGGGTCACTATATGGATTTCCTTGTGTTGTGCCGTTGACAGTATGAATTAAATATCACTTATACGTGGATTTCCTTTTGTTTAGCTGTTGTCAGTAAGAAATAAATATCACTCATACGTAAAACGGTCACTATATGGATTTCCTTGTGTTTTGCCGTCGGTAGTAAGAATTAAATATCACTCATACGTGTAAGGATTCCTTTATGGATTTCCTTCTGTTTAGTTGTTGTCAGTAAGAAATAAATATCACTCATACGTAGAAGGATCCCTATATGGATTTCCTTGTGTTTAGCCGTCGGCAGTAAGAATTAAATACGTGGAAGGATTTCTATATGGATTTCCTTGTCGGCAGTAAGAATTAAATATCACTCATACGTTGAAGGGTCCCTATATGGATTTCCTTGTGTTTTGCTTTTAGCAGTGAGAATTAAATATCACTTATACGTGGAAGGATTCTTGTCGGCAGTAAGAAATAAATGTCACTCATACGGGGAAGAGTCCTTATATGGATTTCGTTGTGTTTTGCCGCCGGTAGTAAGAATTAAATATCACTCATACGTGGAAGGACCACTATATGGATTTCCTTGTGTTTTGCCTTTAGCAGTGACAATTAAATATCACTCATACGTGGAAGGTTTCCTATATGCATTTCCTTGTGTTTTGCTTTTAGCAGTGACAATTAAATATCACTCATACGTGGAAGGGTCACTATATGGATTTCCTTGTGTTTTGCCTTTAGCAATGAGAATTAAATATCACTTATACGTAGAAGGATCCCTATATATATTTTCCTTGTCGGCAGTAAGAATTAAATATCACTCATACGTGAAGGGGTCACTATATGGATTTCCTTGTGTTGTGCCGTCGTTAGTAAGAATTAAATATCACTCATACGTGGAAGGGTCACTATATGGATTTCCTTGTGTTTTGCTTTTAGCAGTGAGAATTAAATATCACTTATACGTGGAAGGATTCTTGTCGGCAGTAAGAAATAAATGTCACTCATACGGGGAAGAGTCCTTATATGGATTTCGTTGTGTTTTGCCGCCGGTAGTAAGAATTAAATATCACTCATACGTGGAAGGACCACTATATGGATTTCCTTGTGTTTTGCCTTTAGCAGTGAGAATTAAATATCACTCATACGTGGAAGAGTCACTATATCGATTTCCTTGTGTTGTGCCGTTGACAGTATGAATTAAATATCACTCATACGTGGATTTCCTTCTGTTTAGCTGTTGTCAGTAAGAATTACATATCACTCATACGTGGAAGTGTCCCTATATGGATTTCCTTCTGTTTAGCCGTTGGCAGTAAGAATTAAATATCACTCATACGTGGAAGGATTTCTATTTGTATTTCCTTGTCGGCAGTAAGAATTAAGTATCACTCATACGTGGAAGGGTCACTATTTGGACTTCCTTGTGTTGTGCCGTTGACAGTATGAATTAAATATCACTGATACGTGGAAGGATTTCTATATGGATTTCCTTGTCGGCAGTAAGAATTAAATATCACTCATACTTAGAAGGATTATGGATTTCCTTCTGTTTAGCCGTTGGCAGTAAAAATTAAATATCACTCATACGTGGAAGGGTCACTATATGGATTTCCTCTTGTTTAGCCGTTGGCAGTAAGAATTAAATGTCACTCATACGGGGAAGAGTCCTTATAAGGATTTCGTTGTGTTTTGCCGCCGGTAGTAAGAATTAAATATCACTCATACGTGGAAGGACCACTATATGGATTTCCTTGTGTTTTGCCTTTAGCAGTGACAATTAAATATCACTCATACGTGGAAGGGTCCCTATATGGATTTTCTTGTGTTTTGCTTTTAGCAGTGAGAATTAAATATCACTTATACGTGGAAGGATTCTTGTCGGCAGTAAGAATTAAATATCACTCATACGTGGAAGGATTCCTTTATGGATTTCCTTCTGTTTAGCCGTTGGCAGCAAGAATTAAATATCACTCATACGTAAAACCGTCACTATATGGATTTCCTTGTATTTTGCTTTTACACTCATACGTGTAAGGATTCCTTTAAAGATTTCCTTCTGTTTAGCTGTTGTCAGTAAGAAATAAATATCACTCATACGTGGAAGGATTTCTATATGGATTTCCTTGTCGGCAGTAAGAATTAAATATCACTCATACGTGGAAGTGTCCCTATATGAATTTCCTTGTGTTGTGCCGTTGACAGTATGAATTAAATATTATTCATACGTGGAAGGATTTCTATATGGATTTCCTTGTGTTTTGCCGTCGGCAGTAAGAATTAAATATCACTCATACGTAGAAGGATCCCTATATGGATTTCCTTCTGTATAGCCGTTGGCAGTAAAAATTAAATATCACTCATACGTAGAAGGATCCCTATATGGATTTCCTTGTGTTTAGCCGTCGGCAGTAAGAATTAAATACGTGGAAGGATTTCTATATGGATTTCCTTGTCGGCAGTAAGAATTAAATATCACTCATACGTTGAAGGGTCCCTATATGGATTTCCTTGTGTTTTGCTTTTAGCAGTGAGAATTAAATATCACTTATACGTGGAAGGATTCTTGTCGGCAGTAAGAAATAAATGTCACTCATACAGGGAAGAGTCCTTATATGGATTTCGTTGTGTTTTGCCGCCGGTAGTAAGAATTAAATATCACTCATACGTGGAAGGACCACTATATGGATTTCCTTGTGTTTTGCCTTTAGCAGTGACAATTAAATATCACTCATACGTGGAAGGTTTCCTATATGCATTTCCTTGTGTTATGCTTTTAGCAGTGACAATTAAATATCACTCATACGTGTAAGGATTCCTTTATGGATTTCCTTCTGTTTAGCCGTTGGCAGCAAGAATTAAATATCACTCATACGTGGAAGGATTTCTATATGGATTTCCTTGTCGGTAGTAAGAATTAAATATCACTCATACGTAAAACGGTCACTATATGGATTTCCTTGTATTTTGCTTTTAGCAGTGAGAATTAAATATCACTCATACGTGTAAGGATTCCTTTATGGATTTCCTTCTGTTTAGCTGTTGTCAGTAAGAAATAAATATCACTCATACGTGGAAGGATTTCTATATGGATTTCCTTGTCGGCAGTAAGAATTAAATATCACTCATATGTGGAAGGGTCACTATATGGATTTCCTTGTGTTATGCCGTTGACAGTATGAATTAAATATCACTCATACGTGGAAGGGTCACTATATGGATTTCCTTGTGTTTTGCCTTTAGCAGTGAGAATTAAATATCACTCATACGTAGAAGGATTTCTATATGGATTTCCTTGTGTTTTGCCGTCGGCAGTAAGAATTAAATATCACTCATATGTGGAAGGGTCACTATATGGATTTACTTGTGTTGTGCCGTTGACAGTATGAATTAAATATCACTCATACGTGGAAGGGTCACTATATGGATTTCCTTGTGTTTAGCCGTCGGCAGTAAGAATTAAATATCACTCATACGTGAAAGGACCACTATATGGATTTCCTTGTGTTTTGCCTTTAGCAGTGAGAATTAAATATCACTCATACGTAGAAGGATTTCTATATGGATTTCCTTGTGTTTTGCCGTCGGCAGTAAGAATTAAATATCACTTATACGTTGAAGGGTCCCTATATGGATTTCCTTGTGTTGTGCCGTTGACAGTATGAATTAAATATCACTCATACGTGGATTTCCTTTTGTTTAGCTGTTGTCAGTAAAAAATAAATATCACTCATCCGTGAAAGGGTCACTATATGGATTTCCTTGTGTTGTGCCGTTGACAGTATGAATTAAATATCACTTATACGTGGATTTCCTTTTGTTTAGCTGTTGTCAGTAAGAAATAAATATCACTCATACGTAAAACGGTCACTATATGGATTTCCTTGTGTTTTGCCGTCGGTAGTAAGAATTAAATATCACTCATACGTGTAAGGATTCCTTTATGGATTTCCTTCTGTTTAGTTGTTGTCAGTAAGAAATAAATATCACTCATACGTAGAAGGATCCCTATATGGATTTCCTTGTGTTTAGCCGTCGGCAGTAAGAATTAAATACGTGGAAGGATTTCTATATGGATTTCCTTGTCGGCAGTAAGAATTAAATATCACTCATACGTTGAAGGGTCCCTATATGGATTTCCTTGTGTTTTGCTTTTAGCAGTGAGAATTAAATATCACTTATACGTGGAAGGATTCTTGTCGGCAGTAAGAAATAAATGTCACTCATACGGGGAAGAGTCCTTATATGGATTTCGTTGTGTTTTGCCGCCGGTAGTAAGAATTAAATATCACTCATACGTGGAAGGACCACTATATGGATTTCCTTGTGTTTTGCCTTTAGCAGTGACAATTAAATATCACTCATACGTGGAAGGTTTCCTATATGCATTTCCTTGTGTTTTGCTTTTAGCAGTGACAATTAAATATCACTCATACGTGGAAGGGTCACTATATGGATTTCCTTGTGTTTTGCCTTTAGCAATGAGAATTAAATATCACTTATACGTAGAAGGATCCCTATATATATTTTCCTTGTCGGCAGTAAGAATTAAATATCACTCATACGTGAAGGGGTCACTATATGGATTTCCTTGTGTTGTGCCGTCGTTAGTAAGAATTAAATATCACTCATACGTGGAAGGGTCACTATATGGATTTCCTTGTGTTTTGCCTTTAGCAGTGAGAATTAAATATCACTCATACGTGGAAGAGTCACTATATCGATTTCCTTGTGTTGTGCCGTTGACAGTATGAATTAAATATCACTCATACGTGGATTTCCTTCTGTTTAGCTGTTGTCAGTAAGAATTACATATCACTCATACGTGGAAGTGTCCCTATATGGATTTCCTTCTGTTTAGCCGTTGGCAGTAAGAATTAAATATCACTCATACGTGGAAGGATTTCTATTTGTATTTCCTTGTCGGCAGTAAGAATTAAGTATCACTCATACGTGGAAGGGTCACTATTTGGACTTCCTTGTGTTGTGCCGTTGACAGTATGAATTAAATATCACTGATACGTGGAAGGATTTCTATATGGATTTCCTTGTCGGCAGTAAGAATTAAATATCACTCATACTTAGAAGGATTATGGATTTCCTTCTGTTTAGCCGTTGGCAGTAAAAATTAAATATCACTCATACGTGGAAGGGTCACTATATGGATTTCCTCTTGTTTAGCCGTTGGCAGTAAGAATTAAATGTCACTCATACGGGGAAGAGTCCTTATAAGGATTTCGTTGTGTTTTGCCGCCGGTAGTAAGAATTAAATATCACTCATACGTGGAAGGACCACTATATGGATTTCCTTGTGTTTTGCCTTTAGCAGTGACAATTAAATATCACTCATACGTGGAAGGGTCCCTATATGGATTTTCTTGTGTTTTGCTTTTAGCAGTGAGAATTAAATATCACTTATACGTGGAAGGATTCTTGTCGGCAGTAAGAATTAAATATCACTCATACGTGGAAGGATTCCTTTATGGATTTCCTTCTGTTTAGCCGTTGGCAGCAAGAATTAAATATCACTCATACGTAAAACCGTCACTATATGGATTTCCTTGTATTTTGCTTTTACACTCATACGTGTAAGGATTCCTTTAAAGATTTCCTTCTGTTTAGCTGTTGTCAGTAAGAAATAAATATCACTCATACGTGGAAGGATTTCTATATGGATTTCCTTGTCGGCAGTAAGAATTAAATATCACTCATACGTGGAAGTGTCCCTATATGAATTTCCTTGTGTTGTGCCGTTGACAGTATGAATTAAATATTATTCATACGTGGAAGGATTTCTATATGGATTTCCTTGTGTTTTGCCGTCGGCAGTAAGAATTAAATATCACTCATACGTAGAAGGATCCCTATATGGATTTCCTTCTGTATAGCCGTTGGCAGTAAAAATTAAATATCACTCATACGTAGAAGGATCCCTATATGGATTTCCTTGTGTTTAGCCGTCGGCAGTAAGAATTAAATACGTGGAAGGATTTCTATATGGATTTCCTTGTCGGCAGTAAGAATTAAATATCACTCATACGTTGAAGGGTCCCTATATGGATTTCCTTGTGTTTTGCTTTTAGCAGTGAGAATTAAATATCACTTATACGTGGAAGGATTCTTGTCGGCAGTAAGAAATAAATGTCACTCATACAGGGAAGAGTCCTTATATGGATTTCGTTGTGTTTTGCCGCCGGTAGTAAGAATTAAATATCACTCATACGTGGAAGGACCACTATATGGATTTCCTTGTGTTTTGCCTTTAGCAGTGACAATTAAATATCACTCATACGTGGAAGGTTTCCTATATGCATTTCCTTGTGTTATGCTTTTAGCAGTGACAATTAAATATCACTCATACGTGTAAGGATTCCTTTATGGATTTCCTTCTGTTTAGCCGTTGGCAGCAAGAATTAAATATCACTCATACTTGGAAGGATTTCTATATGGATTTCCTTGTCGGTAGTAAGAATTAAATATCACTCATACGTAAAACGGTCACTATATGGATTTCCTTGTATTTTGCTTTTAGCAGTGAGAATTAAATATCACTCATACGTGTAAGGATTCCTTTATGGATTTCCTTCTGTTTAGCTGTTGTCAGTAAGAAATAAATATCACTCATACGTGGAAGGATTTCTATATGGATTTCCTTGTCGGCAGTAAGAATTAAATATCACTCATATGTGGAAGGGTCACTATATGGATTTCCTTGTGTTATGCCGTTGACAGTATGAATTAAATATCACTCATACGTGGAAGGGTCACTATATGGATTTCCTTGTGTTTTGCCTTTAGCAGTGAGAATTAAATATCACTCATACGTAGAAGGATTTCTATATGGATTTCCTTGTGTTTTGCCGTCGGCAGTAAGAATTAAATATCACTCATATGTGGAAGGGTCACTATATGGATTTACTTGTGTTGTGCCGTTGACAGTATGAATTAAATATCACTCATACGTGGAAGGGTCACTATATGGATTTCCTTGTGTTTAGCCGTCGGCAGTAAGAATTAAATATCACTCATACGTGAAAGGACCACTATATGGATTTCCTTGTGTTTTGCCTTTAGCAGTGAGAATTAAATATCACTCATACGTAGAAGGATTTCTATATGGATTTCCTTGTGTTTTGCCGTCGGCAGTAAGAATTAAATATCACTTATACGTTGAAGGGTCCCTATATGGATTTCCTTGTGTTGTGCCGTTGACAGTATGAATTAAATATCACTCATACGTGGATTTCCTTTTGTTTAGCTGTTGTCAGTAAAAAATAAATATCACTCATCCGTGAAAGGGTCACTATATGGATTTCCTTGTGTTGTGCCGTTGACAGTATGAATTAAATATCACTTATACGTGGATTTCCTTTTGTTTAGCTGTTGTCAGTAAGAAATAAATATCACTCATACGTAAAACGGTCACTATATGGATTTCCTTGTGTTTTGCCGTCGGTAGTAAGAATTAAATATCACTCATACGTGTAAGGATTCCTTTATGGATTTCCTTCTGTTTAGTTGTTGTCAGTAAGAAATAAATATCACTCATACGTAGAAGGATCCCTATATGGATTTCCTTGTGTTTAGCCGTCGGCAGTAAGAATTAAATACGTGGAAGGATTTCTATATGGATTTCCTTGTCGGCAGTAAGAATTAAATATCACTCATACGTTGAAGGGTCCCTATATGGATTTCCTTGTGTTTTGCTTTTAGCAGTGAGAATTAAATATCACTTATACGTGGAAGGATTCTTGTCGGCAGTAAGAAATAAATGTCACTCATACGGGGAAGAGTCCTTATATGGATTTCGTTGTGTTTTGCCGCCGGTAGTAAGAATTAAATATCACTCATACGTGGAAGGACCACTATATGGATTTCCTTGTGTTTTGCCTTTAGCAGTGACAATTAAATATCACTCATACGTGGAAGGTTTCCTATATGCATTTCCTTGTGTTTTGCTTTTAGCAGTGACAATTAAATATCACTCATACGTGGAAGGATTTCTTTATGGATTTCCTTCTGTTTAGCCGTTGGCAGCAAGAATTAAATATCACTCATACGTAAAACGGTCACTATATGGATTTCCTTGTGTTTTGCCGTCGGTAGTAAGAATTAAATATCACTCATACGTGTAAGGATTCCTTTATGGATTTCCTTCTGTTTAGCTGTTGTCAGTAAGAAATAAATATCACTCATACGTGGAAGGATTTCTATATGGATTTCCTTGTCGGCAGTAAGAATTAAATATCACTCATATGTGGAAGGGTCACTATATGGATTTCCTTGTGTTATGCCGTTGACAGTATGAATTAAATATCACTCATACGTGGAAGGGTCACTATATGGATTTCCTTGTGTTTTGCCTTTAGCAGTGAGAATTAAATATCACTCATACGTAGAAGGATTTCTATATGGATTTCCTTGTGTTTTGCCGTCGGCAGTAAGAATTAAATATCACTCATATGTGGAAGGGTCACTATATGGATTTCCTTGTGTTATGCCGTTGACAGTATGAATTAAATATCACTCATACGTGGAAGGGTCGCTATATGGATTTCCTTGTGTTTAGCCGTCGGCAGTAAGAATTAAATATCACTCATACGTAGAAGGATCACTATATGGATTTCCTTGTGTTTTGCGTCGGCAGTAAGAATTAAATATCACTCATACGTGAAAGGACCACTATATGGATTACCTTGTGTTTTGCCTTTAGCAGTGAGAATTAAATATCACTCATACGTGTAAGGATTCCTTTATGGATTTCCTTCTGTTTAGCTGTTGTCAGTAAGAAATAAATATCACTCATCCGTGAAAGGGTCACTATATGGATTTCCTTGTCTTGTGCCGTTGACAGTATGAAATTAATATCTCTCATACGTGGATTTCCTTCTGTTTAGCTGTTGTCAGTAAGAAATAAATATCACTCATACGTGGAAGGATTTCTATGTGGATTTCCTTGTCGGCAGTAAGAATTAAATATCGCTCATACGTGGATTTCCTTTTGTTTAGCTGTTGTCAGTAAGAAATAAATATCACTCATACGTAAAAGGGTCACTATATGGATTTAGCGTCACTAGTTAGATGACGAAACAATTGAAACATTTAATGATTACAATTTTTTTTTACATTTATAATAATATATTGTAATATTAATATAATATAATATTTGGCGTCACTAGTTAGATGACGAAACATTTGAAACATTTCATGATTACAATTTTTTTTTACATTTATAATAATATATTGTAATATTAATATAAATATAATATTTGGCGTCACTAGTTAGATGACGAAACAATTGAAACATTTAATGACTACAAGTTTTTTTACATTTATAATAACATATTGTAATATTAATATAAATATAATATTTGGCGTCACTAGTTAGATGACGAAACAATTGAAACATTTAATGTTTACAATTTTTTTTACATTTATAATAATATATTGTAATATTAATATAATATAATATTTGGCGTCACTAGTTAGATGACGAAACAATTGTGAAAAAACATATAATATATTTATTTCATTAATATATTATATATATAATATAATATATTTGTATAAGAAACGATAATTTATATAAATATCGAATCATCAAGCTAAGGATGAGCTTCAGTGGATCGCAGTATGGCAGCTGCTCTTCCGCTTACAACACCTTGCCCGTTACAAAAGTCGTTTACAATTGATTCTAGGCATTGCTATTGTATTAAATAATGTTTTTATATGTAACTAACGCGGCGTGCAGGTGATCGAATCCTCCCGTACTTGTTATGTTACAAATAACATTAGCATCACATTTATTATTGTCGCCCATCATCATAAATGATGAACTTTAAATAGTTTAAAAGCTATACAATGCAATTGCCCCATTTTTATCATTGCAGTCCAGCTCGGATACGACCTTAGAGGCGTTCAGGCATAATCCAACGGACGTAGCGTCATACCACTGTTCGCTCGAACAAGTATTGTGCCATTGGTCCGTACCTGCGGTTCCTCTCGTACTACGCAGGAATGCTGTCGCAACAACGTTTTTGTCATCAATAGGGTAAAACTAACCTGTCTCACGACGGTCTAAACCCAGCTCACGTTCCCTTGTATGGGTGAACAATCCAACGCTTGGTGAATTTTGCTTCACAATGACAGGAAGAGCCGACATCGAAGGATCAAAAAGCGACGTCGCTATGAACGCTTGGCCGCCACAAGCCAGTTATCCCGGTGGTAACTTTTCTGACACCTCTTGTTAAAAACTCATTAAACCAAAAGGATCGATAGGCCGAGCTTTTGCTGTCCCTGTGTGTACTGAACACCGAGATCAAGTCAGCATTTGCCCTTTTGCTCTATGTGTGGTTTCTGTCCGCACTGAGCTGGCCTTGGGACACCTCCGTTATTATTTGAGAGATGTACCGCCCCAGTCAAACTCCCTACCTGGCAATGTCCTTGAATTGGATCATACCTGAGTATAGGGAGTTATACCAAATTTTAAATATTAATAAATAACATTATAAAAATATTATCATCTCATTAAAATCTGTTTACAATTATATAACAAACTCTTAGTACTTTGATCAAGAAGCTTGCATCAAAACCCAATACCATAAGATATATATGAAAATATACCCGTGTAATGGCTAGATAATGATACACGTTCCACTTAATCAAGTAAGTAAGGAAACAATAAGAGTAGTGGTATTTCATTGGCGATAAAAGGTCCCCAATTTGCATTGAGGTGTCCATATTATCTCCCACTTATTCTACACCTCCTATGTCTCCTTACACTGCCAGATTAGAGTCAAGCTCAACGGGGTCTTCTTTCCCCGCTGATTTTTCCAAGCCCGTTCCCTTGGCTGTGGTTTCGCTAGAGAGTAGGTAGGGACATGAAGTCAAGTGTTTAACGTGTGTTCCTGCCGTGGAGGCTTAATCACACGGCATCTCAAGCCGAAGCTCAGATGCAGGGGAAAGATATGCGCTTCCCAACGCCCCGTTAGGTACCGATTTAGGAGTCATACTGTAAGGTTATGAACTCCACTTCTCGGTGGGGAGGTTACACCTACTCTCACCCCGTAAGGGGAAAACCACAACCACCACGATGCTCCCACAAGGGGGCCATCCCATAATGCTAGCAGGAACAAGTTCCTGGGGCTCTAGCATCCCGTGGTACCAGCAATAGGTTCCTGGGTCGAACCGCGTATTCCACTAAGAGGAATACTACCAGTGTAAGACCTTACATCTCCGGACTGGTCACCAATATAACACCGCATCTTGGCAAACTCCTATATTAAAGAAAAAATACATTATTAATTGAAATAAAAATCACACTGGCTCATCGCGCACATACCAACTTGTCAATAATTGGCAAATTAAGTATATACACGAACCACCAATATGATATAAACTAACAATTATAATATATAATACATAATTTACAATATTACATATATCTATCCATCGGTTATTAAATAGTCAGACTAGGCCGACTTATAGGTGACCGACGTTTAGTGAAAGCTAACTTGGCAAACCTGCCGAAGTTATTAAAATATTCTCTCCTACATATGACCCTAGTAAAGTCAAATACTCCGCTGTTCTCAAATACACCCATACCTTGCAGATCTCTATATTCCGAGTAATTGGTACATGTACAAAATACATGCATCCAATCCTCTGAAAGAAATCCACAAGTGCATGCACTTGAGGCAACACCAGTATTTCTTTTAAACAAAAAGTCATTAAAAGACCCATGTCCAGTCATAAAGAATCCCTGGTATAGTGTGAATGTAAAATTAACATTCTCGACCACCAAGGATACTTTAGGTAAAAATCTGTACGTTACTCTACCATTTATACTGTTTTCCCATCTAGATTGCCATCTAGCGAGAGCAGCGTTAAGTAGCAGAGTTTTCATCTGTTTCGGACATACGTTCTGTCTACTGGCCTCAGGCCAGTCATCGCCATCCAAGTCATAATTCCTCTTAATTTTAAAAGATATTGCGCGGCGTTTAGCCTCAATATCCAAAGGCACAGCACCCATTAATACTTGCAAAGCATCAGTGGATACTGTACAACAGACGGGAATACATGCCAAAAGCATTATTCTCTGACACATCAGCAATTTTTGCCTGTATCTGTCAGTTACAACGGACGAATACCATATGCTTGATCCATATGTGGCGCAAGCAACAAATAAACCATTATAAATTCGCCGAGTAGCTGTCCTACTCAGACCCCAGTCTTTTCGAAGCACTCGGCGAATCATCCCAACTACTCCAGTGATTTTGTCCCTCATTGCAATGAGGTGAGGGAGAAAACACATTCTTTCAAACATTTTAATTCCTAAATAACGGACCTCCGAGACATATCTCAAAGGCCTGTTATTTAATCGGACACTTGGATGACGATTGTGTGATAACTTGCCCTTAAGCAACATCATCACCGTCTTGTCGGTAGAAACATCAACGCCTACACTTTCACCCCAATCCTTAACTATCCCTAACAGCTCATTACTTTTCCGTTCTATTTCAGAACGGGATTCACCTTCGACCATTAACAACAGATCGTCTGCGTACGCACAACATTTAACCGATCGTTCTAAGTCTTTCAACAGGGTATCCATCATTATGTTCCATATATATGGACCACAGATAGATCCCTGTGGACAGCCCCGAACAACATCCACTGTTATGGTATCATTTGACCCCACCACACATGCTTTTCTGCCGGTAAAATAGCTTTTCCATAAAGCCATTTCCCGACATCCAATCATGTGCAGCCGTGTCAATACTTTATCCCACAGTAGATTGTCAAATGCTCCCTTGTAATCAACAAATACACCAAGAATGTACTTGCTATTACTTCGGGAGATAGTACGTTTAACGTACGTCCATGCATCCTCAACACTTAGTCCTCTCCTAAATCCATACTGTGAGGGGGAAAATTGAATGTTCATATCGCTATGAAGCCTTTCAACCATCACCCTCTCTAACACCTTTCCTAGGACCGGTAAGAGGCTTATGCCTCTATATGAACCTGGGTCAGCTCTGTCTTTGTCCTGCGATTTTAAAAGCACAGTGACTCGTGCCATTCTCCACTGTTGTGGAAAATAACCATCGTCAATGCACCTCGAGTAAAGGCTATACAAATAATCCGGTATGGATTTCCATATAGCCTTCACCATTTCGCCCGTCATGCCATCCACACCCGGCGACCTTCTCGATTTGAGTAAGGCCATCGCATGTGAGATTTCATGCCGTTCCAAAGATGGAGGAGACGGTAAATCCTCAAAAACTGGGGAATTTACCGCACCCTGTAATCCCGGGAAGAACTGTTTTGTCAGTGCAGTCACACTCTCCTTCCATGTTGTCATAACATTATTACCTACTCGGATACCGGACACGTCCAATATACGGAATTTGCCCCTACATATCTTATATACACTACCCCATGGATCATCACAATTTACTGTGACGAAACGCTGCCAATCATCTAACTTAGTTCGGATAATCAACTTTTTATAGGACCATAAGGACAACCTATATATTACCCTAAGTCGTTCTATATTTTCAGAGTTAGCTCTAATAGCTCTCTGAAGTCTACACCTATTTCTCCTAACTATTCTTCTTTCCTTATACAATTGAGATGACCACCACCTCACCCCCCGGAAAGATGTCTTTTGACATCTACCGAGAAATGAGTCTCCGATCATTTCAACTGTCTCATTAATTTTATTGATCTGTTGATCAATGGTCAAGCCCTCAAACTCCCTAACCGACATTGATGCGAATGCATCATCAATGAGTACACCGAAAGCATCCCAATTTGCTCCGGCAATGCGCCATCGCTTGATGCCCTCAATGTATTCATTGTTATCTCCTATAATAAAATTCATAACAATACAAATTGGATTGTGGTCACTAATACCACAATCCCTACGAATGCTCCAACTAAAATTAAATTTAGTCAGAGCCGCTCCGTTACAAAATGTCACGTCAATGTCACTAGTACCACCTGGTCCATCAGAAGTGTATAAATCACTCGGCTCATTCAAAGCATGCAAATTATTAGCAATTGCATATTCAGACAGGACATATCCTCTGTTTTGCGCAGTATTTCTGGTACGACCAGAAATTTTACTGTGCCAGAGCGCAGATGCATTGGCGTCTACTCCAATTATTACTGGAGTATTACCAACAATTTCAATAACTCTATCCATAAAGGATAGATACGGACTGAGCTCCTCACTAAATTTGAAGTAACTAGAACAAAGGAAAATATTTCCAAATATTCCAGTTACATTCACCAAGACACCAAAATCTGATGATAATACACTAACACAATCTACACTATTGTCATTAATAACAACAGCAGAATTGCATCTCGCATCTGCGAAAATTTGCATGTAACCAGGCAGCCCTCTGACATGGCCAGAGACGCTGTATGGCTCCTGCAATAATGCAAATCCACTGTTATTTTCCGTCAAGGTCTGTCCAAGTTCGGCCATAACTGCCGAGCATCCCCTGCAATTCAGTTGCAGCACATTAATGATGTGAGAATTCATCATCATTAATGTCTTGCACCCCTTCTCTCCACTATTCTTTTATATGTCGGACATGCCGACGATATCATTAAATGATCGGCAGGCCGACCATAAAACGTACAATTTCTACATTTCAGTGCATTTGTGCAATTCCGCACCAAATGCCCCGTTTCACCGCACCTTCTACAGACATTTTCCTTGACTTTACAGTCCTTTACCACATGATCAAATGACAGGCACCTAAAGCAACCCATCACTCGCTCCTGTGGAAAAACTCGGAAGGAAAACCATTTAATATAGGCACGGCCTATCTTTAAAATGTCCCCTATGACCTCCTCAGGCCCCTCAATAACTACATCTACCGTCTTATTCTCCTCCCCTGTCCATGGCTTGGACACTATAGACATCTTGTTTTTGAAATCCCCAATGGTCCTAAATCTGTCTTTTAAATTTAGCTCATACAACTCCGTCATTAGTACGTCAGGAGTTATCATGGTCTCAACTCCCTTTACAACTATCTTGGGCCTAGGTGCTGTACTTTTTTTTACTTCTAAGCCTACCTCAATAAACTTTTTATTCTCAAGGATTTTCTCCCTTTCAGATGCCGATCTAGTTCTTAGAACAGCTCCCCCCGTTTTAATCGGCTTAAGGTCATGCACACGGACACCTAGTGTTGGACCTACTACCTGGTTAACTTTTTTAACCACTTCTGCCGAAGAAGCCGGAGTTTTAGACTTAACCACCACCGCATAGGTATCTACTACCTTTTCCTCCTGCAGTGGCACTCCTCTTACTCTATTCTCCGCATTCTTCACACTAGTCGGTTTTCCGACCACTTCCATCTTTCCCTTTAACCAACTATTTTCTACTATGAGGTCCAACAATAACCCCTCATACTCAGTAGCCATATTTATTATCAATTTGGTATCCTCCTTAGTACTCTGTCCAAATGCAATCTCATGCATTCTCCCTGTCAGTACTCTCATTCTATCTAAATCACTACTATTTTTCTTTTTTAGCACTACTCCTACAACCGGAGGAGGCATAATCTCTTTGTCCGTCCGTTTCGTCATATTATTTTTCCTCTGCCCGGTCTCATTTTCCTTCCGTTGTATTTCACTGTCCGTCTGTTCAATACCAACTTCTTTCTTTTTCTTATTTCCATCACTCTTTTTTCCACTTGAATCTTCCCCTGAAGATCCATTCTTTGTTCTCTTTTTCCCTAGCTTTATCTTCCTAGGGCTGGGATCCCCACTGAGGAACTCATCCTCAGTGGTGCCCACCATCTCTAAATCCGAATTCATATACTAAAAATTTAATAATATATGCAAATATAAAATATATATATAATAATATAATTTTAATTATAAGTATAAATATATAAAATTAATAAAACAACTCACCCGAGTCCTTTCCAATGCACCACGTAGTCCAAATTCCTCCTTTGCACCACCTAAAATCACTAAAAACACTAAAAATAACAATTTCACAAAAACGCCTAATCAACCAAAAATCACTAAAAAACAACACTCTATTTTAAATAGTCCCTATGGCGTATGAGTGCCAAACAATTGTATTGCCGACGGCAAAAACACAAGGAAATAATGTGTTTTGCCGACGGTAAAACACAAATTTTACAACAAACACAAGCGAATTTAATTTATCCGCGCACAGAATTTACGTCCGAACACTTCAAAAAATAAACACAGAATGAGTAGGTAGGGACATGAAAGTCAGGTGTTTTACGTGTGTTCCTGCCGTGGAGGCTTAATCACACGGCATCTCAAGCCGAAGCTCAGATGCAGGGGAAAGATATGCGCTTCCCAACGCCCCGTTAGGTACCGATCTAGGAGCCATATTGTAAGGATATGGACTCCACTCCTCGGTGGGGAGGTTAAAAACCTACTCTCTCCCTGTTAAGGGGAAATCACAGCCACCACGATGCTCCCACAAGGGGGCCTACCTCAATATGCTAGCAGGAACAAGTTCCTGGGGCTCTAGCATCCCGTGGTACCAGCAATAGGTTCCTGGGTCGAACCGCGTATTCCACTAGGAGGAATACTACCAGTGTAAGACCTTACATCTCCGGACTGGTCACCAAAAAGAATGCCGCAGCTGAAAAACGGGAAAAATATATTAGTAAATGATAAAAATAAGAAAAAGATAAAATTAAAAGGAAAAAGATAAAAACTTAAGCCGCAACAAAAACTGAAAAGGGAAAAAATATATTAATAAATGAACATAAAAGATAAAAATTATGCCGGTAATTGTAGGGCACACACTCATACTGCCAACATTATTGGCGATGTAGAGTACACACCCAGACCACCGGCATGATAAAAATAATGGGCAAAGCAAGAGTATATTTGATATATATCCAAGTTTGCCTAAGTAAAATAAAAAGTATAATAAACAATATATAACAATAATAATTAAATAATGAAATAATGAAATGAAAAAATAAATAAATAAAATAATATATTTTTCCGCCGGTATTAATCAGTCAGACTAGGCCGACTCACAAGTGTCCGACGTTTTTCAAAAACTAATTTGGCAAATCTGCCAAAATTATCAAGATATTCCTTTTTACAAGGAATCTTCGTAAAGTCAAATACCCCGTTAACCTCTCGTACACCCATTCCTTGCAGGTTTCTATATTCCGAGTAGTTGGTACATGTACATAAGACATGCATCCAGTCCTCGGAGAGAAATCCACAAGTGCATGCACTTGAGGTAACACCAGTATTACGTCTGTATAGGAAGTCATTAAATGACCCGTGTCCAGTCAAAAAGAATCCTTGGTATAATGTGAATGTGAAATTAACATTCTCTACTACAAAGGAAACTTTTGGTATGAACCTATATGTAACTCTACCATTAACACTGTCATCCCATCTAGATTGCCATCTAGAGAGAGCAGCATCAAGCAGCAGAGCCTTCATTCTACTCGGACTTACATCTTGCCTACTGGCTTCTGGCCAGTCATCGTCATCCAAATCATAGTTCTTTTTAATCTTAAACGATATTGTTCGGCGTTTAGCCTCAATATCTAATGGCACAGCACCCATTAATACTTGCAAAGCATCAGTGGATACTGTACAACAGACGGGAATACATGCTAAAAGCATTATTCTCTGACATATAAGCAATTTCTTCCTATATCTGTTAGTAGTAACGGACGAATACCAAATGCTTGCTCCATACGTGGCGCAAGCAACAAATAATTCATTATAAATTCGCCGAGTAGCTGTCCTACTCAGACCCCAGTCTTTTCGAAGTACTCGGCGAATCATTCCTACCAAACCAGTAATTTTATCTCTAATTGCAGTGAAATGAGGAAGAAAACACATTCTCTCGGACATTTTTATACCTAAATAACGGACCTCCGAGACATATCTCAGAGGCCTATTATTTAATCGGACATTTGGGTGACGATTATGTGACAATCTGCCCTTAAGCAGCATCATCACTGTTTTGTCGACTGATACGCCGACACCAACACTATCCCCCCAACTCCTAACTATCCCTAACAGCTCGTTACTTTTCCGTTCTATTTCAGAACGGGATTCACCCTCGACCATCAATAACAGATCGTCCGCATATGCACAGCATTTGACAGATCGTTCCAAATCCTTTAGCAGGGAATCCATCATTATGTTCCATATATATGGACCACAGATAGATCCCTGCGGACATCCACGAACAACATCTACTGTTATGGTATCATTTGATCCAACAACGCAAGCTTTTCTTCCAAAGAGCCATTTCGCGACATCCAATCATGCGAAGTCGTGCCAAAACCTCATTCCACAGCAGATTATCAAATGCCCCTTTGTAATCGACAAATACACCGAGAATGTATTTGCTATTACTCTGGGAAACAGTGCGTTTCACGTACGTCCATGCGTCTTCTACACTGAGTCTACTCCTAAACCCATATTGCGAGGTGGAAAGCTGGATGTTCATATCTCTATGAAGCCTCTCCACCATGACCCTCTCTAGCACCTTTCCTAGAACGGGTAAAAGACTAATGCCCCTATAAGAACTAGGGTCAGTTCTGTCCTTGTCCGGTGATTTCAAAAGTATAGTGACACGTGCTACTTTCCACTCTTGCGGAAAATAACCAGTGTCAATACACTTTGAGTAAAGGCTGTGCAGATAATCCGGTATGGATTTCCACAAGGCCTTCACCATTTCACCCGTCATTCCATCCACACCAGGAGACTTTCTCGATTTGAGTAAAGCCACCGCGTGCGAGATTTCATGCCGTTCCAGGGATGGAGGAGGCGGTAAATCCCCAAAATCTGGGGAATTCGCCACGCTCTGCAATCCCGGGAAGAACTGTTTCGTCAGTGCTGTAATGCTGTCCTTCCACGTAGTCATAATGTTGTTGCCAACACGGATACCGGACACGTCTAATACACGGAATTTGCCACGGCAGATCTTGCATACATCCCCCCAAGGATTATCACTATCCGCCGTGACGAATTGCTGCCAATCTTCCAGTTTGGTTCGTATAATCAGACTTTTATATAACCTCAACGATTGTCTATAAATTTCCCTAAGTCGTTCAGTATCTTCAGAGCCAGCTCTACGAGCTCTCTGAAACCTACACCTATTTCTCCTAACAGTTCGCCTTACTTGATTAAGTTGAGGCGACCACCATCTCACCCCCCGGCGAGTTGTCTTGCGACATCTGCCGAGGAACGAGTCACTGATCGACTCAACCGTTTCCCTAACAGTAATGATCTGTTGGTCAATGGCCGAGCCCTCAAAATCTCTAAAATGAATTGATGCAAAGGCATCAGCAATGAGTACACTGAACGCATCCCAATTAGCTCCGGCAGTTCGCCATCGCTTAATACGTTCAATGTACTCGTTATTATTATCATCGGACGTGCTATAAAAACCAATACTTATTGGATTGTGGTCGCTAATACCACAATCCCTAATAATGTTCCACCTGAAATTAAAACGGGTTAGAGCAGAATTATTACAGAAGGTCACGTCAATGTCACTTGTACCTCTTGGTCCGTCAAAGGTATACAAATCGCTTGGCTCGTTTAAGACATGTAGGTTCCTAGAAACTACATATTCGGACAAAACGTATCCTCTATCTAGCGCAGTATTTCTGGCGTGGCCAGAAATTTTACTATGCCAGAGGGCCGAGGATGCATTGGCATCTACTCCAATTATTACGGGAGTATTGCCAACTATATCGATAACTCTATCCATAAAGGATAGATACGGACTAATTTCTTCGTTAAACTTGAAATAACTGGAACAGAGGAAAATATTTCCAAATGTTCCAGTTATATTAACTAGGACACCTAAATCTGTAGTTAAAACGCTAACACAATCCAAGCTATTGTCGTTAATTACAATAGCAGAATTGCACCTTGCATCCGCGAAAATTCGCATATAACCAGGCAGCCCTCTGACTTGGCCAGAGAAGCTATATGGCTCTTGCAATAATGCAATTCTACTATTGTTTTCCGTCATAGTCTGTCCAAGTTCGGCCATAACTGCCGAACATCCCCTACAATTAAGTTGTAAACAACTTACCATCTTAATGCCTTGCTGCAGCCCTAGCCTCCAGGCTCCTGTAAATCGGGCATGCCGATGACAGCATAAGATGATCAGCCTTTAGCCCCCTAAAGGCACAATTCCTGCAGTGGATGTTGTTAGTGCAGGCGCGCATTTGATGACCTTCGCCACCACATCTACGGCAGATACTTCCTTTAACCCTGCAATCCTTAACCCTATGGTCGAAGGAGAGGCATCTGTAGCATCCAGGAACGACGTCAATTTCGTGTACTCTGAACGAGAACCACTTAGAGTACACACGGCCAACCTCAAGAAGTTTATCGGTAATTTCAGCAGTGCCCTCGATTATTACGTCCATCGTTTTGTTCGCACTGGCTTCCCACGGCTTGCTGACCAGGGTGACCATTTTTTTGAAGATCTCAAACGAGCTACATGTGCTTTCGAGGTTCATCTCAAATAAATCTTTCATAAATTCATCGGGGGTAATCTGGGCATGTACCCCTTTAATTAACAATCTTTTACCCTTTTCCTTGTTGGGTGCAATCTTCAGACCGGCCTCGGAGAATTTAGTATTCTTAACGAGCTTATCCCTCTCAGCAATGGATGGAGTCTGTATTACAGCACCACCTTTCTTAATGGGCTTGACATCGTGCACCCGCACGCCCAGAGATGGTCCAACTTCTTTCATCACCTTTTTCACAATAGCCTCGGGGGTGTCTTCAGGCGTATTGCTTGAAACAACAGCCGACCAGGTTTGCACAGGCGGCTTCAATAGCGATTTAGGTGCCGCTACGACAGCAGTGGGAGCAACTTTTGGGATCGTCGGCTTGACACTCTCCATCACATCAAGCCTACCTTTTAGGCGGGAATTCTCCTCCACCATCTTCATTATTAAGGCCTCGTACTGGCTGCTAATATCGATGAGTTTTCTCACCGAGCTCTTCTTAACGCAGTCGTCGTTAAAAATGACATCGTTAAAGGCTCCGGTGATGGCCTTCATTTCCTCTGTGATACTTACAGTGGTGGTCTTTTTGATCTTTACCACCCTCTTCGTTTTGACGACCTTGGTGGCATCATCGGTTACTGCAGCAGCCACCTTTTCCTTCTTTTTGGCTTTCGTGGTGGCAGCTTCATTTTCGCTAGCAAGCGCTACCTTTACCTCATCATCAGCGCTGCTACTTTTGGACACCTTCTTCTTCTTCTTACTTGCAACAGGGGCTTTCATCATCCCCTCTCTTGCTGGCTCGCTGTCACTAGAATCTGATGATTCCGCCTGTGTCCTCTTTGAAGGACGCTGCATCTTCAATGAACTGTTCACTTTTTCCTCTATTTTCACTTTTTTTCACTTTTTAACTTTTTTTTTTCCAAGAATATTTATTACGCACTTCTAAAGTTTTATTACCCTTTATAACAGCGGGTAAGAATCACTTAAAAACTTTTTCACACACTTTAGGTAATACTCAAAGAAAAAGGTCACTTTAAATTTATTGGCAGCAGGTAGCTGTCACACAGAAAAACACCACTATTTCACTGCTTTTTTCAAGGGTTTTTTTTTTTTTTTGCACACTTTAGGTAAAAATAAATCACAAAAGGTCACTTCACTTTTTTGTTTTTATTGGCAGCAGGTAGCTGTCAATTCCAGGAAAACACAGCTGTGCAAAAATTATGTACACAGGTACAAAGAATAATACACAGCACTCACACAAAAAATTAGGGTTCAACTTTATTATTTTATTGTTTTTGTGAAAAACACACTACGAAAAATCGCCACTAATTTAGATTTCGCGCAAACACGACCGTTCACATCGACTGCTAAAAAGTAACTGAGTAGGTAGGGACATGAAAGTCGAGTGTTTTACGTGTGTTCCTGCCGTGGAGGCTTAATCACACGGCATCTCAAGCCGAAGCTCAGATGCAGGGGAAAGATATGCGCTTCCCAACGCCCCGTTAGGTACCGATCTAGGAGCCATATTGTAAGGATATGGACTCCACTCCTCGGTGGGGAGGTTAAAAACCTACTCTCTCCCTGTTAAGGGGAAATCACAGCCACCACGATGCTCCCACAAGGGGGCCTACCTCAATATGCTAGCAGGAACAAGTTCCTGGGGCTCTAGCATCCCGTGGTACCAGCAATAGGTTTCTGGGTCGAACCGCGTATTCCACTAGGAGGAATACTACCAGTGTAAGACCTTACATCTCCGGACTGGTCACCAAAAAGAATGCCGCAACAAAAAACTGAAAAAGGGAAAAATATATTAATAAATGATAAAAATTAAGGAAAGATAAAGATAAAAACTTAAGCCGCAACAAAAACTGAAAAGGGAAAAAATATATTAATAAATGAACATAAAAGATAAAAATTATGCCGGTAATTGTAGGGCACACACTCATACTGCCAACATTATTGGCGATGTAGAGTACACACCCCAACCACCGGTATGATAAAAATAATGGGCAAAGCAAGAGTATATTTGATATATACCCAAGTTTGCCCAATATAAAATAAAAAGTATAATAAAACAATAAATGATAAATAATGGTCAAATAATAAATGAAAAATAAATAAAAATAATATATTTTTCCGCCGGTATTAATCAGTCAGACTAGGCCGACTCTCAAGTGTCCGACGTTTTTCAAAAACTAATTTGGCAAATCTGCCAAAATTATCAAAATATTCCTTTTTGCAAGGAATCCTCGTAAGGTCAAATACTCCATTATCCACTCGTACACCCATTCCTTGCAGATTCCTGTATTCCGAGTAATTGGTACATGTACATAAGACATGCATCCAGTCCTCGGTGAGAAATCCACAAGTGCATGCACTTGAGGTAACACCAGTATTACGTCTGTATAGGAAGTCATTGAATGACCCGTGTCCAGTCAAAAAGAATCCTTGGTATAATGTGAATGTGAAATTAACATTCTCTACTACAAAGGAAACTTTTGGTATAAATCTATACGTTACTCTGCCATTAACACTGTTATCCCATCTAGATTGCCATCTAGAGAGAGCAGCATCAAGTAGCAGAGTTTTCATTTTTGGCGGACTAACTATTTGCCTACTGGCTTCTGGCCAGTCATCGTCATCCAAGTTATAATTTCTTTTAATTTTAAATGATATTGCACGGCGTTTAGCCTCAATATCTAATGGCACAGCACCCATTAATACTTGCAAAGCATCAGTGGATACTGTACAACAGACGGGAATACATGCCAAAAGCATTATTCTTTGACATATAAGAAATTTCTTCCTATATCTGTCAGTCGATACGGACGAATACCAAATGCTTGCTCCATATGTGGCGCAAGCAACAAGTAACCCATTGTATATTCGCCGAGTAGCTGTTCTACTTAGACCCCAGTCTTTTCGAAGTACTCGGCGAATCATCCCTACTAAACCAGTGATTTTATCCCTCATTGCAATAATATGAGGGAGGAAACACATTCGTTCGGACATTTTTATACCTAAGTATCTGACCTCTGAGACATATCTCAGAGGCCGATCATTCAACCTAACACTTGGATGACGATTTTGTGATAATCTGCCTTTAAGCAGCATTATCACTGTCTTGTCGACTGATATGCCGACACCAACACTATCTCCCCAACTCCTAACAATCCCTAGCAACTCACTACTTTTCCGTTCTATTTCGGAACGGGATTCACCCTCGACCATCAATAGCAAATCATCCGCGTATGCACAACATTTGACAGATCGTTCTAAATCCTTTAACAGGGAATCCATCATTATGTTCCATATATATGGACCACAGATGGATCCCTGCGGACAGCCACGAACAACATCTGCTGTTATGGTATCGTTTGATCCAACAACGCAAGCTTTTCTGCCGGTAAAATAGCTCTTCCAAAGGGCCATTTCGCGACATCCAATCATGCGAAGTCGTACCAAAACCTCATTCCACAGCAGATTGTCAAATGCCCCTTTGTAATCGACAAATACACCAAGAATGTATTTGCTATTACTCTGGGAAACAGTGCGTTTTACGTATGTCCAAGCGTCTTCTACACTACGACCACTCCTAAACCCATATTGTGAGGTGGAAAGTTGAATATTCATATCTCTATGAAGTCTTTCCACCATCACCCTTTCTAATACTTTCCCTAGCACTGGTAAGAGACTAATGCCCCTATATGAACTAGGGTCAGTTCTGTCCTTGTTCTGCGATTTCAGAAGTATAGTGACACGTGCTACTTTCCACTGTTGCGGAAAATAACCAGTGTCAATACACTTTGAGTAAAGGCTGTGCAGATAATCCAGTATGGATTTCCACAAAGCCTTCACCATTTCGCCCGTCATTCCATCCACACCAGGAGACTTTCTCGATTTGAGTAAAGCCACCGCGTGTGAGATTTCATGCCGTTCCAGGGATGGAGGAGGCGGTAAATCCCCAAAATCTGGGGAATTCGCCACGCTCTGCAATCCCGGGAAGAACTGTTTCGTCAGTGCTGTAATACTGTCCTTCCACGTAGTCATAATGTTATTGCCAACACGGATGCCGGACACGTCTAATACACGGAATTTGCCAGGGCAGATCTTGTATACATCCCCCCAGGGATTATCACTATCCGCCGTGACGAATTGTTGCCAGTCTTCCAGTTTGGTTCGTATGATCAGGTTTTTATAGGACCTCAACGATTGTCTATAAATTTCCCTAAGTCGTTCAGTATTTTCAGAGCCAGCTCTACGAGCTCTCTGAAACCTACACCTATTTCTCCTAACAATTCGTCTTTGTTCATTAAGTTGAGGCGACCACCACCTCACCCCCCGGCGTTCAATGTACTCATTATTGCTTCTATCGGACGGAAAGAATATTTCAATAATTATTGGATTGTGGTCACTAATACCACAATCCCTAATAATGCTCCACCTGAAATTAAAAAGGTTAAAAGCTGAAATATTACAAAAGGTCACGTCAATGTCGCTCATACCTCTTGGTGCGTCGAAGGTATACAAATCGCTTGGCTCATTTAATACATGTAGGTTCCTAGAAACTACATATTCGGACAAAGCATATCCTCTTTTTAGCGCAGTATTTCTGGCGTGGCCAGAGATTTTACTATGCCAGAGTGCCGAGGATGCATTGGCATCTACTCCAAATATTACAGGAGTATTGCCAACTATATCAATGACTCTATCCATAAAGGATAAATACGGACTAATTTCTTCGCTAAACTTGAAGTAACTGGAACAGAGGAAAATATTTCCAAATGTTCCAGTTACATTTATTAGGACACCTAACTCTGATGACAAAACCTTAACACAATCCAAGCTATTGTCGTTAATAACAACAGCAGAATTGCACCTTGCATCCGCGAAAATTCGCATATAGCCAGGCAGCCCTCTGACTTGGCCAGAGAAACTATATGGCTCCTGCAATAATGCAATTCTGCTATTGTTTTCAGTCATTGTCTGTCCAAGTTCGGCCATAACTGCCGAACATCTCCTACAATTTAGTTGCAGCAGACTTACCATTTTAATGTCTAGCTGCTGCCCTCTCTGCCAAGCTCCTATATATCGGGCAATTCGACGACATCATGAAGTGGTCCGCCTTCAATCCTCTAAAGGCGCAGTTCCTGCAGTTAATGTCCTTCGTGCAGGTGCGCACCTGATGTCCTTCAGCACCACAGCGCCGACAGGTGCTTCCTTTCATCCTGCAATCCTTGATCCTGTGGTCGAACGAGAGGCATCTGTAACATCCAGGTACAATATCGATCTCATGCACTCTGAACGAAAACCATTTCGAGTACACGCGGCCAACCTTCAGAAGTTTGTCAGCAATTTTAGTAGTGCCCTCGATCATAATCTATTGATTTTTCAGCGTTGGCCTCCCATGGCTTGCTTACCAGGGTGACAGCCTTTTTGAAGACCTCGAGAGAGCCACAAGTACCCTCGAGGTTCATCTCAAAAAGATCCTTCATGAAATCGTCCGGAGTTATTTGCATATGTACTCCCTTAATCAACAGCCGCTTTCCTTTCTCCTTGTTGGCTGCTATTTTTAGTCCTGCTTCGGTGAATTTTGCATTTTTAATTATTTTATCTCGCTCCGCGATAGAGGGGGTCCGTATGACTGCTCCTCCCTTCTTAATTGGTTTGACATCATGCACCCTGACACCGAGTGATGGTCCTACCTCGTTGATGACTTTTTTGACAACAGCCTCGGGAGTTTCATCGGGCGTGTTGCTTTGTACGACAGCCGACCAGGTTTGCACAGGTGGCTTTAATAGTGACTTCGGTGTTGTAGCAGCGACAGGGCTAGCAACTTTTTGGGGCAACGGTTTGATCTTCTCAAACACCTCCAGTTTACCCTTTAGTCGAGAATTCTCGTCCATCATTTTCATTATTAACACCTCATAACGATTGCAGGTGTCCAGCAGCTTCTTGGCAGAGCTCTTCTTAATGTTATCATCATTAAAGATGATTTCATTAATGGCCCCTGTGATTGCCTTCATTTCACTTATTGGGTTATCCTTTTTAACTTTCAGCACTTTGGGAGGTTTCATGGTTTTGGTATCCTCAGCGGTTACCTCAGTGGTCGACGTCTCCTTCTTCTTGCCAACCTTCACTCTTTTCGGGGCAGTGTCATCGTCCGTTGGCATGGTTACCCTGACTTCGTCATCATCGGTGACAGGTTTAGTCACCACCTTCTTCTTCTTCGGCACCTCCGGAATTTTCCTAGGCCTCTCTCCCGAAGGCTCGCTGTCGGATGAATCCGATGTCTCGTTTTGTGCCCTTTTGGAAGGACGCGGCATCTCTAAAAATTGTCCACTGCACTTTTCACTTTCACTATTTATTGTTTTTCTCTTTTTTTTTTTTTTTTTTTTTTAAGAATTTTTATTACACACTTCTGAGGTTTTTATTACCCTTTATGACAGCGGGTAAGAATCACTTTTTTCTTTACTTAAAAACTTTTTACACACTTTAGGTAACACACAAAGAAAAAGGTCACTTTAATTTATTGGCAGCAGGTAGCTGTCACACAGAAAACACCACTATTTCACTGCTATTTTAAGGTTTTTTTTTTTTTTTTGCACACTTTTAGGTAAAAATAAATCACAAGGGGTCACTTTTATTGTTGGTAGCAGGTAGCCACCATATGTTTTAAGAACACTTTCATACACACTTCACTTCACTGAAAAGGGTTCTTTATGGTCCCAGGTATATTTTTTAAAAACAAAAATTCACACAGTGCAGCAGGTAATAAACACGTACCGCACAACACAAATTTTAGCACACTTAGGTTCACTTTTATTATTTTATTGTTTTTTGGTAAAACACACTTTATGAAAAATCGCCATTAATTTAGATTTCGCGCAAACACGACCGTTCACATCGACTGCTAAAAAGTAACTGAGTAGGTAGGGACAGATGAGTAATGTTTAACGTGCGCACCCGCCAATAGGCATATCACACGGCGCCTCAAGCATATGCTCAGGTCGCAGGGGAATTTTTAAGCGTTCCCAGCGCCCCCGTAGGTACCAATTATAGAAGCCATATTGCAAGTATATGTCTTCTCCCCTTGGTGAGGGGTGAGTTTTTACCTACTCTCTATACAACCACAACCCCCGCGTGCTCCCACAAGGGGGCCATCCTCAATGTGCTGGCAGGAACAATGGTTCCTGGAGCTCCAGCACCCCGCGGTACCAGACACAGTCTCTGGTGGGACGTTCGACCCTGCAGAACAGGATCTCCCAGTTCGAGTTATCTTGCATCTCCGGGCTGGTGCCCCAATAAAAGAAGTTGGGCGCCATTAATCGGCACCCAAGGGGGCAACGAATGAGTATGAACATATTCATGGTTGCCCCCCAACAGATATAACAACAACAACAACAACGGGTCTTAATCTAAACTTAATCTAGACTTACTACTATACTAAAACTAGGCTTACTCTAACCATCGGTTACAATTCTCCGACGTCTCGCAAAAACAGCGTCGGCAAAACTGGCCAGACACGCGTAATGCTCTCTACTAGAGACAACATTACTGAAGTCATATGCTCCTTCAACTAGGCGAATCCCCATTGCATCTAGGCACCTCATATCAGAGTACTGGGCACATGCACAAAGCACATGCATCCAGTCCTCCACAGGATGCCCACACGCACATCATCTGGAATCCACCAAGCGCCTATTATACAAAAAGTCATTAAAGGAGCCATGTCCCGTCAGTATAAACCCAAGGAAGAGCGAGAATTTCAAGCCCTTACCTGAGTACACCGTCCTGACATCTGGCACAAACCTATACGTAACTCTACCGTTTTCACTTCTACTCCACCTAAGTTGCCATCTATCCAACACCGACTCTTCGATCACTTGTGCACAGATGTTCATCTCAAACGGACTATCCCTCACCTCACTCCAGACATCCGGCCCGAACGGCAGACCCCTCTTAAGTCTGAACAAGAGTCCCCTACGTATGATCTCCAGGTTCAATGGAAGAACTCCCATTAGAACCTGCAGAGCGTCAGTCGACACTGTCCGGCAGACCGGTAGACATGCCAGTAGCATAACTCGCTGACACATCAGCAGCCTTGACCTTCCAGCATTAGACATTACACATCCGTAGAGGACACCTGCTCCAAAAGCAACGCAAGCCACGAACAATCCATCATAGATTATTCGGACTGCGCGCCGACTCAACCCCCAGTTTGTTCTGAGGACACGTCGAAGCGATCCGACGACACCAGTAGGTAGGGACATGAAAGTCGAGTGTTTTACGTGTGTTCCTGCCGTGGAGGCTTAATCACACGGCATCTCAAGCCGAAGCTCAGATGCAGGGGAAAGATATGCGCTTCCCAACGCCCCGTTAGGTACCGATCTAGGAGCCATATTGTAAGGATATGGACTCCACTCCTCGGTGGGGAGGTTAAAAACCTACTGTCTCCCTGTTAAGAGGAAATCACAGCCACCACGATGCTCCCACAAGGGGGCCTACCTCAATATGCTAGCAGGAACAAGTTCCTGGGGCTCTAGCATCCCGTGGTACCAGCAATAGGTTCCTGGGTCGAACCTCGTATTCCACTAGGAGGAATACTACCAGTGTAAGACCTTACATCTCCGGACTGGTCACCAAAAAAAAAAAAAAAATGCCGCAACAAAAAACTGAAAAAGGGAAAAATATATTAATAAATGATAAAAATTAAGAAAAGATAAGGATAAAACTTAAGCCGCAACAAAAACTGAAAAGGGAAAAAATATATTAATAAATGAACATAAAAGATAAAAATTATGCCGGTAATTGTAGGGCACACACTCATACTGCCAACATTATTGGCGATGTAGAGTACACACCCAGACCACCGGCATGATAAAAAATAATGGGCAAAGCAAGAGTATATTTGATATATATCCAAGTTTGCCCAAGTAAAATAAAAAGTATAATAAACAATATATAACAAATAATAATTAAATAATGAAATAATGAAATGAAAAAATAAATAAATAAAATAATATATTTTTCCGCCGGTATTAATCAGTCAGACTAGGCCGACTCACAAGTGTCCGACGTTTTTCAAAAACTAATTTGGCAAATCTGCCAAAATTATCAAGATATTCCTTTTTACAAGGAATCTTCGTAAAGTCAAATACCCCGTTAACCTCTCGTACACCCATTCCTTGCAGGTTTCTATATTCCGAGTAGTTGGTACATGTACATAAGACATGCATCCAGTCCTCGGAGAGAAATCCACAAGTGCATGCACTTGAGGTAACACCAGTATTACGTCTGTATTAGAAGTCATTAAATGACCCATGTCCAGTCAGAAAGAATCCTTGGTATAATGTGAATGTAAAATTAACATTCTCTACTACCAAGGAAACTTTGGGTATGAACCTATACGTTACTCTGCCATTAACACTGTTATCCCATCTAGATTGCCATCTAGAGAGAGCAGCATCAAGTAGCAGAGTTTTCATTTTTGGCGGACTAACTATTTGCCTACTGGCTTCTGGCCAGTCATCGTCATCCAAGTTATAATTTCTTTTAATTTTAAATGATATTGCACGGCGTTTAGCCTCAATATCCAAGGGCACAGCACCCATTAACACTTGTAAAGCATCAGTGGATACTGTACAACAGACGGGAATACATGCTAAAAGCATTATTCGCTGACACATAAGCAATTTTTGCCTATATCTGTCAGTAGAAACGGACGAATACCAAATGCTTGCTCCATATGTGGCGCAAGCAACAAGTAATCCATTATAAATTCGCCGAGTAGCTGTTCTACTTAGACCCCAGTCTTTTCGAAGTACTCGGCGAATCATCCCTACTAAACCAGTAATTTTATCCCTCATTGCAATAATATGAGGGAGGAAACACATTCTTTCGGACATTTTTATACCTAAATATCTGACCTCTGAGACATATCTCAGAGGTCGATCATTCAACCTGACACTTGGATGGCGATTTTGTGATAATCTGCCTTTAAGCAGCATCATCACTGTCTTGTCGACTGATACGCCGACACCAACACTATCTCCCCAACTACTAACTATCCCTAGCAACTCACTACTTTTCCGTTCTATTTCAGAACGGGATTCACCCTCGACCATCAATAGCAAATCATCCGCGTATGCACAACATTTGACAGATCGCTCTAGATCCTTTAATAGGGAATCCATCATTATGTTCCATATATATGGACCACAGATGGATCCCTGCGGACAGCCACGAACAACATCTGCTGTTATGGTATCATTTGATCCAACAACGCAAGCTTTTCTGCCGGTAAAATAGCTCTTCCAAAGGGCCATTTCGCGACATCCAATCATGCGAAGTCGTACCAAAACCTCATTCCACAGCAGATTGTCAAATGCCCCTTTGTAATCGACAAATACACCAAGAATGTATTTGCTATTACTCTGGGAAACAGTGCGTTTTACGTATGTCCAAGCGTCTTCTACACTACGACCATTCCTAAACCCATATTGTGAGGTGGAAAGTTGAATATTCATATCTCTATGAAGTCTTTCCACCATCACCCTTTCTAATACTTTCCCTAGCACTGGTAAGAGACTAATGCCCCTATATGAACTAGGGTAAGTTCTGTCCTTGTTCTGCGATTTCAGAAGTATAGTGACTCGTGCCACTTTCCACTGTTGCGGAAAATAACCAGTGTCAATACACTTTGAGTAAAGGCTGTGCAGATAATCCGGTATGGATTTCCACAAAGCCTTCACCATTTCGCCCGTCATTCCATCCACACCAGGAGACTTTCTCGATTTGAGTAAAGCCACCGCGTGTGAGATTTCATGCCGTTCCAGGGATGGAGGAGGCGGTAAATCCCCAAAATCTGGGGAGTTCGCCACGCTCAGCAATCCCGGGAAGAACTGTTTCGTCAGTGCTGTAATACTGTCCTTCCACGTAGTCATAATGTTGTTGCCAACACGGATGCCGGACACGTCTAATACACGGAATTTGCCACGGCAGATCTTGTATACATCCCCCCAGGGATTATCACTATCCGCCGTGACGAATTGCTGCCAGTCTTCCAGTTTATGATCAGTACGTATGATCAGGTTTTTATAGGACCTCAACGATTGTCTATAAATTTCCCTAAGTCGTTCAGTATTTTCAGAGCCAGCTCTACGAGCTCTCTGAAACCTACACCTATTTCTCCTAACAATTCGTCTTTGTTCATTAAGTTGAGGCGACCACCACCTCACCCCCCGGCGAGTTGTCTTACGACATCTGCCGAGAAATGAGTCACTGATCGATTCAACCGTCTCGTTGATAGTATCGATTTGCTGCTCGATGGTCGAGCCCTCAAATTCCCTAACAGAAGTTGATGCAAAGGCATCAGCAATGAGTACACTGAAAGCATCCCAATTTGCTCCGGCGGTTCGCCATCGCTTAATGCGTTCAATGTACTCATTATTGCTTCTATCGGACGGAAAGAATATTTCAATAATTATTGGATTGTGGTCACTAATACCACAATCCCTAATAATGCTCCACCTGAAATTAAAAAGGTTAAAAGCTGAAATATTACAAAAGGTCACGTCAATGTCGCTCATACCTCTTGGTCCGTCGAAGGTATACAAATCGCTTGGCTCATTTAATACATGTAGATTCCTAGAAACTACATATTCGGACAAAGCATATCCTCTTTCTAGCGCAGTATTTCTGGCGTGGCCAGAGATTTTACTATGCCAGAGTGCCGAGGATGCATTGGCATCTACTCCAAATATTACAGGAGTATTGCCAACTATATCAATGACTCTATCCATAAAGGATAAATACGGACTAATTTCTTCGCTAAACTTGAAGTAACTGGAACAGAGGAAAATATTTCCAAATGTTCCAGTTACATTTATTAGGACACCTAACTCTGATGACAAAACCCTAACACAATCCAAGCTATTGTCGTTAATAACAACAGCAGAATTGCACCTTGCATCCGCGAAAATTCGCATATAGCCAGGCAGCCCTCTGACTTGGCCAGAGAAACTATATGGCTCCTGCAATAATGCAATTCTGCTATTGTTTTCAGTCATTGTCTGTCCAAGTTCGGCCATAACTGCCGAACATCTCCTACAATTTAGTTGCAGCAGACTTACCATTTTAATGTCTAGCTGCTGCCCTCGCTGCCAAGCTCCTATATATCGGGCAATTCGACGACATCATGAAGTGGTCCGCCTTCAATCCTCTAAAGGCGCAGTTCCTGCAGTTAATGTCCTTCGTGCAGGTGCGCACCTGATGTCCTTCAGCACCACAGCGCCGACAGGTGCTTCCTTTCATCCTACAATCCTTGATCCTGTGGTCGAACGAGAGGCATCTGTAACAACCTGGAACTACGTCAATCTCGTGTACTCGGAAGGAGAACCACTTGGAATATACGCGGCCAACCTCCAGGAGTTTATAGGTGACTGCTGCAGTACCCTCAATCATTACATCTAATGATTTCTCCGCATTAGCCTCCCACGGCTTGCTAACTAATGTTACGGCCTTCTTGAAGACCTCAAAGGAGCTGCACGTGCCTTCGAGGTTCATTTCATACAAATGCTTCATCAGTTCGTCGGGGGTTATTTGGGCGTGTACCCCTTTAATCATTAACCGCTTCCCTTTTTCCTTGTTTGGTGCGACCTTTAACCCTGCCTCGGTAAACTTGGCATTCTTAATCAGCATATCCCTCTCTGCAATAGAGGGAGTACGAATGATGGCTCCTCCTTTCTTTATCGGCTTCACATCGTGCACCCTGACACCAAGTGATGGTCCTACCTCGTTGATAACCTTCTTAACAACAGCCTCGGGAGTTTCGTCAGGCGTGTTGCTTTGCACGACAGCCGACCAGGTTTGAACAGGCGGCTTCAACAACGACTTAGGCGCCGCAACGGTAGCGGGTACAGCGATTTTCTGCGGCATCGGCTTGATGCTCTCCATAACATCAAGTTTTCCTTTCAAGCGGGAATTTTCCTCCGCCATTCTAATTATTAAGGCCTCGTATTGGCCACAGATTTCTACCAGCTTTCTCATCGAGCTCTTCTTAACGTCGTCATCATTGAAAACGATGTCGTTAAAGGCTCTCGTGATAGCCTTCATCTCTGCTACTACTCCTTCGGGTGCGGTCTTTTTTATTTTTATTACTTTTTTAATCTTGGTGGCCTTGTTTTCGTCACTTGGTACTTCGGTTGCCGTCATCTCCTTCTTTTTGGCACTTTTCTGCTTTTTTAGGGCGGACTCGACGTCACTTGCGGGCACCACTTGGACCTCATCATCAGCAATATCACTACCACTTTTTGCTACCTTCTTCTTCTTTGGTAGTGCAGGGGCTTTCCTTACCCTCTCTCTCGTTGGCTCGCCGTCTGATGAATCAGATTCATTCTGTGTCCTTTTGGTAGGACGCTGCATATTGGAAAAGTTATTGTCACTCACTATATTGCTATATTCACTTATTTTTATATCACTAATTTTCACTATATTATTAAATAAAATTCACTATAAAATTTACTATTTGTTATATTTTTCACTTATCACTCTTTTTTTTTTTTTTTTTTTTTTTTCAATATTTAGTATATTATTGTTTTCAACTTTTCAGGTAGTACGCACAAAAAATAAAAGGGTCACTTTTATTGTTGGCAGCAGGTAGCCACCATATGTTTTAAGATCACTTTCACACACACTTCACTTTCACTGAAAAGGGTTCTATGGTCCCAGGTATATTTTGAAACAAAAATTCACACAGTGCAGCAGGTAATAAACACGTACCGCACAACACAAATTTTAGCACACTTAGGTTCACTTTTATTATTTTATTGTTTTTTGGTAAAACACACTTATGAAAAAAAATCGCCACTAATTTAGATTTCGCGCAAACACGACCGTTCACATCGACTGCTAAAAAGTAACTAACTGACCAGTAGGTAGGGACAGAAGAATTAAAGTTTAACGTGGACACCTGCCGTGAAGGCTTAATTCCACGGCGCCGTAAAGGCACAAAGTGAATTTCAGTTAAGTAACCTAGCTGAAATTCAAGAAAACCATATGAGAGCATATTGTAAGGATATGCCCTCCCCCATGGAAAGGTTGAGGCCTCTCAAACCTCTGCCAGAAATTGGCAACGGTTGCAAAGCAACATCACCCGTGAAGGATGATAAACCACAGCCACCACGATACTCCCACTAGGGGGCCTACCTCACTTGCCGGGCCAGAGTGAACTCCGGGGGCTCCCGGCATCCCGTGGTACCAGAATTAAGTCTCCGGTCGAACCTCGTAACTCACAGATGGAAAAGAGTTACTCCCAGTTAGTGCCTTACACACCACGTACTGGTAACCGTTTAGAAAAAGTGCGATTGATTATAGAAATGTGGCTCAATCGCACCCCCGCAAGGATATAATATCCAAATACACTGTTATCGGCAAAATGTGAGGGTTTTTACCAATAATAGTGCTTGCGGTCAGAAACTAAGCCTCTGGTGGGGCGCCGTAAGCAAAAGGCTTACTACCAGTGGATAGTGAACTGGTGGCGAGGAAAGGACGTACATACATTGCTAAGCATCAAGCATGAACAGACAGCGGAGCTGGAAAGAAAAGAAAACAATGATAATTAAAATAAATGTATAAATATAAGTATAAGTATATATATTAAAAAAAAAAAAAAAAAAAAAAAAATACTGCCTTAATCCTCATTACGCATACGACGTCTTCTTGTAAAAACATTACGCGCAAATTGGTCCATACTCCTCATCGCTTCATTGGAATTTGCAACACCGCTGACATCATATGTTCCGTTTCTCATCGTTATGTTCATCGAATCCAAATTTCGTATATCGGCGTAAAGCGGACAATTACATAAAACGTGGATCCAATCCTCAGATATATAGCCGCATGAACAACTGCTGCTTTCGCTTAATGTTCTCTTATAAAGAAAAGCATTTAGCGAACCATGTCCGGTAAGCAAAAATCCTTGGAACAGGGAAAACTCTATGTCTCGTCGACCAACCATAGGGATAAAATTATAGGTTGCTCTTCCGTTATTTGTCGATTCCCATCTATCTTGCCAAATGGATATGGCATGATTTAGTAGCATCTCTTTTTGTTTGCTGACGTTGCTTGTGTTAATCCCGGAATATTCCAGTCATTTGTTCCGAATTGCCTTTACGAATTTTAAAGGCCATAGCGCGGCTAATCACTTCCAGATCGATAGGAAGGGCACCCATTAGCACTTGTAGGGCATCAGTAGAAACGGTGTGGCATACCGGCAGACATCCTAGGAGAATTACACGCTGACAAGAATATAACTTTTGTCGGCCGCAGACAGTCGTTGCATAGTCGTACCATACAGAGGCGCCATATGTTATGCAGGATAGAAAAAGACCTTTATATATAACACGGACAGCTCGTTTACTCAGACCCCATTCTGATTTAAGTACTCTGCGCAGCATTCCTATAGTATTCTCTAAACGGTCACGTAGTGTAGCAACATGCGGTGAGAAATTCATTCTTTCCCTCATCGTAATGCCCAGATATTTAACCTCCGTTACACTTGTCAGACGCGTTCCATTCATTGTTATGGCGGGCAATCGTTCGGCATTCAGTCTACCCTTGAGCATCATGGTGACTGTTTTGTCTAAAGCGATATCCACTCCAACGCTGTTACCCCATTCGTACACGGTTTGCATGGCAGCTCGACCTTTATTCTCCAGATCTGATCTCGATCGTCCTTCTATCAGTATTAGTAGGTCATCGGCATACGCTGAACACTTGTAATTGCGATCAAGTTGTTTCAGTAGCGAATCCATCATTAGATTCCATATAAACGGACCACATATAGAACCTTGCGGACATCCACGAACGACATTAACGGTGATAGAAGCATTGGCACCAACCGTGCAAGCCCGTCTATCGCAAAAATAGCTGCGCCAAAGTGCGCATTCACGACAGCCGACCTCTTGTAATTTCTGCAGAACGCGATCCCATCTCAGATAATCAAACGCGCCCTTGAAGTCGACAAAAATGCCGAGGACATACTTGCTGCTGCTTTGCCGGACGACAGTTTTCACTTTCAGCCAGGCATCCTCAGTACAAAGGCCTTTGCGGAAACCAAATTGACTGCCGCTCAATTCTATATTCATATCATTGAGCAGCCGTTCGACCATTATTCTCTCCAGTATTTTTCCAAATACTGGAAGGAGACTAATGCCCCTATACGACCTAGGGTTAGATCGCACTCTGTCACCAGGTTTCAGCAATATACTAACACGTGCTAACTTCCATTCATATGGAAAATAGCCCGCGTCAATACATTTTGCGTATAGGCTGTGCAGATGATCTGGAATAGATCGCCACACAGCCTTACACATTTCGTCAATAATACCGTCCATGCCAGGCGATTTCCTTGACCTGACTAATGAAATCGCATACGCTACTTCGCTTCGTTCTAATGCCGGTGGAACGGCTACCTCCATTATGGCCGGTTGAGGTGTATCATCTGCTAAAGCAGGAAAGAAACTATTCAGCAGCGCATGCGCACAATCAGCCCAAGAATTAAGTACACTGTCGCCAACTTGCAGACCAGATATATCCACGGTCTTCTTTTTGCCGCGGCATATGCGATAAACGGTTCCCCACGGATCATCGCGGTTATCGGACACAAAATTACGCCAATCCTCGGTCTTGATACGGACTAACAACTTCTTATATTCCTTCAGACACGTTCTAAAGGCGGCTCTGGAGTTATCCAAATTTTCAGCATTTCTGCGCCTATCCAGCTGGTATCTTACTCTCAATCGTCTAACCTCCCTACGCTTTTCGGACAATTCAGGTGTCCACCAACCGGCGTTATTGGTAGGATTAACATTACTCCTACCCAAAAATTGGTCGTTAACCTCCCAAACGCTTTCTGTAATACTTAGCACTTGTGTGTCAGTGCTCATATTATTAAATTCCTCTACGGACAGACCAGAAAAACAATTGCTGATTTCTGCGCTATATAAATCCCAATCGACAGCAGCAACACGCCACCGTTTGAGAGTAATAGCCTCATTCTGCAGTTGTTGAAAACAGACGACAATCTTTATAGGATTGTGGTCGCTAATGCCTCCCCATTCATTAACAATTGACCAGCTATATGTGTATAACATCATAGCTGCACCGTTGGTAAACGTAACGTCAATGTCGCTATTACCGCCAGGGCCATCATAGCTGTACCATACACTAGGTTGGTTCAGTATGTTGACACCGTTAGCAATACACCATTCACTCATGATATTACCACGAGCGACGGTGGTGCGCCAACCAGACATCTTACTATACCACAGTGATGCAGAGGCATTAGCGTCCACACCAAATATTGCGGGCGTATTGCCAGCCAGTGTTAAAACATGGCTCATATACGCCAAGTATGGCTCAATATCTTCGCCATACTTAAAATAACTGGAACACAAAAATATTGTTCCAAAAATACCGACGGCAGACACACAGACACCATAATCGGATTTTGATATAACAATACAATCTACTCTAGGATTGCAAATGACAACTGCAGAATGACATCTAGCATCAGAAAATACTCTAAAACCAGTGGATAAACCCCTGACATTACCATTTACAGCGTAGGGCTCTTGAAGTAGAGCAAAACAACAGCCGGAATCGAGCAGACGCTGCCTCAAATCAAGCATTACCGCATAACTGCCATTACAGTTCGCCTGAATAATGTTGAACGCAGCCATATTAATGTCTGGCGGCAGCTCTCTCCAAAATCGCCTTGTATGTCGGACAGACGGATGACATCATAAGATGGTCGCTAGGTCGCCCCTTGAACGCGCAATTCCTACAATTCAACTCGTTTGGACAATTTCGCGATAAATGTCCAACCAGTCCACAGCGTCGGCAAACATCACCTTTAGATCTACAGTCTTTCACCATGTGGTCAAATGATAGGCATCTGAAACATACCTTCACCGGATTCTGCTCATGCACGCGGAACGAGAACCATTTAACGTACACTCTGCCAACATTAAGCATCGCTGATACTGCCTTTTCATTTCCCTCAATAATAACATCGACAGATTTATTTTCTTCAGCAGTCCACGGTTTGGATAATAGACGCACCGACTTTATGAACTCTTCCTTGGTTTTAAAACAGTCCGTCAGGTTCTGCTCGTAGATCTCATTCATCAATTCGTCCGGGGTGATCTGCGAGTGTACGCCTTTAATTGTTACCTTTGGTCCAAGGCTCTTATTTACGCTAACCTCCAGTCCAACTTCGCTGAATTTAGCGTTTTTCACTATTTTGTCCCTCTCACTTTTAGAGGGCGCACGTATAATAGCTCCACCACGTTTTATCGGCCTGATTTCATGAATGCGCACACCTAAAGCTGGCGCAACTTCCTTCGATACCTTTTTTGCAACCTCCTTCGATGATGCATCAGTGGTACTACGCACAATCGCCGACCAGGTTTCAACTGGCTTTTTATCCTCCCTCTGCGACATAGCGACGGCTTTGGTTGGCATCCTGGGTACAGCAACGGGTGCAGTTTTGGCCTGTTTCTCCAACAAGGATACTTGGCCTTTTAATTGTGCATTCTGCTCGATCAATTGCAGCAGAATTCCTTCATATTCGCTGGCAATTCCAACCAGTACAGCTACGGTATTCTTAGAGATTCCCTTCTCATGCAGTGCCTCCGTGATAAGTCGGGTTTTAACCTCGGTCATCCGATCTAGAAAATTATTGCCCGTAGATCGGCGTGGTGGTGGCATCTTTTGCGTGGCGCTGTCATCATTGTTATCCACAGTGTCAACGGAATTTACACGTCTAATGCGTACTTTCGCCGTCTTCCTTGGCCTTTTCTCCGACGACTCACTACCCCTCTCGTCGCACGAAGAGTACATCTCGGATTGTACCTCCGAACCGCTCACACACGATACATCCGAGAAATGCTTTTTTGGCGTAGACGCCATCGTCCTCATTGGTAAAAACCAATCCAGCTAAACCTAAACTCAAAAAGTTACAAAAATAAAAACAAAAACAGCAAAGACACAGACAAATACTAAAAACAAAAAATAAACTTACCAAAAAACCAGCGAAGTCACACAACAAAATACCAAGGTAACAACCTTTGCTAAAGCGCCACCTATAGACGTTTAGCAAAAGCACACACAATAATACCAAGGTATCAACCACTGCTGAAACGCCACCTATAGGCGTTTAGCAAAAACACACAACAATAGTAGCGAGGTAACAACCCTTGCTAAAGCGCCACCTATAGGCGTATAGCAAAAGCACACGGACTAAACTCACAGACACAAACAATATAAAAACAGCACTCTCACTATAAAATAAATACAGAGAATACTTCAACCAATCGGAAGCAAGAGCACAAAAGTCTCTTGCTTGTACTCAAAACACCCTTATTTTATGAATAGCCAGAGCAAGGCACTGACCAATCACAAAATTAACACACAAAAAACACTAGATGCCGAGCTATAGAGAGCAAGGCAAAGAGCACAACACAGCACTATTTCACTACAGTGAGAACTTTATATTTATTTAACCACAGAAGCAAGAATATAGTAATTCTTGCTAGTTCTCAAAACACCCTTATTTTATGAATAGCCAGAGCAAAGCACTGACCAATCACAAAATTAGTATGCAAAAACAAAAACACTTGATGCCGAGCTGGGGAGAGCAAGGCATAGAGCACAACACAACACTATTTTAGCAAAAACACTATATGCCAAGCTATAGAGCAAGGCAAGAGAGCACTATAAGCACTTTTTCACTTCACTATACACTTACACTTACACTTACACTTCACTATTCACTTATTTCACTTACCGCGATTTGAAAACACGTCCGCACGCTACGAAAGCTAAAAAGCAACTGAGTAGGTAGGGACAGAGAGTTGTATGGTTTTACGTGAGCACCTGCCGTTAAGGCTTAATCTCACGGCACCATACAGTGCGTAATGCATTATAAGGATGCATTACAGCGGTCAAAAATGACATCATCAAGATGTTGTTTCGATGACAAACCACAGCCACTATGATGCACCCACAAGGGGGCCTACCTCGAATTGTCAGGCCAGAGTGAAATCACCCTGGGGGCTCCCGACACCCATAGTACGGAATGTTAAACCTCTCCGATGGAAGGTCGTAACTTAGATGTTGTAAGCTACTACCAGTTGGTGCCTTATCACCCGTAGCTGGTGCCGATTAAGAGTTGATTACATATATAATCAACTCCGGGTAAACCTTCAATTTATACTGTACCAAGCTGTGAAAGTGAGGCAGCACCTCCACAGGCCTGGCACAACAGACAGACATCGTACAGACATACCAGACAGACACTCAACATCTGCTCAGACATAAAACGTCTATTTAGCCCCGATGAAAATCAGCAAAATAAAAATCTACTAAAAGAAAAAGAAAAGAAAAATATTAATAAAAGTAAATTAAAAATTTTTAAACTACATACAACATATAACCTACTTGGTGAGGAGAGAGAGTAGGTATCCTACTCACGTCCTTCCTAATACAGCCCTACGTCTTCTGAAAACCTCATTGGCAAAAGAAGCAATTGCCAAATGAGAATCCTCAGAAGATAGAACCCTACCAAATACAACATCACCCTCATGCCAATGAACTCCCATGGCATGCAAATCCCTGATATCAGAATACAGAGGACATGTACAAAGTACATGCATCCAATCTTCAACCAAAGATCCACATGCACATGCAGTGGAATCCACTCCTGTATTTCTATCATACAGAAACGCATTAAGGGAACCGTGTCCAGTCAGTAGGTACCCTAGAAAGAGAGAGAACTCGATCCCTCCTCTTTCAAAAATTTCCCTAACGTCAGGAGCAAACCTAAACGTTACTCTACCCTTGTCACTTAAGGACCATCTATCCTGCCATTTGCCTAGTGCAAATGACAAAGCCTCCCTTTTTATTTCATTCCTACTTGTGGCATTGATTGCCCAGTCATTTTCCGTTAGAGGAATTTCCCTAAGTCTTTTAAAGATAATCCCTCTCCTAATCACTTCTAAATCCAGTGGTAGAACGCCCATTAGGACTTGTAGTGCATCCGTAGATACAGTTCTACACACTGGCAGACTTGCTAACAACATTATTCTTTGACAAGAATTTACTTTCTGCCTAGCCGTAACACATCTTACTACAGTGTCATACCAGACACTTGCTGAGTGAGCAACACATGCAACGAACAATCCATTATAGATCATCCGTGCAGCCCGCTTACTCAGCCCCCAGTCACTTCTCATAACACGTCGGAGTGGTCCGACAACACCTACAATTTTATCCCTCATATTATTAATATGAGGCATAAAACTCATTCTCTCTCCCACTGATACACCTAGATACTTAATTATCCTAGCATACCGGATGGGAGCACCATTCACATGTATACTAGGATGACGATTGCAAGACAAAAAGCCCTTAAGGAGCATCATATTTGTCTTGCTCACGTTAATACCTACACCTACATTCCTACCCCAATCTGAAATTAGAGCCATCAGGTTTTCACCAGACCGCTCCAATTCCAGCCTACTGTTGCCTTCAACAATGATGAGCAGGTCATCAGCGTATGCGACACACTTACATAGCCTTTCTAGCTGTCTGAGCAGTGGATCCATCATTATGTTCCATATATATGGTCCAGAGATGGATCCCTGCGGACAGCCCCTAACTATGTCTACATTTATACAATTACTGGATCTAGCCACGCATGCTTTCCTCTCTGAAAAATAACTTTTCCAGAGAGGCATCTCCCTACATCCAAGCATACGCAACCTTTCCAGCACCCTATTCCATAAGAGACAATCAAATGCTCCTTTAAAGTCAACAAAAATGCCGAGAGCATATTTAGATACACTCCCGGCAACCATCTCTTTAACCTTTGTCCATGCGTCTTCCACACATCTACCCCGTCGGAAGCCGTACTGGCAATCAGAAAGCTGGAAACAAGATTCCAGTCTTTCAACCATTATCCTCTCCAGCACTTTTCCAAGTACTGGAAGAAGACTTATGCCACGATACGAGCTCGGATCTGTCCTTAATTTGTTCTGCGATTTTAACAGTACAGTGATACGTGCCATTTTCCATTTTACCGGAAAATAGCCCATATCCATGCACTTTGTGTAAAGGCTGTGCAGAAAGTCCGGAATGGATTTCCACATTGCCTTACACATTTCGCCCGTTAATCCATCCACACCCGGTGACCTTCTCGATTTGAGAGAGGCAACCGCATGCGAAATTTCATAACGCTCCAAGATCGGTGACTGCAGTTCATCAGTAATATTCTGATGCACTACATCCTCCGTTAATCTTGGAAATAACTGGTCCGTCAACGCTGTCATACACTCCGTCCAGGTTGTATGAACAGTGTTACCCACCGTCAATGAAGTCACATTATTATCTGACCCATAACCTCTACAAATCCTGTAGACGTCACCCCATGGGTCATCCTTATGCTCTTCAACAAACTTGTACCAATTGTCCAATTTTTCGGACAGAATTAGTCTCCTATATTCCAGTCGAGCTATCTGATATGTCTCTTTGAGCTGTTCCAAATTACCAGAATTATTTCTTCTAGCTCTTTGGTACAACCCTCTACAATGTCGCACTTGAATACGTTTTAGCGTTAGCTGAGGTGTCCACCACGACACTCTCCGACAGCCCTTACGGGATCTGCCGAGAAATGCGTCATTGACATTCCCAACTAAGCCAGTCACTGTCTCTACCTGCCCATCAATATTATCCAGCGAAAAATCCTCCAATGAAATATTGGAAAATTTTTCCCTAATTTTGGACGAATAGGTGTTCCAATTAACACCTAACGTCCGCCATTTCTTAATAAACTCTACACTATCCCTACTACTACTTAAATTACTTATCCTAACCACAATAGGATTGTGGTCGGATAATCCACTGCCATTGAAGACATTCCAATCGAAATTGAAACGCCTTCTGGCAGATTCGTTAATTAAAGTCACGTCAATGTCACTGCATCCGTTCACACTAGAGAACGTATACAGTTCCGTCATTTCGTTTATGGTGTATACATTATTTGACATACACCATTCAGACATAACACTACCCCTACTCTGGACAGCATGACCGGCATGTGCCGATATTTTGCTGTGCCAGAGCATGGAAGATGCATTCGCATCCGTCCCTATCAACAGAGGAGCATTACCAGCCAAAACTAACACCCTTTTCAGGAATGTCAGATATGGCTCAATGTCCTCACTGTGTTTAAAGTACGAGGAGCACAGATAGAAACTACCAAATGCACCCTCGACACTAACACATACCCCCCAATCACTGGAGCAGACTAACACACAGTCCAAATTGTCATCATTAATTACAATTGCAGAATTGCATCTTTTATCTGCAAACCTTTTCATAAAGGCCGGCAGAGCCACAGGTTTGCCATATTTTTCATATGGCTCCTGAAGCAATGCAATCCTGCAATTATGCTCTGTCATTACCTGTCCTATTTCTGCCATAGCAGCTTCTCCCCGACCACAATTCAGCTGCAGCACATTAATGATGTGAGAATTCATCATCATTAATGTCTTGCAACTTTCCTATCCACAATCGCTCTATATGTCGGACATGCCGACGATAACATTAAATGATCGGCAGGCCGACCATAAAATGCACAATTCCTGCATTTAAGGCTGTTTGGACAACCTTTCACCATATGTCCAGCCTCCCCACACCTTCTACACACAGAAGCCTTCGCCTTGCAATTCCTAACCAGGTGGTCAAATGACAGGCACCTGTAGCAACCTGTCACCTGATCCTGGGGGAAAACACGGAACGAAAACCACTTTACGTAGATGCGTCCTACTTCCGTCATCTGTTTAATTACATCGGTTGTGCCCTCTAATATGACATCAACCGATTTTCCCTGTGTTCCTGTCCACGGTTTGGACGGGATACTTACGCCTTTCTTGAAATCCTCAAAGGATTTGAAGGCATTCTTTAAATTGAGCTCATAGAGCTCCGACATAAATTCGTCAGGGGTGATAAGAGGCTCCACCCCTTTAATGACGACCCTAGGTTTAGGTGGCCGATTTTTGGCCACTTCCAGACCCACCTCATTAAATTTTTTATTTTTTAATATTTTTTCCCTTTCGGAAACAGACCTGGTGCGTATGATCGCACCACCTTTCTTGATGGGTTTAAGGTCATGGACCCTAACACCCAAAGTCGGACAGACCTCCTTGGTCACCTTGTTGACTACCTCAACAGGGGAAGCCGGAGTCTTCGACTTGACAACTACGGCGAAAGTTTCCACCGCCTTTTTCTGCATTATTGCTGGCCCTTTTACTCCACCAGCAACAGAGCCAGCAATAGGAGCAATATTCGGAACCCTATTCTCCAATCGACCTTTCAGAAACGAATTCCCTATTATTAAATCTAATAATAGAGACTCATACTCCGTGGCCATGTTGACTAGTGCCCTAGTATCTTCTCTGTCTACCAGCTTAAACGCAATTTCATGCATTTTCCCCGTTAATGCTCTCATTTTATCAACATCGCCATCACTTTTTTACCCCCTTTTTTGGCACCTTTGCCACAACCGGAGGAGGCATAATAAGACTGTCCGTTCGTTCAGTTTCCACTTCTTTGTCCTTCTGTCCAGTCTTTTTCCCCTTATCCACCATTTCTTTCTCTGTCTGCTCTTTATTATCTTCCTTTCTCTTACTTTTCCTAAATTTCTTCCCACTGGAATCTTCCCCCGAAGATCCAGTCTTTATCCTCTTTTTCCCTAGCTTTATCTTCCTAGGGCTGGGATCCCCACTGAGGAACTCATCCTCAGTGGTGCCCACCATCTCTAAATCCGAATTCATATACTAATAAAAGATTTAATAATATATGCAATTATAAAATATATATAAAATAATATAATTTTAATTATAAGTATAAATATATAAAATTAATAAAACAACTCACCCGAGTCCTTTCCAATGCACCACGTAGTCCAAATTCCTCCTTTGCACCACCTAAAATCACTAAAAACACTAAAAATAACAATTTCACAAAAACGCCTAATCAACAAAAAATCACTAAAAAACAACACTCTATTTTTAATAGTCCCTATGGCGTATGAGTGCCAAACAATTGTATTGCCGACGGCAAAAACACAAGGAAATTATGTGTTTTGCCGACGGTAAAACACAAATTTTACAACAAACACAAGCGAATTTAATTTATCCGCGCACAGAATTTACGTTCGAACACTTCAAAAATAAACACAGAATGCGTAGGTAGGGACATAAAGATAAGGTTTTACGTGTGCTCCTGCCGTGGAGGCTTAATCACACGGCATCTCAAGCCGAAGCTCAGATGCAGGGGAAAGATATGCGCTTCCCAACGCCCCGTTAGGTACCGATATAGGAGCCATATGGTAAGGATATGGACTCCACTCCTCGGTGGGGAGGTTAAAAACCTACTCTCTCCCTGTTAAGGGGAAATCACATCCACCACGATGCTCCCACAAGGGGGCCTACCTCAATATGCTAGCAGGAACAAGTTCCTGGGGCTCTAGCATCCCGTGGTACCAGCAATAGGTTCCTGGGTCGAACCGCGTATTCCACTAGGAGGAATACTACCAGTGTAAGACCTTACATCTCCGGACTGGTCACCAAAAAGAATGCCGCAGCTGAAAAACGGGAAAAATATATTAGTAAATGATAAAAATAAGAAATAGATAAAATTAAAAAGAAAAAGATAAAAACTTAAGCCGCAACAAAAACTGAAAAGGGAAAAAATATATTAATAAATGAACATAAAAGATAAAAATTATGCCGGTAATTGTAGGGCACACACTTATACTGCCAACATTATTGGCAATGTAGAGTACACACCCAGACCACCGGCATGATAAAAATAATGGGCAAAGCAAGAGTATATTTGATATATATCCAAGTTTGCCTAAGTAAAATAAAAAGTATAATAAACAATATATAACAATAATAATTAAATAATGAAATAATGAAATGAAAAAATAAATAAATAAAATAATATATTTTTCCGCCGGTATTAATCAGTCAGACTAGGCCGACTCACAAGTGTCCGACGTTTTTCAAAAACTAATTTGGCAAATCTGCCAAAATTATCAAAATATTCCTTTTTACAAGGAATCTTCGTAAAGTCAAATACCCCGTTAACCTCTCGTATACCCATGCCTTGTAGGTTTCTATATTCCGAGTAGTTGGTACATGTACATAATACATGCATCCAGTCCTCGGAGAGAAATCCACAAGTGCATGCACTTGAGGCAACACCAGTATTACGTCTGTATAAGAAGTCATTAAATGACCCATGTCCAGTCAGAAAGAATCCTTGGTATAATGTGAATGTAAAATTAACATTCTCTACTACCAAGGAAACTTTGGATATGAACCTATACGTTACTCTGCCATTAACACTGTTATCCCATCTAGATTGCCATCTAGAGAGAGCAGCATCAAGTAGCAGAGTTTTCATTTTTGGCGGACTAACTATTTGCCTACTGGCTTCTGGCCAGTCATCGTCATCCAAGTTATAATTTCTTTTAATTTTAAATGATATTGCACGGCGTTTAGCCTCAATATCTAATGGCACAGCACCCATTAATACTTGCAAAGCATCAGTGGATACTGTACAACAGACGGGAATACATGCTAAAAGCATTATTCTTTGACACATAAGCAATTTTTGCCTATATCTGTCAGTCGATACGGACGAATACCAAATGCTTGCTCCATATGTGGCGCAAGCAACAAGTAACCCATTGTATATTCGCCGAGTAGCTGTTCTACTTAGACCCCAGTCTTTTCGAAGTACTCGGCGAATCATCCCTACTAAACCAGTGATTTTATCCCTCATTGCAATAATATGAGGGAGGAAACACATTCGTTCGGACATATTTATACCTAAGTATCTGACCTCTGAGACATATCTCAGAGGCCGATCATTCAACCTAACACTTGGATGACGATTTTGTGATAATCTGCCTTTAAGCAGCATCATCACTGTCTTGTCGACTGATATGCCGACACCAACACTATCTCCCCAACTCCTAACAATCCCTAGCAACTCACTACTTTTCCGTTCTATTTCGGAACGGGATTCACCCTCGACCATCAATAGCAAATCATCCGCATATGCACAACACTTGACAGATCGCTCTAGATCCTTTAACAGGGAATCCATCATTATGTTCCATATATATGGACCACAGATGGATCCCTGCGGACAGCCGCGAACAACATCTGCTGTTATGGTATCATTTGATCCAACAACGCAAGCTTTTCTGCCGGTAAAATAGCTCTTCCAAAGGGCCATTTCGCGACATCCAATCATGCGAAGTCGTACCAAAACCTCATTCCACAGCAGATTGTCAAATGCCCCTTTGTAATCGACAAATACACCAAGGATGTATTTGCTATTACTCTGGGAAACAGTGCGTTTTACGTATGTCCAAGCGTCTTCTACACTACGACCACTCCTAAACCCATATTGTGAGGTGGAAAGTTGAATATTCATATCTCTATGAAGTCTTTCCACCATCACCCTTTCTAATACTTTCCCTAGCACTGGTAAGAGACTAATGCCCCTATATGAACTAGGGTCAGTTCTGTCCTTGTTCTGCGATTTCAGAAGTATAGTGACACGTGCTACTTTCCACTGTTGCGGAAAATAACCAGTGTCAATACACTTTGAGTAAAGGCTGTGCAGAAAATCCGGTATGGATTTCCACAAGGCCTTCACCATTTCGCCCGTCATTCCATCCACACCAGGAGACTTTCTCGATTTGAGTAAAGCCACCGCGTGCAAGATTTCATGGCGTTCCAGGGATGGAGGAGGCGGTAAATCCCCAAAATCTGGGGAATTCGCCACGCTCTGCAATCCCGGGAAGAACTGTTTCGTCAGTGCTGTAATGCTGTCCTTCCACGTAGTCATAATGTTGTTGCCAACACGGATACCGGACACGTCTAATACACGGAATTTGCCACGGCAGATCTTGTATACATCCCCCCAGGGATTATCACTATCCGCCGTGACGAATTGCTGCCAATCTTCCAGTTTGGTTCGTATAATCAGACTTTTATATAACCTCAACGATTGTCTATAAATTTCCCTAAGTCGTTCAGTATCTTCAGAGCCAGCTCTACGAGCTCTCTGAAACCTACACCTATTTCTCCTAACAGTTCGCCTTACTTGATTAAGTTGAGGCGACCACCATCTCACCCCCCGGCGAGTTGTCTTGCGACATCTGCCGAGGAACGAGTCACTGATCGACTCAACCGTTTCCCTAACAGTAATGATCTGTTGGTCAATGGCCGAGCCCTCAAAATCTCTAAAATGAATTGATGCAAAGGCATCAGTAATGAGTACACTGAACGCATCCCAATTAGCTCCGGCAGTTCGCCATCGCTTAATACGTTCAATGTACTCGTTATTATTATCATCGGACGTGCTATAAAAACCAATACTTATTGGATTGTGGTCGCTAATACCACAATCCCTAATAATGTTCCACCTGAAATTAAAACGGGTTAGAGCAGAATTATTACAGAAGGTCACGTCAATGTCACTTGTACCTCTTGGTCCGTCAAAGGTATACAAATCGCTTGGCTCGTTTAAGACATGTAGGTTCCTAGAAACTACATATTCGGACAAAACGTATCCTCTATCTAGCGCAGTATTTCTGGCGTGGCCAGAAATTTTACTATGCCAGAGGGCCGAGGATGCATTGGCATCTACTCCAATTATCACTGGAGTGTTGCCAACTATATCAATCACTCTATCTATAAAGGATAGATACGGACTAATTGCCTCGCTAAACTTGAAGTAACTAGAGCAGAGGAAAATATTTCCAAATGCTCCAGTTACATTCACTAGGACACCTAAATCAGTAGCTAAAATGCAAACACAATCCAAGCTATTGTCGTTGATTACAATAGCAGAATTGCACCTTGCATCCGCGAAAATTCGCATATAGCCAGGCAGCCCTCTGACTTGGCCAGAGAAACTATATGGCTCCTGCAATAATGCAATTCTACTATTGTTTTTCGTCATAGTCTGTCCAAGTTCGGCCATAACTGCCGAACATCCCCTACAATTAAGTTGTAAACAACTTACCATCTTAATGCCTTGCTGCAGCCCTAGCCTCCAGGCTCCTGTAAATCGGGCTTGCCGATGACAGCATAAGATGATCAGCCTTTAGCCCCCTAAAGGCACAATTCCTGCAGTGGATGTTGTTAGTGCAGGCGCGCATTTAATGACCTTCGCCACCACATCTACGGCAGATACTTCCTTTAACCCTGCAATCCTTAACCCTATGGTCGAAGGAGAGGCATCTGTAGCATCCAGGAACGACGTCAATTTCGTGTACTCTGAACGAGAACCACTTAGAGTACACACGGCCAACCTCAAGAAGTTTATCGGTAATTTCAGCAGTGCCCTCGATTATTACGTCCATCGTTTTGTTCGCACTGGCTTCCCACGGCTTGCTGACCAGGGTGACCATTTTTTTGAAGACCTCAAACGAGCTACATGTGCTTTCGAGGTTCATCTCAAATAAATCTTTCATAAATTCATCGGGGGTAATCTGGGCATGTACCCCTTTAATTAACAATCTTTTACCCTTTTCCTTGTTGGGTGCAATCTTCAGACCGGCCTCGGAGAATTTAGTATTCTTAACGAGCTTATCCCTCTCAGCAATGGATGGAGTCCGTATTACAGCACCACCTTTCTTAATGGGCTTGACATCGTGCACCCGCACGCCCAGAGATGGTCCAACTTCTTTCATCACCTTTTTCACAATAGCCTCGGGGGTGTCTTCAGGCGTATTGCTTGAAACAACAGCCGACCAGGTTTGCACAGGCGGCTTCAGTAGCGATTTTGGTGCCGCTACAACAGCAGTGGGAGCAACTTTTGGGATCGTCGGCTTGACACTCTCCATCACATCAAGCCTACCTTTTAGCCGGGAATTCTCCTCCGCCATCTTCATTATTAAAGCCTCGTACTGGCTGCTAATATCGATGAGTTTTCTCACCGAGCTCTTCTTAACGCTGTCATCGTTGAAAATGACATCATTAAAGGCTCCGGTGATGGCCTTCATTTCCTCTGTGATACTTACAGAGGTGGTCTTTTTGATCTTTACCACCTTCTTCGTTTTGACGACCTTGGTGGCATCGTCGGTTACTGCAGCAGTCACCTTTTCCTTTTTTTTGGCTTTCGTGGTGGCAGCTTCATTTTCGCTAGCAAGCGCTACTTTTACCTCATCATCAGCGCTGCTACTTTTGGACACCTTCTTCTTCTTCTTACTTGCAATAGGGGCTTTCATCATCCCCTCTCTTGCTGGCTCGCTGTCACTAGAATCTGATGATTCCGCCTGTGTCCTCTTTGAAGGACGCTGCATCTTCAGTACACTGTTCACTTTTTTCTCTATTTTCTCTATTTTCACTTTTTTCACTTTTTTTTAACTTTTTCACTTTTAACTTTTCACTTTCAGTTTTTATAAAAATTTTATTGTCTACCTCAAAAGGATTTTTATTATTTCACACACAATTTTTATGATGGCAGGTAACTACCAACCGTTATAAAATTCACAATTTAACACAAAAAGGTCACTTGACAGCAGGTAGCTGTTCACACCACTATTCACTTTTCACACTTTTTTATAGAAAGATCTGTTTTTATTATCAGCAGGTAGCCGTTGAACGTTATAAAATCTTTTGCAGCACAATTTATGTACTTAGGTACAAAAAATTTACAGCACACAGTTTATAGTTGAAAAAACACTTTTGGAAAGCACAAAAATAAAACGCCACTAGTTTAGATACGCGTAAACACGACCGTTCACATCGAATGCTAAAAAGCAACTGAGTAGGTAGGGACAGAGAGTTGTATGGTTTTACGTGAGCACCTGCCGTTAAGGCTTAATCTCACGGCACCATACAGTGCGTAATGCATTATTAGGATGCATTACAGCGGTCAAAAATGACATCATCAAGATGTTGTTTCGATGACAAACCACAGCCACTATGATGCACCCACAAGGGGGCCTACCTCGAATTGTCAGGCCAGAGTGAAATCACCCTGGGGGCTCCCGACACCCATAGTACGGAATGTTAAACCTCTCCGATAGAAGGTCGTAACTTAGATGTTATAAGCTACTACCAGTTGGTGCCTTATCACCCGTAGCTGGTGCCGATTAAGAGTTGATTACATATATAATCAACTCCGGGTAAACCTTCAATTTATACTGTACCAAGCTGTGAAAGTGAGGCAGCACCTCCACAGGCCTGGCACAACAGACAGACATCGTACAGATATACCAGACAGACACTCAACATCTGCTCAGACATAAAACGTCTATTTAGCCCCGATGAAAATCAGCAAAATAAAAATCTACTAAAAGAAAAAGAAAAGAAAAATATTAATAAAAGTAAATTAAAAATTTTTAAACTACATACAACATATAACCTACTTGGTGAGGAGAGAGAGTAGGTACCCTACTCACGTCCTTCCTAATACAGCCCTACGTCTTCTGAAAACCTCATTGGCAAAAGAAGCAATTGCCAAATGAGAATCCTCAGAAGATAGAACCCTACTAAATACAACATCACCCTCATGCCAATGAACTCCCATGGCATGCAAATCCCTGATATCAGAATACAGAGGACATGTACAAAGTACATGCATCCAATCTTCAACCAAAGATCCACATGCACATGCAGTGGAATCCACTCCTGTATTTCTATCATACAGGAACGCATTAAGGGAACCGTGTCCAGTCAGTAGGTACCCTAGAAAGAGAGAGAACTCGATCCCTCCTCTTTCAAAAATTTCCCTAACGTCAGGAGCAAACCTAAACGTTACTCTACCCTTGTCACTTAAGGACCATCTATCCTGCCATTTGCCTAGTGCAAATGACAAAGCCTCCCTTTTTATTTCATTCCTACTTGTGGCATTGATTGCCCAGTCATTTTCCGTTAGAGGAATTTCCCTAAGTCTTTTAAAGATAATCCCTCTCCTAATCACTTCTAAATCCAGTGGTAGAACGCCCATTAGGACTTGTAGTGCATCCGTAGATACAGTTCTACACACTGGCAGACTTGCTAGCAACATTATTCTTTGACAAGAATTTACTTTCTGCCTAGCCGTAACACATCTTACTACAGTGTCATACCAGACACTTGCTGAGTGAGCAACACATGCAACGAACAATCCATTATAGATCATCCGTGCAGCCCGCTTACTCAGCCCCCAGTCACTTCTCATAACACGTCGGAGTGGTCCGACAACACCTACAATTTTATCCCTCATATTATTAATATGAGGCATAAAACTCATTCTCTCTCCCACTGATACACCTAGATACTTAATTATCCTAGCATACCGGATGGGAGCACCATTCACATGTATACTAGGATGACGATTGCAAGACAAAAAGCCCTTAAGGAGCATCATATTTGTCTTGCTCACGTTAATACCTACACCTACATTCCTACCCCAATCTGAAATTAGAGCCATCAGGTTTTCACCAGACCGCTCCAATTCCAGCCTACTGTTGCCTTCAACAATGATGAGCAGGTCATCAGCGTATGCGACACACTTACATAGCCTTTCTAGCTGTCTGAGCAGTGGATCCATCATTATGTTCCATATATATGGTCCAGAGATGGATCCCTGCGGACAGCCCCTAACTATGTCTACATTTATACAATTACTGGATCCAGCCACGCATGCTTTCCTCTCTGAAAAATAACTTTTCCAGAGAGGCATCTCCCTACATCCAAGCATACGCAACCTTTCCAGCACCCTATTCCATAAGAGACAATCAAATGCTCCTTTAAAGTCAACAAAAATGCCGAGAGCATATTTAGATACACTCCCGGCAACCATCTCTTTAACCTTTGTCCATGCGTCTTCCACACATCTACCCCGTCGGAAGCCGTACTGGCAATCAGAAAGCTGGAAACAAGATTCCAGTCTTTCAACCATTATCCTCTCCAGCACTTTTCCAAGTACTGGAAGAAGACTTATGCCACGATACGAGCTCGGATCTGTCCTTAATTTGTTCTGCGATTTTAACAGTACAGTGATACGTGCCATTTTCCATTTTACTGGAAAATAGCCCATGTCCATGCACTTTGTGTAAAGGCTGTGCAGAAAGTCCGGAATGGATTTCCACATTGCCTTACACATTTCGCCCGTTAATCCATCCACACCCGGTGACCTTCTCGATTTGAGAGAGGCAACCGCATGCGAAATTTCATAACGCTCCAAGATCGGTGACTGCAGTTCATCAGTAATATTCTGATGCACTACATCCTCCGTTAATCTTGGAAATAACTGGTCCGTCAACACTGTCATACACTCCGTCCAGGTTGTATGAACAGTGTTACCCACCGTCAATGAAGTCACATTATTATCTGACCCATAACCTCTACAAATCCTGTAGACGTCACCCCATGGGTCATCCTTATGCTCTTCAACAAACTTGTACCAATTGTCCAATTTTTCGGACAGAATTAGTCTCCTATATTCCAGTCGAGCTATCTGATATGTCTCTTTGAGCTGTTCCAAATTACCAGAATTATTTCTTCTAGCTCTTTGGTACAACCCTCTACAATGTCGCACTTGAATACGTTTTAGCGTTAGCTGAGGTGTCCACCACGACACTCTCCGACAGCCCTTACGGGATCTGCCGAGAAATGCGTCATTGACATTCCCAACTAAGCCAGTCACTGTCTCTACCTGCCCATCAATATTATCCAGCGAAAAATCCTCCAATGAAATATTGGAAAATTTTTCCCTAATTTTGGACGAATAGGTGTTCCAATTAACACCTAACGTCCGCCATTTCTTAATAAACTCTACACTATCCCTACTACTACTTAAATTACTTATCCTAACCACAATAGGATTGTGGTCAATAATAATACATGTGAAAAATGTCAAAAGTTTGTTTGCGGAAAATGTACATATAAAAAGATTGCCACTTTCATTTGCATAAAATGTTCAAATAATAATGCTTAAATTATTTTTTTCCTAGTAAAATAGCTTGTTATAAACCTGTAAATAATATAAAAAATATTAAAAATTAATTTAAAAAAAAATTCTTTGCATATTAGTTATTCTTATACAAAGCAGTCATTTTGACTGCTTTCAGTCTATTTAGGTATATACAAAGCTTCCGTCTTTCTAGTGTTAAAAATACATCATTTTTTGTTAGCTGTTGTTTGCGGCTTCACCTGCGTGGAATTCGGTTATCTCGCGAGATAAAACGTTGCCTATGCCCAAAATCCTCTCCAGAATTTAGTGATGTATCTGGAGTGGTATCCACACATGCCATTGTCAGATATCAGATTTCCCTACTATTTAAATATTGTGAAATACTTATTGTGAATACTTAATTTCTTAATTGGCAATATTACTATCAATGGTGGGTATAAAAAGGGGTTATAGTGACATAAGTACAATAGTTGGACATATGGTCTCGCGAAGTTTTTTGTAGATATTGATATGTTCTATAATATTGTAGAATAATTTTTTTACACTTTGGGTTAGTAATAGTAGGAATGTCCAGGGATACCCAAAATTTTTTGGCAATAAATATAGCCTATGTTACTCAGTGATAATGTAGCTTTCTAATAGCGAAAATATTTTTGAAATCGGTCCAGTAGTTTTTGAGTTTACTCGTTACATACAAAAATACAAATCTTTCCTCTTTATAATATTATTAGTATAGATAATGTCCAAATACTTTTATTGTATTTATAATATAAATATTAACTTGTGAAAATTATTTATATCAAATTTTTGTTTAAACATCACATTATCTACTATTTCTTGTTAAAGTTTTTTTCCCATCAACATTGTGGTTAAAACATACCGTCATTTTTTATATTTTTTCCATACAATATAAAAATATATGTATGGTATTTATATAAGATTTTAATATTAAATTGTATAAAACATCCAAATCAATTTTGTGTTCACCCTTTGCCATAGTTTCGCGAAAAACTAAAAATACTAGTAAGCTTTTTATAAAAAAAAGTTAATTTGTATAAACATTTTTATCAAATTATTGTCATCAATTCATAAAACATCACAATGACTCCTTATAGTATTAAATTTTTAAAAAACACACTATTATTTCCTAAATTTTTTTTTTTTTTTTTTTACAATGCAAAAAAATACTTGTACGATATTTATATATAAATATTAACGTTATGTTTAAAACATTACATTAATTAGTTCATCACATATCACTTCACTACTACTTCTTATATTAACTCTTTGCTTGCTGCATCATAATATTATTATGCGTATTATTTATATTATATTTTTATCGTATTTATATAAATATACAATATATTTATAATATATAATAATAATTATATATATTATCGAATCGAATTATATGATATATTGTATAAAAATGGCGTCACTAATTAGATGACGAAACAATTGAAACATTTCATGATTAAAATTTTTTTTTACATTTATAATAATATATTGTAATATTAATATAATATAATATTTGGCGTCTCTAGTTAGATGACGAAACAATTGAAACATTTCATGATTAAAATTTTTTTTTACATTTATAATAACATATTGTAATATTAATATAATATAATATTTGGCGTCACTAGTTAGATGACGAAACAATTGAAACATTTCATGATTACAATTTTTTTTTACATTTATAATAACATATTGTAATATTAATATAAATATAATATTTGGCGTCACTAGTTAGATGACGAAACAATTGAAACATTTCATGATTAAAATTTTTTTTTACATTTATAATAATATATTGTAATATTAATATAATATAATATTTGGCGTCACTAGTTAGATGACGAAACAATTGAAATATTTAATGATTACAATTTTTTTTTACATTTATAATAACATATTGTAATATTAATATAAATATAATATTTGGCGTCACTAGTTAGATGACGAAACAATTGAAACATTTAATGTTTACAATTTTTTTTTACATTTATAATAATATATTGTAATATTAATATAAATATAATATTTGGCGTCACTAGTTAGATGACGAAACAATTGAAACATTTCATGATTAAAATTTTTTTTTACATTTATAATAATATATTGTAATATTAATATAAATATAATATTTGGCGTCACTAGTTAGATGACGAAACAATTGAAACATTTAATGATTACAATTTTTTTTTACATTTATAATAACATATTGTAATATTAATATAATATAATATTTGGCGTCACTAGTTAGATGACGAAACAATTGAAACATTTAATGATTACAATTTTTTTTTACATTTATAATAACATATTGTAATATTAATATAAATATAATATTTGGCGTCACTAGTTAGATGACGAAACAATTGAAACATTTCATGATTAAAATTTTTTTTTACATTTATAATAATATATTGTAATATTAATATAAATATAATATTTGGCGTCACTAGTTAGATGACGAAACAATTGAAACATTTAATGATTACAATTTTTTTTTACATTTATAATAACATATTGTAATATTAATATAATATAATATTTGGCGTCACTAGTTAGATGACGAAACAATTGAAACATTTAATGATTACAATTTTTTTTTTACATTTATAATAATATATTGTAATATTAATATAATATAATATTTGGCGTCACTAGTTAGATGACGAAACAATTGAAACATTTCATGATTAAAATTTTTTTTTACATTTATAATAATATATTGTAATATTAATATAAATATAATATTTGGCGTCACTAGTTAGATGACGAAACAATTGAAACATTTCATGATTAAAATTTTTTTTTACATTTATAATAACATATTGTAATATTAATATAAATATAATATTTGGCGTCACTAGTTAGATGACGAAACAATTGAAACATTTAATGTTTACAATTTTTTTTTACATTTATAATAATATATTGTAATATTAATATAAATATAATATTTGGCGTCACTAGTTAGATGACGAAACAATTGAAACATTTCATGATTAAAATTTTTTTTTACATTTATAATAATATATTGTAATATTAATATAAATATAATATTTGGCGTCACTAGTTAGATGACGAAACAATTGAAACATTTAATGATTACAATTTTTTTTTACATTTATAATAACATATTGTAATATTAATATAATATAATATTTGGCGTCACTAGTTAGATGACGAAACAATTGTGAAAAAACATATAATATATTTATTTCATTAATATATTATATATATAATATAATATATTTGTATAAGAAACGATAATTTATATAAATATCGAATCATCAAGCTAAGGATGAGCTTCAGTGGATCGCAGTATGGCAGCTGCTCTTCCGCTTACAACACCTTGCCCGTTACAAAAGTCGTTTACAATTGATTCTAGGCATTGCTATTGTATTAAATAATGTTTTTATATGTAACTAACGCGGCGTGCAGGTGATCGAATCCTCCCGTACTTGTTATGTTACAAATAACATTAGCATCACATTTATTATTGTCGCCCATCATCATAAATGATGAACTTTAAATAGTTTAAAAGCTATACAATGCAATTGCCCCATTTTTATCATTGCAGTCCAGCTCGGATACGACCTTAGAGGCGTTCAGGCATAATCCAACGGACGTAGCGTCATACCACTGTTCGCTCGAACAAGTATTGTGCCATTGGTCCGTACCTGCGGTTCCTCTCGTACTACGCAGGAATGCTGTCGCAACAACGTTTTTGTCATCAATAGGGTAAAACTAACCTGTCTCACGACGGTCTAAACCCAGCTCACGTTCCCTTGTATGGGTGAACAATCCAACGCTTGGTGAATTTTGCTTCACAATGACAGGAAGAGCCGACATCGAAGGATCAAAAAGCGACGTCGCTATGAACGCTTGGCCGCCACAAGCCAGTTATCCCGGTGGTAACTTTTCTGACACCTCTTGTTAAAAACTCATTAAACCAAAAGGATCGATAGGCCGAGCTTTTGCTGTCCCTGTGTGTACTGAACACCGAGATCAAGTCAGCATTTGCCCTTTTGCTCTATGTGTGGTTTCTGTCCGCACTGAGCTGGCCTTGGGACACCTCCGTTATTATTTGAGAGATGTACCGCCCCAGTCAAACTCCCTACCTGGCAATGTCCTTGAATTGGATCATACCTGAGTATAGGGAGTTATACCAAATTTTAAATATTAATAAATAACATTATAAAAATATTATCATCTCATTAAAATCTGTTTACAATTATATAACAAACTCTTAGTACTTTGATCAAGAAGCTTGCATCAAAACCCAATACCATAAGATATATATGAAAATATACCCGTGTAATGGCTAGATAATGATACACGTTCCACTTAATCAAGTAAGTAAGGAAACAATAAGAGTAGTGGTATTTCATTGGCGATAAAAGGTCCCCAATTTGCATTGAGGTGTCCATATTATCTCCCACTTATTCTACACCTCCTATGTCTCCTTACACTGCCAGATTAGAGTCAAGCTCAACGGGGTCTTCTTTCCCCGCTGATTTTTCCAAGCCCGTTCCCTTGGCTGTGGTTTCGCTAGAGAGTAGGTAGGGACAGAAGAATAATTAAAGTTTAACGTGGACACCTGCCGTGAAGGCTTAATTCCACGGCGCCGTAAAGGCACAAAGTGAATTTCAGTTAAGTAAGCCTAGCTGAAATTCAAGAAAACCATATGAGAGCATATTGTAAGGATATGCCCTCCCCCATGGAAAGGTTGAGGCCTCTCATACCTCTGCCAGAAATTGGCAACGGTTGCAAAGCAACATCACCCGTGAAGGATGATAAACCACAGCCACCACGATACTCCCACTAGGGGGCCTACCTCACTTGCCGGGCCAGAGTGAACTCCGGGGGCTCCCGGCATCCCGTGGTACCAGAATTAAGTCTCCGGTCGAACCTCGTAACTCACAGATGGAAAAGAGTTACTCCCAGTTAGTGCCTTACACACCACGTACTGGTAACCGTTTAGAAAAAGTGCGATTGATTATAGAAATGTGGCTCAATCGCACCCCCGCAAGGATATAATATCCAAATACACTGTTATCGGCAAAATGTGAGGGTTTTTACCAATAATAGTGCTTGCGGTCAGAAACTAAGCCTCTGGTGGGGCGCCGTAAGCAAAAGGCTTACTACCAGTGGATAGTGAACTGGTGGCCAGGAAAGGACGTACATACATTGTTAAGCATCAAGCATGAACAGACAGCGGAGCTGGAAAGAAAAGAAAACAATGATAATTAAAATAAATGTATAAATATAAGTATAAAAAAAAAAAAAAAAAAAAAAAAAAAAAAAAAAAAAAAAAAAAAAAAAAAAAAAACTGCCTTAATCCTCATTACGCATACGACGTCTTCTTGTAAAAACATTACGCGCAAATTGGTCCATACTCCTCATCGCTTCATTGGAATTTGCAACACCGCTGACATCATATGTTCCGTTTCTCATCGTTATGTTCATCGCATCCAAATTTCGTATATCGGCGTAAAGCGGACAACTACATAAAACGTGGATCCAATCCTCAGATATATAGCCGCATGAACAACTGCTGCTTTCGCTTAATGTTCTCTTATAAAGAAAAGCATTTAGCGAACCATGTCCAGTAAGCAAAAATCCTTGGAACAGGGAAAACTCTATGTCTCGTCGACCAACCGTAGGGATAAAATTATAGGTTGCTCTTCCGTTATTTGTCGATTCCCATCTATCTTGCCAAATGGATATGGCATGATTTAGTAGCATCTCTTTTTGTTTGCTGACGCTTGCTTGTGTTAATCCCGGAATATTCCAGTCATTTGTTCCGAATTGTATGCCTTTACGAATTTTAAAGGCCATAGCGCGGCGAATCACTTCCAGATCGATAGGAAGGGCACCCATTAGCACTTGTAGGGCATCAGTAGAAACGGTGTGGCATACCGGCAGACATCCTAGGAGAATTACACGCTGACAAGAATATAACTTTTGTCGGCCGCAGACAGTCGTTGCATAGTCGTACCATACAGAGGCGCCATATGTTATGCAGGATAGAAAAAGACCATTATATATAACACGGACAGCTCGTTTACTCAGACCCCATTCTGATTTAAGTACTCTGCGCAGCATTCCTATAGTATTCTCTAAACGGTCACGTAGTGTAGCAACATGCGGTGAGAAATTCATTCTTTCCCTCATCGTAATGCCCAGATATTTAACCTCCGTTACACTTGTCAGACGCGTTCCATTCATTGTTATGGCGGGCAATCGTTCGGCATTCAGTCTACCCTTGAGCATCATGGTGACTGTTTTGTCTAAAGCGATATCCACTCCAACGCTGTTACCCCATTCGTACACGGTTTGCATGGCAGCTCGACCTTTATTCTCCAGATCTGATCTCGATCGTCCTTCTATCAGTATTAGTAGGTCATCGGCATACGCCGAACACTTGTAATTGCGATCAAGTTGTTTCAGTAGCGAATCCATCATTAGATTCCATATAAACGGACCACATATAGAACCTTGCGGACATCCACGAACGACATTAACGGTGATAGAAGCATTGGCACCAACCGTGCAAGCCCGTCTATCGCAAAAATAGCTGCGCCAAAGTGCGCATTCACGACAGCCGACCTCTTGTAATTTCTGCAGAACGCGATCCCATCTCAGATAATCAAACGCGCCCTTGAAGTCGACAAAAATGCCGAGGACATACTTGCTGCTGCTTTGCCGGACGACAGTTTTCACTTTCAGCCAGGCATCCTCAGTACAAAGGCCTTTGCGGAAACCAAATTGACTGCCGCTCAATTCTATATTCATATCATTGAGCAGCCGTTCGACCATTATTCTCTCCAGTATTTTTCCAAATACTGGAAGGAGACTAATGCCCCTATACGACCTAGGGTTAGATCGCACTCTGTCACCAGGTTTCAGCAATATACTAACACGTGCTAACTTCCATTCATATGGAAAATAGCCCGCGTCAATACATTTTGCGTATAGGCTGTGCAGATGATCTGGAATAGATCGCCACACAGCCTTACACATTTCGCCAATAATACCGTCCATGCCAGGCGATTTCCTTGACCTGACTAATGAAATCGCATACGCTACTTCGCTTCGTTCTAATGCCGGTGGAACGGCTACCTCCATTATAGCCGGTTGAGGTGTATCATCTGCTAAAGCAGGAAAGAAACTATTCAGCAGCGCATGCGCACAATCAGCCCAAGAATTAAGTACACTGTCGCCAACTTGCAGACCAGATATATCCACGGTCTTCTTTTTGCCGCGGCATATGCGAAAAACGGTTCCCCACGGATCATCGCGGTTATCGGACACAAAATTACGCCAATCCTCGGTCTTGATACGGACTAACAACTTCTTATATTCCTTCAGACACGTTCTAAAGGCGGCTCTGGAGTTATCCAAATTTTCAGCATTTCTGCGCCTATCCAGCTGGTATCTTACTCTCAATCGTCTAACCTCCCTACGCTTTTCGGACAATTCAGGTGTCCACCAACCGGCGTTATTGGTAGGATTAACATTACTCCTACCCAAAAATTGGTCGTTAACCTCCCAAACGCTTTCTGTAATACTTAGCACTTGTGTGTCAGTGCTCATATTATTAAATTCCTCTACGGACAGACCAGAAAAACAATTGCTGATTTCTGCGCTATATAAATCCCAATCGACAGCAGCAACACGCCACCGTTTGAGAGTAATAGCCTCATTCTGCAGTTGTTGAAAACAGACGACAATCTTTATAGGATTGTGGTCGCTAATGCCTCCCCATTCATTAACAATTGACCAGCTATATGTGTATAACATCATAGCTGCACCGTTGGTAAACGTAACGTCAATGTCGCTATTACCGCCAGGGCCATCATAGCTGTACCATACACTAGGTTGGTTCAGTATGTTGACACCGTTAGCAATACACCATTCACTCATGATATTACCACGAGCGACGGTGGTGCGCCAACCAGACATCTTACTATACCACAGTGATGCAGAGGCATTAGCGTCCACACCAAATATTGCGGGCGTATTGCCAGCCAGTGTTAAAACATGGCTCATATACGCCAAGTATGGCTCAATATCTTCGCCATACTTAAAATAACTGGAACACAAAAATATTGTTCCAAAAATACCGACGGCAGACACACAGACACCATAATCGGATTTTGATATAACAATACAATCTACTCTAGGATTGCAAATGACAACTGCAGAATGACATCTAGCATCAGAAAATACTCTAAAATCAGTGGATAAACCCCTGACATTACCATTTACAGCGTAGGGCTCTTGAAGTAGAGCAAAACAACAGCCGGAATCGAGCAGACGCTGCCTCAAATCAAGCATTACCGCATAACTGCCATTACAGTTCGCCTGAATAATGTTGAACGCAGCCATATTAATGTCTGGCGGCAGCTCTCTCCAAAATCGCCTTGTATGTCGGACAGACGGATGACATCATAAGATGGTCGCTAGGTCGCCCCTTGAACGCGCAATTCCTACAATTCAACTCGTTTGGACAATTTCGCGATAAATGTCCAACCAGTCCACAGCGTCGGCAAACATCACCTTTAGATCTACAGTCTTTCACCATGTGGTCAAATGATAGGCATCTGAAACATACCTTCACCGGATTCTGCTCATGCACGCGGAACGAGAACCATTTAACGTACACTCTGCCAACATTAAGCATCGCTGATACTGCCTTTTCATTTCCCTCAATAATAACATCGACAGATTTATTTTCTTCAGCAGTCCACGGTTTGGATAATAGACGCACCGACTTTATGAACTCTTCCTTGGTTTTAAAACAGTCCGTCAGGTTCTGCTCGTAGATCTCATTCATCAATTCGTCCGGGGTGATCTGCGAGTGTACGCCTTTAATTGTTACCTTTGGTCCAAGGCTCTTATTTACGCTAACCTCCAGTCCAACTTCGCTGAATTTAGCGTTTTTCACTATTTTGTCCCTCTCACTTTTAGAGGGCGCACGTATAATAGCTCCACCACGTTTTATCGGCCTGATTTCATGAATGCGCACACCTAAAGCTGGCGCAACTTCCTTCGATACCTTTTTTGCAACCTCCTTCGATGATGCATCAGTGGTACTACGCACAATCGCCGACCAGGTTTCAACTGGCTTTTTATCCTCCCTCTGCGACATAGCGACGGCTTTGGTTGGCATCCTGGGTACAGCAACGGGTGCAGTTTTGGCCTGTTTCTCCAACAAGGATACTTGGCCTTTTAATTGTGCATTCTGCTCGATCAATTGCAGCAGAATTCCTTCATATTCGCTGGCAATTCCAACCAGTACAGCTACGGTATTCTTAGAGATTCCCTTCTCATGCAGTGCCTCCGTGATAAGTCGGGTTTTAACCTCGGTCATCCGATCTAGAAAATTATTGCCCGTAGATCGGCGTGGTGGTGGCATCTTTTGCGTGGCGCTGTCATCATTGTTATCCACAGTGTCAACGGAATTTACACGTCTAATGCGTACTTTCGCCGTCTTCCTTGGCCTTTTCTCCGACGACTCACTACCCCTCTCGTCGCACGAAGAGTACATCTCGGATTGTACCTCCGAACCGCTCACACACGATACATCCGAGAAATGCTTTTTTGGCGTAGACGCCATCGTCCTCATTGGTAAAAACCAATCCAGCTAAACCTAAACTCAAAAAGTTACAAAAAATAAAAACAAAAACAGCAAAGACACAGACAAATACTAAAAACAAAAAAATAAACTTACCAAAAAAAACCAACGAAGTCACACAACAAAATACCAAGGTAACAACCTTTGCTAAAGCGCCACCTATAGACGTTTAGCAAAAGCACACACAATAATACCAAGGTATCAACCACTGCTGAAACGCCACCTATAGGCGTTTAGCAAAAACACACAACAATAGTAGCGAGGTAATAACCCTTGCTAAGGCGCCACCTATAGGCGTATAGCAAAAGCACACGGACTAAACTCACAGACACAAACAATATAAAAACAGCACTCTCACTATAAAGAGAATACTTCAACCAATCGGAAGCAAGAGCACAAAAGTCTCTTGCTTGTACTCAAAACACCCTTATTTTATGAATAGCCAGAGCAAGGCACTGACCAATCACAAAATTAACACACAAAAAACACTAGATGCCGAGCTATAGAGAGCAAGGCAAAGAGCACAATACAGCACTATTTCACTACAGTGAGAACTTTATATTTATTTAACCACAGAAGCAAGAGTATAGTAATTCTTGCTAGTTCTCAAAACACCCTTATTTTATGAATAGCCAGAGCAAAGCACTGACCAATCACAAAATTAGTATGCAAAAACAAAAACACTTGATGCCGAGCTGGGGAGAGCAAGGCATAGAGCACAACACAACACTATTTTAGCAAAAACACTATATGCCAAGCTATAGAGCAAGGCAAGAGAGCACTATAAGCACTTTTTCACTTCACTATACACTTACACTTACACTTACACTTCACTATTCACTTATTTCACTTACCGCGATTTGAAAACACGTCCGCACGCTACGAAAGCTAAAAAGCAACTGAGTGAGTAGGTAGGGACATGAAGTATGTGTTTTACGTCCAATACCCATCAAGAAGACATAATTAGACGTTTTTATTAGGGAATTGAGCGTCCCTGGGCGCCCCCCCCGAAGGAGGTCCCAATTTTAGAACCCACATCATAGGCTATGTGGAGTTCACCCCTTGGTAACCAGGGTTTTCAACCATGCACTACCAGCGAATTTACAGCCCCCGCGATGCTCCCACAAGGGGGCCTACCCGAAAGTACGTACTGGCAAGAACCTTAGTTCTTGGGGCTCCAGTACCCCGCGGTACCAAACTTAGTCTTTGGTAGGACTGTCGATCATTTGATCTCCCAACTTCGGACAGCCTATTGCCCATGGGTTGGTGCCCCATTTATGTTATGTTTGCTTAAAGGTAGTTATGATCCCTGGAAATTATCCAGGGGATCTTTATATAATTTGCTTTTTGCAATATTACTGTTGCCCCGTGATCCTTGGACGAAGCACCTATGCCGGTACTCCGTTTCAGGGCGGGGCAGTAGGTAGGGACAGAGCGAATCTCGTTAATCCATTCATGCGCGTCACTAATTAGATGACGAGGCATTTGGCTACCTTAAGAGAGTCATAGTTACTCCCGCCGTTTACCCGCGCTTACTTGAATTTCTTCACTTTGACATTCAGAGCACTGGGCAGAAATCACATTGTGTCAACACCCGTTAGGGCCATCACAATGCTTTGTTTTAATTAGACAGTCGGATTCGCCAAGTCCGTGCCAGTTCTGAATTGATTGTTAATTGATAATCGTTATAATTTAAAAAGGATATATCAAATAAATGATTATCCCTTAAAAATTTTAGCAAGAAAGTTCCACAATTGGTTACGTAACTACTATCCGAGGAACAAGATCCGAAAATCTCTATTTACCCAGAACGAGCACATAAACCATATTATTGCTTCCCAATCAAGCCCGACTATCTCAATCTTCAGAGCCAATCCTTATCCCGAAGTTACGGATCTAATTTGCCGACTTCCCTTACCTACATTATTCTATCGACTAGAGACTCTTCACCTTGGAGACCAGCTGCGGATATTGGTACGGCCTGTTGAGAAGTTTGCGTGACCCCACCATAAATTTTCAAGGTCCGAGGAGAAAATATCGACACAACAGTAAATGTCATGCTCTTCTAGTCCATCTACCATATCTCTCTTCGAAAGACTTCCATGGTAGTACGACTATAAAACAGAAAAGAAAACTCTTCCGATATCTCTCGACGGCTTCTTTATGGTCGTTCCTGTTACCAGGATGAGCACAAGGCCCACATTTAATAAACAAACGGATACTCAACAGGTTACGGAATTGGAACCGTATTCCCTTTCGTTCAATTAATTTTCAAGTGTTTCATTATCATATAACATATATATTTTTTAATTTATTATTATTATTATTATTATAACTTGAAAATTTTCAGCTTTCGCCTTGAACTTAGGACCGACTAACTCGTGATCAACCACTGTTCACACGAAACCCTTCTCCACTTCAGTCCTCCAAGGTCTCATTCGATTATTTGCTACTACCACCAAGATCTGTACCAATGGCGGCTCCATGCAGGCTTACGCCAAACACTTCTACGCACACCATCGTACCCTCCTACTCACTAAAGTATCAAAATTTATTATCCAACCGAAATTGAATATAAACCATTTACTTTAGCGGTAATGTATAGGTATATAACTTAAGCGCCATCCATTTTAAGGGCTAGTTGCTTCGGCAGGTGAGTTGTTACACACTCCTTAGCGGATTACGACTTCCATGTCCACCGTCCTGCTGTTTTAAGCAACCAACGCCTTTCATGGTATCTGCATGAGTTATTAATTTGGGCACCGTAACATTACGTTTGGTTCATCCCACAGCGCCAGTTCTGCTTACCAAAAGTGGCCCACTGGGCACATTATATCACAACCACAACCTTCATACCAAGAAAGGTGAGATTCTTACCCATTTAAAGTTTGAGAATAGGTTAAGGTCGTTTCGACCCTAAGGCCTCTAATCATTCGCTTTACCAGATAAGATTATATTATATAAATTTAAAATGCACCAGCTATCCTGAGGGAAACTTCGGAGGGAACCAGCTACTAGATGGTTCGATTAGTCTTTCGCCCCTATACTCAATTCTGACAATCGATTTGCACGTCAGAACTGTTTCGGTCTTCCATCAGGGTTTCCCCTGACTTCAACCTGATCAAGTATAGTTCACCATCTTTCGGGTCACAGCATATATGCTCAAGGTACGTTCTAGTTAGAGGTATAAATAATATAAATATTATTATACATAACTATATAGAACGCCCCGGGATTGAATTAATAGATTATACATATAAATATATATATAATACTAAAAACTAATCCCATATTATAATAAATTTTTCGTTATGTTAATTATGCTATTAGGTTTTTTAATCCCAATAACTTGCAAATATGTTAGACTCCTTGGTCCGTGTTTCAAGACGGGTCCCGAAGGTATCCTGAATCTTTCGCATTGTAAATCATATAAGTGCATATAATTAATATAAAAATCAATTGATTTATATATAATTATAAAATATATATATATATATATTTAAGCACTATATATAATTAAATCTATCAACAATTTATCAAATTAATAGCATTTATATAATTTATATAATGCACAAGCAAAATATATTTAAATAAAACTTTAAAACCATTAATCTTATGATAAATTTTTATAATTTTGTTAATAGATTACAATGTCCTTATATGGAAAAAATGCACACCATTATTATAATATTTTTTTTTAAATTTATATTACAATCATAATGATGAATTTTCCATAATGGATATTCAGGTTCATCGGGCTTAACCTCTAAGCAGTTTCACGTACTATTTAACTCTCTATTCAGAGTTCTTTTCAACTTTCCCTCACGGTACTTGTTTACTATCGGTCTCATGGTTATATTTAGTTTTAGATGGAGTTTACCACCCACTTAGTGCTGCACTATCAAGCAACACGACTCTTTGGAAATGTCCACTAACAATCATTAATGTTAT